>JASTWF010000103.1:325000-736257 GCA_030390025.1 Squalus acanthias
CCCTCCCAATCTACACGCTCCGATACAAGGCAAACGCCTCGGGGTTTTTATTAAAGTTATTTTTAAAGGAGAGATGAAGGAAAACCCCGGTTACCTACTCAAGAATTTTGCCGGTTAAGAGAGATTTCCGGATATTTGGGTGCCGGTTAAAAGAGAGTTTCCTGTACCTCTATTTATGAAGCCCAGGATCCCGTAAGCCTTTTTAACTGCTTTCTCAACCTGCCCTGCCACCTAATTGAGTTATTTTTTGGTGCATCTCCAACTGTTGGTTGGTGGTGAATCGATGTTCTGCCTGTAGACAGCACTCAATTCATTTTTTAATCTCTCTACTTCTGCCTGAAGAGTCTGAACCTTTTTTTTTATTCGTTTATGGGATGTGGGCGTCGCTGGCAGGGCCAGCATTTATTGCCCATCCCTAGTTGCCCTTGAGAAGGTGGTGGTGAGCCGCCTTCTTGAACCGCTGCAGTCCGTGTGGTGACTCTGTTTACTAAACTTCTCATTCAAACTATTTATTATCTGCACCATTGCCATTATGCAGTTGGCCTTTTTTTGCCTTCTTATCTTTTTCATTTCAATTATTGCACTTCACTGTACAGTCTCTATAAGGGTCACTGTTACCCTCCTCAAACGGTCCTTCTCGAGTGTGCTTTTGGACATAACCTTCTGTCCACAACATCCACGATAATATTCCTTTATTATCGTTTACTTTTACAGCTGTTTCCTGTTTGGCCCTCTCCTTCTCGGACTCGGCCTTTATTGGAGGTGCTCAGTCTCCAATTTCCCTACTTACAACAACCTCTCCCTTTCTATGATGCCTGTAAGAGGTTGAGGACTGTTTGATTTTAAGAACATAAGAAACAGGAGCAGGAGTCGGCCAATCGGCCCCTCGAGCCTGCTCCACCATTCAATACGATCATGGCTGATCCAATCTTGGCCTCAACACCACTTTCCCGCTCTCTCCCCATACCCCTTGACTCCCTTGTAGTTAAAATGTCTGTCAATCTCCGCCTTGAATATATTCAATGACTCCGCCTCCACAGCTCTCCGGGGTAGAGAATTCCAAAGATTCACGACCCTCTGAGAGAAGAAATTCCTCCTCATCTCCGTCTTAAATGGGTGCCCCCTTATTCTGAAACTATGCCCCCTAGTTCTAGATTCCCCCACGAGGGGAAACATCCTCTCAGCATCTACCCTGTCAATCCCCCTCAGAATCTTATATATTTCAATAAGATCCCCTCTCATTCTTCTAAACTCCAATGAGTATAGGCCCAACCTGCTCAACCTTTCCTCATAAGGCAACCCCTTCATCTCCGGAATCAACCTAGTGAACCTTCTCTGCACTGCCTCCAATGCAAGTATATCCCTCCTTAAATATGGAGACCAAAACTGTACGCAGCACTCCAGGTGCGGTCTCACCAGTAGTCTCCCAGCAACTGTCACTTTAAAACACCATACAACTTGGTATCTGCTGTACTCCCTTATCAAGTTGAATACTACTCACCCGTGTATGTGTTCTTTATCCTGAGTCCTGCTGCGTTGCCTTGGTTTGTCGACGGTGGAAGTAGTCTACCTCCTGCCCCAGAGCTCGTTCGCGATTGGGTGAGCCTCGGGCCTCCCAGAAAATGGGCCATAACCATAAGAACATAAGAAATAGTGATAGGAGTCGGCCATTCGGCCCCTCCAACCTGCTCCGCTGTTCAATAAGATCATGGCTGAACTTCTACATCAACTCCACTTTCCCGCCCAATCCCCATATTACTTGGTTCTCTTAGAGTCCAAAAATCTATCGATCTCTGCTTGAATATACTCAATGACTGAGCAGCCACAGCCCTCTGGGGTAGAGAATTCCAAAGACTCAAATTTCTCCTCATCTCAGTCCTAAATGACCAACCCCTTACTCTGAGACTCTGACCCCTAATTCTGGACTCTCCAGCCCCTTAAGAATTTTATACGTTTCATTGAGATCACCTCTCATTCTTCTAAACTCTAGAGAATATAGGCCTCGCCTCCTCATAGGACAATCTTCCATCCCAGGAATCAGTCTAGTGAACCTTCGTTGCACTCCCTCTATGGCAAGTATATCCTTCCTTAGGTAAGGAGACCAAAACTGTACACAATACTCCAGGTGTGGTCTCACCAGGGCCCTATATAATTACAGTAAGACGTCTTTACTCTTATACACAAATCCTTTTGTAATAAAGGCTAACTTACCATTTGCTTTCCTAATTGCTTGCTGTGCCTGCATGTTAACTTTCTGTGATTCATGTACAAGGACAGTCAGGTCCCTCTGAACACCAACATTTCCCAATCTCTCACCATTTAAAAAAATTCTGCTTTTCTATTCTTCCTACCAAAGTGATAACTTCCCAAATTTTCACATTATATTGCATCTGCCATGTTCTTGCCCACTCACCTAACCTGTCTATATCCCTTTGCAGTCTCTTTGCGTCCTCCTCACAACTTACTTTCCCACCTAGCTTTGTATTGTCAGCAAACTTGGATACATTACACTTGGTCCCCTCATCTAAGTCATTAATATATTTTGTAAATAGCTGAGGCCCAAGCACTGATCCTTGCGGTACCCCACTAGTTACAACCTGCCAACCCAAAAATGTCCCGTTTATTCCTACCCTCTGTTTTCTGTCCATTAACCAATCCTCAATCCATGCTAGTATATTACCCCCAATCCCATGAGCCCTAATTTTGTGTAATAACCTCTTGTGTGGCACCTTGTCAAATGCTTTTTGAAAATCCAAATACACCACATCCACTGGTTCCCCCTTATCTATTCTGTTCGTTACACCCTCAAAAAACAAATTTGTCAAACACGATTTCCTTTTCATAAATCCATGCTGATTCTGCCCAATCATATTATGATTTTCTAAGTGCCCTGTTACCACGTCCCTAATAACAGATTCTAGCATTTTATACCTCAACGCCTGTTTCTGTGTAAGGCTTTTAGAATCCTTGACGCCCTTTCACCGCTCCTTTACATTGTCTTTCTCTAAGCCCAGCAAACAGAAACTGAACTCGATACTACCCAGGAGGTCTCCTTGATACTTCATAGAGCGCCGGTAATATTTCCATGGATTCATAGTCTGTGCATCTGTTTACACACCAACACTTCTCATTAGCAACCGTTGCTTTACCAGAAACAAGATAACAATATCAAACAATGTCTCTCTGATTCTGCTCACCCTGTTCAACTGTCTATGCATCAATTGCACTAACATATCTGTGCTGTTGCTCATTGTGACTCTGAACTTTTATAAGGACACATGCAATGCCTTGTAGTATTACCAGGAGTGGTGATTTACCAGCATTAAGGGCCGTGGGTATGATTGTGTAGTCATGGTATTGCAGTAGTGCTCAGAGGTTATCAACCATGGGGAATTGGGAACGGTCACTTTTTGGTGAGCACCAGATAAACCCAACTGACCCTCCAATAACCTTCAAGGAAGGGAACCTCACGCCCACTACCCAGTCTGACGCAACCACATTGCCGAGTAAACTTGAAGGAATTCATTAAAAGACTATTCAATGGATAAATTTAATTGTATTGTTTTTTTTTAAAAATGTATTCCCGGGATGTGAGCATCGCTGACGAGACTGGCATTTATTGCCCATCCCTAGTTGCCCTGAGAAGGTGATGATGGTCTCCGTAAATTTGAGGTCATCCAAAATTCTGCTGCCCGTGTCCTAACTCGCACCAAGTCCCGTTCACCCATCACCCCTGTGCTCGCTGACCTACATTGGCTCCCGGTTAAACAACGCCTCGATTTTAAAATTCTCATCCTTGTTTGCAAATCCCTCCATGGCCTCGCCCCTCCCTATCTCTGTAATCTCCTCCAGCCCCACAACCAATGTTCCCGATAAGGTGCGCGGCCGCCCACCTCTCTGCCGGTCCTGCATAGCCCCGGACCAGCTTTTTCAATGTAAAGTTTCGCGCATGTGAATGGGCCGCGCACCCAAAAGAAAATAAGAAGGAACATTGCTGACAACCCCCCCGAGATCTTGCACATCCTCGATTTCCATCTCTCCACCATTGGCAGCCGTGCCTTCAGCTGCCTGGGCCCTAAGCTCTGGAATTCCCTCCCTAAACCTCGCCGCCTCTCTCTCCTCCTTGAAGACGCCCCTTAAAACTGAAATTTTCACCTGTCCTAATTTCTCTTTACGATAGCAAAATACTGCAGATGCTGGAAATCCGAAATAACAACAGAAAACGCTGGAAAAACTCAGCAGGCCAGGCAGCATCCGTGGAGAGAGAAACAGAGTTAACGTTTCAGGTCGATGACCTTTCGTCAGAACAGTTCTGACGAAAGGTCATCGACCTGAAATGTTAACTCTGTTTCTCTCTCCACGGATGCTGCCTGACCTGCTGAGTTTTTCCAGCATTTTCTGTTGTTATTTCTAATTTCTCCTTATGTGGCTCGGTGTCAAATTTTTGTTTGATAATCGCCCCGGTGAAGCTCCTTGGGCCGTTTTACTACATTAAAGATGCTGTATAAATGTTGTTGTTAGTGGCTTGCTCAACCACTTCAAAGGGAAGTAAGAGTCAACCACAGAGTCACATATAGGAAGTTTGCAGATGATACAAAAATCGGCTGTGTGGTTGATACTGAAGAAGGAAGCTGTCGACTGCAGGAAGATATCAATAAATTGGTCAGGTGGACAGAACATTGGCAAATGGAATTCAATCCGGAGAAGTGTGAGGTAATGCATTTGGGGAGGGCTAACAAGGAAAGGGAATACACATTAAATGGTCGGACACTGAGCAGTGTAGAGGAACAAAGGGACCTTGGAGTGCATGTCCACAGATCTCTGAAGGTAGCAGGCCAAGTAGATAAGGTGGTTAAGAAGGCATACGGAATGCTTGCCTTTATTATCCGTGGCATAGAATACAAGAGCAGGGGGGTTATGCTTCAACTGTATAAAACACTAGTTAGGCCTCAGCTAGAGTACTGCGTGCAGTTCTGGTCACCACATTACAGGAAAGATGTGATTGCATTAGAGAGGGTACAGAGGAGATTTACAAGGATGTTGCCAGGAGCAGAGAATCTTAGCTATGAGGAAAGACTGGATAGGCTGGGTCTGTTTTCCTTGGAACAGAGGAGGCTGAGGGGAGACCTTTCAGGCCTATCGTCCGACTCTATCCGAGGGACCATGCTGTGTGTCAAATGGCCGCTACATTTATCAGCATAACGGTTGCTGCACTTCAATGCAACTGAAATATATACTTCTGAGAGATGTGATAAAGTGTTATATAAAGGCAAGTGTTATTGTTAGTAATGAGAATAATGCAGAGGAGGCACCACATTTAGAAACCTGTCGACTGTGGGAGGAAGATGGGAGTTGAGGAGTTACACAGCTTGGTGGTCCTAGGAAAGAATGAGGTAGAGTCGGAGAAGATACAATGGGGTATGAAATCAGTCTTGGGCGGTAGCACAATTCGACAGCCTGTTTAACACCGTGCCCGATATTCTTTAGCCTTGAAGTCAATTGAAAAGAAAATTATTCGGAATTTAAAATGGCCCATTTGCGATCGCCTGGTTTCTGCTACCACCCAAGACTGATTTGATCACCAATGAGTCCTCCGCTTCCCACCCTAGAGCTAACAAATAATCCAGGTTCTATCCTCGTCCCATCCAGGTGCTGGAGTATGAGGTTGGCTTCATCGTGTGTGCTGTCATCGGAATTCTCTTCTTCCTCCTCATGCCCCTGATTGGCGTTTTCTTCTGCTGCTGCCGGTGTTGTGGGAACTGCGGAGGAAAGATGTACCAGGAGCAGACCGACTCGATGAACTGCAGGAGGAGGACCCTGGCGACCATTTTGCTCCTGGTTACATCGGTGACTTTGTGAGTGCGCTGTTCAGCTTTCTCTGAGGTTACCGAAGGTTTCATCAGAAGCATGGAGTTTTTCTAACTTTTCTGGGTGGAATTTTGCGCTCATCAGGGCGTGGAATGTTAGCACTGGGAACAGAACAGATTTTCATTTTAGGCGACTAGTGTCCAGCCAAACACTCCCAGGGCAGGTACAGCACGGGTTAGATACAGAGTAAAGCTCCCTCTAGATCCCAGGGCAGGTACAGCACGGGTTAGATACAGAGTAAAGCTCCCTCTACACTGCCCCATCAAACACTCCCAGGGCAGGTACAGCACGGGTTAGATACAGAGTAAAGCTCCCTCTACACTGTCCCATCAAACACTCCCAGGGCAGGTGCAGCACGGGTTAGATACAGAGTAAAGCTCCCTCTACACTGTCCCATCAAACACTCCCAGGGCAGGTACAGCACGGGTTAGATACAGAGTAAAGCTCCCTCTACACTGTCCCATCAAACACTCCCAGGGCAGGTACAGCACGGGGTTAGATACAGAGTAAAGCTCCCTCTACACTGTCCCATCAAACACTCCCAGAGCAGGTACAGCACGGGTTAGATACAGAGTAAAGCTCCCTCTACACTGCCCCATCAAACACTCCCAGGGCAGGTACAGCACGGGTTAGATACAGAGTAAAGCTCCCTCTACACTGTCCCATCAAACACTCCCAGGGCAGGTACAGCACGGGTTAGATACAGAGTAAAGCTCCCTCTACACTGTCCCATCAAACACTCCCAGGGCAGGTACAGCACGGGGTTAGATACAGAGTAAAGCTCCCTCTACACTGTCCCATCAAACACTCCCAGAGCAGGTACAGCACGGGTTAGATACAGAGTAAAGCTCCCTCTACACTGTCCCATCAAACACTCCCAGAGCAGGTGCAGCACGGGTTAGATACAGAGTAAAGCTCCCTCTACACTGCCCCATCAAACACTCCCAGAGCAGGTGCAGCACGGGTTAGATACAGAGTAAAGCTCCCTCTACACTGCCCCATCAAACACTCCCAGGGCAGGTACAGCACGGGTTAGATACAGAGTAAAGCTCCCTCTACACTGCCCCATCAAACACTCCCAGGGCAGGTACAGCACGGGTTAGATACAGAGTAAAGCTCCCTCTACACTGTCCCATCAAACACTCCCAGGGCAGGTACAGCACGGGTTAGATACAGAGTAAAGCTCCCTCTACACTGTCCCATCAAACACTCCCAGGGCAGGTACAGCACAGGGTAGATACAGAGTAAAGCTCCCTCTACACTGCCCCATCAAACACTCCCAGGGCAGGTACAGCACGGGTTAGATACAGGGTAAAGCTCCCTCTACACTGTCCCATCAAACAGTCCCAGGGCAGGTACAGCACGGGAGTAGTCCACGGGGCATCAGAGGCAGACAGCCAGTGAGAGATCAATGGAGGGAGGGAATTGAGTCATTTGGCAATCGACCATATTAATCCCATGGGATTTTGCGGGGATCGGACGGCCATTCCCAGCGAGACAGAGCGAGATTCTGACCGGGGGTTTCCGCTTCTCGTTTAAAAGAGCGAAGAGGGGAGAGCGGCCCTGGAAGATAAACCACAAAATGTACTTAAAATGGATGCTTTTTAAAAAAAAGTAAAAATGTTGATCAATGATTAGAGAATGACTTACCTCAGACCGGGACAATGACGCCAACCCAGCAGAAAGCAAGAGATCAGAGTTTGCTCCACAGCGACACCCAGTGGCCAGACCCTGCAGCTACCTGCACATTGAAGGCACTTCCTTTCACCAGAGATACTCTGACTATTGGGTCAGAAATTCGGCTTTCCGGCTTCCTGCGGGTGCAAGCATCGCGCGCGTACTTACCTACCGCGCCTGCCGTTGTGTTTTGGGCCCACGAGAACTTCGGGTCCTGGGCCTCCTCCAGCTGCCGGCGCGCAGTGCTTGCGTGTCCCAGGGGTGCAGTTATTTCGAAGCGTCCCCTGGGATCACGTGGGCCATGGAGAGCCAATCCTAGCAGGGCATTTTCATTCATAGATTTGACAGGAAGACCTGTCAAATCTATGAATTGAAATCGGCCCCAAAACCATACTTAAACTTCAAATAAATTTTAAAAAAATAATCACATTTTTAAAATAACTATAAGTTAAATAAATTAACTACTTTAAACAAAAATTTAATTTTTTGAAAAAATTAAAATGCTTTTTAACGGTGCTAAAAATAAACTTACCTTTCTTTAAAGTATCTAAAAAAGATAAACCTGTTGAAAAAATTTTTAAACTGTAATTAATTAACCACTTACCTTGTTAAAAATGGGTCTTGCGCCTCCTTTTAAAAGCGCAGCTTCTTCCATACTTACCTTCCCGGAGAAACCTGAAAAAAACCGAAGTTTGCTGCGTGCGCGCAGCCTCTACCGCGCACGCGGTTCACCTATGAACCCCTCCCTTCACGAGACCGGAAGTTCCGGTTTCCCGCGCATGCGCAGTGCATGCAGGAAACCGGCACTTCAGGAGGCCTTACGGGTGAGTACACAGCGCGTACTCACCCGACAAGCACTGAATTTCTGGGCCATTGAGTTAGTCTGTCACATAACTTCAGCTCAGACTCAAAAGATTGGAAAGCCCGATCACAGTGCGACCTACAGGTGTCTGAGGTAACGTAGGGAGATGTTGACACTTTTACAATGGATTTTGCCCGAGGCACAGTCCGACAGGAGTTTTCAATGTATTTTGAAATAGAATGTTGTGAGCCACTTTGATGGGCCATAATTCTGCTGCAGCAGGACGTCTGCCGTTAGTTAGACCTGTCCTTGCAGGATTAGGTTTTAAATTTTTTGCGGGGCAAGTTGCTGAAGGTGCGAGCTGATAACGGCGCAGCGAGGGAAACCGGGCATCTGGGACCTGAATGAACGGGGCCAACAACTGTGTATCTCCTCAACCCATCAGATTGAAGGATGGAGAAATTAACAGCGCAAGGACTGAGAAGGAAGTGTAAATTAGAGTGGTAAATCAGGTACAGAAAGAGAGATAAAGAGAGGGAAAGAAAGATTCGATTAAGAGAGAGAAAAAGAAGAGACTGAAAGGAAAAGTAAAAAAAATTTAAATGTAAAATTTTACATTTTTTAAATCTCCAACAACAATTAAAACCCAAAGGAATGAGACTCCACGCTTGTAATGGTTAATTTTCAGTGCCAGAGAGGTTGACTGGCAGTAATTAACACCTAGCACAATGTTAAAAGGGGAATTAGAATGGAATGGACAAGACTTAACATCCTGTGACGAGTTTAGTTCGTATCTGTCGCGCAAATACAGCAACTTCACGCCATTCAGTGTATTTCAATGGTGAGGCAGACAGCGAGATGCCGTTTTCGCAAAGCTAACGGCGCAGCGGCACAACATGGACAGCAACTTTTGGATATTTGAGTTTAATCACGCACCTGCCCCTCGCCTGAAGTCGCTGTACCATTTGCGCGTCAATAACGCCGAGCGCCATTTGCCTCACCATTATTTTGACAGCAAAATCTGGGCCAATTAAAGTATTATTAATAAAACAAATTAAGCACATTTGGATGTCCTGAGGTCGTGAAAGGCGCTTATATAAAGGCAAGGTCTTTCTATCTCTTTTTAAAATGAAGAAACAATGACCCCTGTTTTTGCTCCTCCAACACTGCACAAACAGAGCGGGAAGTGTCTGCATGTTTATCAGCAATGAGAAGGTGACAGATGTCATACAGGACAGTGACATGTTACTGAGCAACACCCTAGGAAACCTGAAGGCCTACGTTAATGCCATCCCAAAAGTAAGTTTTTATTCTGTTGCGATGCTTCATAATGAGTTAAGATTTAATTTTGAATTAATTAACCGTGACAGCCTCGTCCAGCGAGATGCTCCACTTCATCTACAGTTCCTTCCTAAAGACACACCATCTTGATACAAAGGTGTTTCTTTACTTCACTATCTCTTTTAGCCGCATATTACCAACTACCATAGAATCATACAGCACAGAAGGAGGCCATTCAGCCCATTGTGTCTGTGCCGGCTCTTTGAAAGAGCTCTCCAATTAGTCGCACTCTCCCCCACAGCCCTGCAAATTTTCCTTTTCAATTATTTATCCAATTGCATTTTGAAAGTTACTATTGAATCTGCTTCCATCGCCCTTTCAAGCAGTGCATTCCGAATCATAACAACTCACTGCATTAAAAAAAATCTTCTCATCTCCCCTGGTTCTTTTACCAATTACCTTAAATCTGTGTCCTCTGGTTAGCGACCCCCCTGCCAGTGGAAACAGTTTCTCCTTATTTACTCTATCAAAACCCTTCATGATTTTGAACACTTCTATCAAATCTCCCCTTAACCTTCTCTGCTCCAAGGAGAACAATCCCAGCTTCTCCAGTCTCTCTACATAACTGAAGTCCCTCATCCCTGGGGTGTACCATTGCAGTTGCATTTCTCAGGAAAAGGCTCCGCCAATTGCTGAGCTGGTTAAGGCAAGAAGAAGCTCAGCCGTTGTAGAAACTCCCAGGTGTCATAGAAACATAGAAACATAGAATCTAGGAGCAGGAGTAGGCCATTCGGCCCGTCGAGCCTGCTCCACCATTTAATACGATCATGGCTGATCATCCAAATCCAGTACCCTGTCCCTGCTTTAATCCCCACAGTACACATATCCCACCCTACCCCCGTAACCCCACGTATTTAATTCCCCCTAACATATCCCATCCTATCCCCATAACCCCACATATTTAATCCCCCCCTAACACTAAGGGTCAATTTATCATAGCCAAATCAACCTAACCCGCACATTTTTGGACTGTGGGAGGAAACCGGAGCACCCGGAGGAAACCCACGCAGACACGGGGAGAATGTGCAAACTCCACACAGACAGTCACCCGAGGTCAGATTCGAACCCGGGTCTCTGGCGCTGTGAGGCTGTGTCATAACCGGTCTGTGCGGAGTTAGTTGATCTCACCCAGAGCAGGAGTAGGGGAGGCTACGGTTATCCTCAGCTCCCCGAGGTTAGGAAGGAGAAAGTTGGATAGGCTTTCACTCCAGCTCACTATCCAGTAACGCCTGCTGGAAGTGTAAGAATAGGTTGTTTGGATTGGCTGTGAGGCCCGCCACAGTTGGATAGACAGCCAAACTCACGATCTAGGATCAGACATGTGGATTAGCCAATTTGGCAAACAGTGCGGTCATATTTTGGCATCTATTGACCATTTTGCCCATGAAAGGAATTGGAAAAAAGAGTTACATTTAACGATTATGTTTGAAAGCAAAGTGCATTCACACAAGTTTATGAAAAATAGCTCTGAGATGGAATGTGATTAAAATGCTGGTGAGTTAGGCTTTGAGTTAGTGAGTGAGACCGTGTCAACATTTAAGAATAGGTTAGATAGGTGGTTGAAGGAAAGGGGGATAAAGGGACATGGGAATGGGGTGAGCACATGGGAACGGGGTGAGCACATGGGAATTAGGATATTGCTTGTATGGAGGGCAAACATCAACATGGACTGGTGGGGCCATACAGCATGTTTCTGTGTTGTAATTTCTATGTAATTCTATAATATAATATGTTGCATAATATATGTATTCCAGGGCTGGGTTTGTATTATTTTATATATACATGTTCAAGATTTGGGTGTGTTATTTAATGTATATAACTCTGGACACTGGGTTAGTTAGAGAATAAACAGGAACTGGAGTTCTTGTATAATATAATTTTCAGGAGCTGTGTGTGTGTTAAAATTCTAATTTTTCTTTAAACTCATTTGTTTCAGCAAATCACAGCCATCACTGATGCCAGCTCAGTCCCGATAAACAGTGTCAAAGCTAATCTGGACAGTAAGTAACGACTTATTACTGATTGATTGATACAGCGTGCGCAGGCTCGGCGTATCATTCCAGCCCCCTTTAGAGCGTTGTCATCACCAGAACCCAAAGCGTGTCAGTCACCAGATACAGAAAACACTGGAAAAACTCAGCAGGCCAGGCAACATCCGCGGAGAGAGAAACAGAGTTAACGTTTCAGGTCGATGACCTTTCGTCAGAACTGAGAAAAAAGCAGGAAATGAAACATATAAAAAAGCAAGTGGGAGGCTGGGGGGAGGAATAAAAGAACAAAAGGGGTGGTCTATGGTAAGTAGAGACATTAAGAGATGCTCAAGGCAAGACGAGATGGTAATAGGACAGGTTAAGAAACAAAAGGTGGCTCAGAAGTGTGAAGTGTGAAATGCTGGCAGAATGAGAGACAGCTGCCGTGGGGGGAGAGAGAGAAAAAAGGGAAAAGGCACAAACCAAAAGGGTGGATGCAACACCTGCCCTTATACCTCCCCCCTTCCCACTCTCCAGGGCCCCAAACACCCCTTCCAGGTGAAACAGCGATTTACTTGTACTTCTTGCAATCTAGTATACTGTATTCGCTGCTCACGATGTGGTCTCCTCTACATTGGGGAGACCAAACGCAGATTGGGTGACCGCTTTGCGGAACACCTCCGTTCAGTCCGTAAGGGTGACCCCGAGCTTCCGGTCGCTTGTCATTTTAATTCACCTCTCCACGCCCACTCAGACCTCACCGTCCTCGGCCTCTTGCATTGTTCCACGGAAGCTCAGTGTAAGCTCGAGGAACAGCACCTCATCTTTCGTTTAGGCACTTTACAGCCTTCCGGACTCAACATAGAGTTCAACAATTCCAGATCATAACCTCGGCCCCTACCACATATATATATATATACATTTTATCCACACTTTTGGTTTGTGCCTTTTCCCTTTTTTTCTCTCTCTCCCCCCACGGCAGCTGTCTCTCATTCTGCCAGCATTTCACACTTCACACTTCTGAGCCATCTTTTGTTTCTTAACCTGTCCTATTACCATCTCGTCTTGCCTTGAGCATCTCTTAATGTCTCTACTTACCACAGACCACCCCTTTTGTTCTTTTATTCCTCCCCCCAGCCTCCCACTTGCTTTTTTATAAGTTTCATTTCCTGCTTTTTTCTCAGTTCTGACGAAAGGTCTTCGACCTGAAACGTTAACTCTGTTTCTCTCTCCACGGATGTTGCCTGGCCTGCTGAGTTTTTCCAGCGTTTTCTGTTGCTGTTTCAATTTTCCAGCATCCGCAGTATTTTGCTATCGGTCACCAGATAGCTTAGTTAGCAGGCATGATTCAACAAGGTGGGACATGGCTTGTATTTGTCCGCAAGAACCTTCATCACCCGTCGATGTTCCTGTCCAGCCCTAACCTATGACCTGACTGGTAACTACGGTATTAGCAAGTTACAATGTAGGATTTTCTGGAGGGGAAAGAAAGACATGTTCAGCCATGAACGCATTAAATGGCGGTGCAGGCTCGAAGGACCGAATGGTCTACTCCTGCACCTATTTTCTATGTTTCTATGTTGAGGCAGATTTTCCTCTTCCGTGCTCGGGTGCAAAGCATCGCACGGGTGGAGTGCATAATATTATGTTGAGGAAAGGCTAGCTGCTGATAGAAGCTGAAGGGGATGGTGATGAAGACGGAATGGTGAAAATCTGAGGGATCTAGCATGAGGAGAGGCTGCACAGGAAGGAGAGGACGAGACACCAGGCAGCCAGCAGACAGAGAAAGGAGGAGACATTTTATAGCCCAGTGCTGTCAATGATTAAAAGTTGACACACTGCATAGTCACCTCACACCTGTTCCGTTACACTTCTTGTAGTGCCATAGACCTCATTATAACTGTTCTCCTCCTCTGTCTGCAGAAGCCTTACTGGAGTCGTAGCTTTGACTACAGGAGATGTCCCTGATCACCAATTTTGTTAGCAAAATTCAAACCCAAGGGATTAAAGGGACAGTGGCAGCATGGATACAACATTGGCTAAGGGACAGAAAGCAGAGAGTAGTGGTGAACGGTTGTTTTTCAGACTGGAGGAAAGAGTGCAGTGGTGTTCCCCAGGGGTCGATGTTAGTGGCACTTCACAGGAGCGATTATCAGACAAAGTTTGACACCGAGCCACATAAGGAGATATTAGGACAGGTGACCAAACACTCGGTGAAAGAGGTAGGTTTTAAGGAGCATCTTAAAAGAGGAGAGAGAGGCGGAGAGCTTTAGGGAGGGAATTCCAGAGCTTGGGGCCCAGGCAGCTGAAGGCACGGCCGTCAATGGTGGAGCGATGGAAATCGGTGATGCTCAAGAGGCCGGAATCGGAGGAGCGCAGAGATCTCGGAGGGCTGTGGGGCTGGAGGAGGTTACAGAGATAAGGAGGGGGCGAGGCCATGGAGGGATTTGAACACGAGGGTGAGAATTTTAAATCGCGGCATTGCTGGACCAGGAGCCAATGTAGGTCAGCGAGCACAGGGGGTGATGGCAACCAGCATATAGCTGAGAGAAAAGGAGGATGCTAGACATTTCAGAGGAAATGAAACAGATTTCTTGGACTGCGGTCTGATATTAACCCGAACTTTGAGAAGATTCTGTTTTTTAACACACTCTTCCTTTGGCTGTTTAATGGTGATTGGTTGGAGTGGGATTCTAATGGGGAAGAGGAAAGGGACACGGGATGGAATAAATGTTGGGAGTTGCGCTGGCAGCCAGAAGCCTTATCAGAGTGAATCGGTGATATCCCAGCAGTGAATGTCCCGCATCCATCTCAATAGTGGGATTGGGAAAGGCTGGGAGCAGATTTCCAAGCTTGTTATATGGGTGAAAGATAGCGTGACATTGACTTTTCAAAATTTCCCACTGTTATTTGTGTGTGTTCCTCGCTCCCCCATTAACATGCTAACATCTGTCCTCATGAAGTACCTCACAGTGGTGATGGGAACAATGTCATAGCAGGTTGCATCCCATGGCCTCTGGCTGGACAAGCTGGTTATCACTTCTCTGTAATCTTATTAATCACTTCTCTGTAATCTTATTAATTATAGTTATGATTTTCAGATATTGGTTCAACTCTTGGTGAAACAGTCCGGGAGAAATTGGGTGAAACAACGTACCCAGCACTGGAGTCAGTATCTCAGCTGGCACAAGGTAATGACCACAAGCATCAGCACACTGAAGACAAGAACAGGGCAGATATTACATTTCCTGACACTTTACTCTGTATCTAACCCGTGCTGTACCTGCCCTGGGAGTGTTTGATGGGACAGTGTAGAGGGAGCTTTACTCTGTATCTAACCCGTGCTGTACCTGCCCTGGGAGTGTTTGATGGGACAATGTAGAGGGAGCTTTACTCTGTATCTAACCCGTGCTGTACCTGCCCTGGGAGTGTTTGATGGGACAGTGTAGAGGGAGCTTTAGTCTACATTTAACTGGTGTGTTTTACCAGGTGGGTGAAGGCACCACGTGGTGTGTATCATGGAGCGTTCCATACCAGGAAGGCCCCAGGCTCAGCGTATTGTCCTTGTCGAGGCCTTTGATATCAGAAAAAGCCTCAGCATCTCTGAGCTAGGAAAGGAAAACATTACAAGGGTTCCTGCTGCCAATTGCTCTCCAGTGACCACTAATGGAAAGTGTGTGAACACTGGATGAGGACAGGATCTGCGTTGACTTTAATGGCCTCCAGGGTACAAAAGGCTGCCGACTGCACTGCCCTCCCATCCACATGACGAATAGCCACGTATCGGCGTAACCAGAGAGCTGCCAACACCCGTGGGTTTGCTCCTGGCACAACATGAGAGAGTTCTTCACTCAGAGAGCGGTTAGAATGTGGCACTCACTACGTTGTGTCAGCCGTGGCCCAGTGGGTCGCACTCTCTCTCTCGCCTCTGAGTCAGAAGATTGTGGGTTCATAGTCCCACTCCAGGGACTTGAGCACAAAAATCCAGGCTGACACTCTCAGTGCAGTGCTGAGGGAGTGCTGCACTGTCAGAGGTGCTACCGTTCGGATGAGACGTTAAACCGAGGCCCCGTCTGCTCTCTCAGGTGGATGTGAAAGATCCCATAGCACTATTTCGAAGAAGAGCAGGGGGTCGTTCTCCCTCAGTGTCCCTGGCAAAATATTTATCCCTCAATCAACATCACAAAAAAACAGATTATCTGGTCATTATCTCATTGCTGTTTGTGGGAGCTTGCTGTGTGCATATTTGGCTGCCGTGTTTCCTACATTGCAACAGTGACTCCACTTCAAAAAGTACTTCATTGGCTGTAAAGCGCTTTGGGACGTCCGTTGGTCGTGAAAGGTGCTGTAGAAATGCAAGTCTGTCTTTTTTTCTTTTGAGAGGTCGCACAACACCAGGTTATAGTCCAACAGTTTTATTTGAAATCACAAGCTTTCGGAGCTATCACACAGGGAGTGGTTGAGGCGAATAGCAGAGATGCATTTAAGGGGAAGCTGGATAAACACACGAGGGAGAATAGAAGGATATGTTGATAGGGTGAGATGAAGAGGGTGGGAGGAGGCTCGTGTGGAGCAGAAACACTGGCATGGACCCATTGGGCCGAATGGCCTGTTTCTGTGCTGTAAATTCTGTGTAATTCTATGTAACGGAAACACTTTGAGAAGGGAATGAAAACTGGGAGGAAAATGTTCTTCTTGTAGGGAGGGGGTGGTTTGAAATTTTGGGGTTTGTTTAGGGTTCTGACTGATTCTTTCTCTCCTTCACATTGCAATTGTTTTTATTTACAGATATCAACGAGATGAATGATAGACTGTTGCTGGTAAACTTGACAGCGGCAAGGCTGCTCCATCAACAGGAGGTCCTCGAGCAGAACCTGACTGTCATCCGACAAGACATCAGCAGCACTCTCAATAAGTGTGGTACACAATGTGCCAATAGCCAGGGCCTCGTGAATGATCTTGGCCTTGTTGCCAACTTTAGCACGGTACAGAATCTACCCGCCACTGGTCCCTATCTCTGTAACTTCCTCCAGCCCTACAACCCTCCGAGATCTCTGCGCTCCTCCAATTCTGGCCTCTTGCGCATCCCCGATTTCATCGCTCCACCATTGACGGCCGTGCCTTCAGCTGCCTGGGCCCCGAGCTCTGGAATTCCCTCCCTAAACCTCTCCGCCTCTCTCTCCTCCTTTAAGATGCTCCTTAAAACCTACCTCCTTCATCTGCCCTGATTTTCCCTTATGTGGCTCGGTGTCAAATTTTGTTTGATAACGTTCTTACTGATGGGGCAGTCAAGTTGCTGTGATGGTTTCCTACCATTTGACAATGATTAAAATTTGCTCTGGAGTGTGTAAAGTTCTGGAGCTGGTGCTCACTGCCGTGTTGCAGGATGGGTACAGGTCCGAGTCCTGCTCTGCTCAGTCTCCCATCTCAGATGCGTCAAGTGCTTGAGATAACACTACCCTGGGCCTGGGGAAGCTCGACAGACAATCTGCTCCCGGGGGAGGGTACCATTCCTGAGAGCCTATGTACAAACTGAGATTAACATGTGGATAATATACACGACAAATCAGAGTCCTGTTCCCCTCGTCACCAGACTTTCACCTGTTTTCGCAACATCGGTCTTTCTGCTAAGTTAGGAGCACAGGTTACCTGGCTTATAGCTCGCAGATAACTGACACTAAGACCCACGAGGCAGGCACCAGTGAATCGTTCCCTTTTACCCGCTGTGTGTACTGTACATGTACAGGAGCGACACTGAGACACACATGGGCCATACAGTACCAGACGGGAGTGAATCGTTCCCTTTTACCCGCTGTGTGCTGTACATGTACAGGAGCTGACACTGAGACACACTCGGGCCGTACAGTACCAGACGGGAGTGAATCGTTCCCTTTTACCCGCTGTGTGCTGTACATGTACAGGAGCTGACACTGAGACACACAGAAGTGTTCCCCAGCTACAATGAAGAGGAAAATCTGCTCCCTGGTCTCCATTATCTGTTCCTGAAGGTGCAGGTCAGAAACATTGAGATTGGCAAGAGAAAGTTGCAATGAGGTAGCTCAGTCTGAAGGTGTCTGCATTCCTCTGACTCTTCAAAGGCGCTTCAAAGGATTGAGGAGTTGTCGGAGAGTGGGCAGGGGCTGTTGTCAGGTATGGCTCCAGCTGTTTCATCAACATTGCTTGACACTGCATCCAAAGGTTCAAGGCCCCACTATCCCAATGGGGCCACGTCACCCAACAACAAGGGACTCAAGGGAGATGGGGATAGGGCAGGAAAGTGGAGATGGGGTAGAAGGTCAGCCATGATCTTATTGAATGGCAGAGCAGGCTCGAGGGGCCGAATGGCCGACTCCTACTCCTATTTCTTATGTTCTCATGTTCCACCATAGTTGCTTTTCCCTCTCAAGGAACACTGGGGGTCGATGTTATGGTGGGGTGGGGATTGGTGCGTGTGGAGGCTGGGTGAGCGACAAGCTCACAATGCCGAGGCCCGTAGAGATTGTAGCATAAGCAAGATCGGACTCCCGCCTGAACCCGGTGGGATTCACTGCCTGGCTGGCGTGCGGGAGCGGGAATTCGTGCAGCACGATGAGAACGGTGGAATCTCATCCTCATCCTGTTGTTGAAGTATCCAAATTAACATGTGATGTGAATTCTGATGTTCAAATCATTTAAATTTTTTCAACAGGCTCCTAATATGGACAAGGAGATAGACGCCATGAAGCTAGTTGTGGGCGCTAACCTCCAGTCCATTGTACAAAAGGTACAGTAGCTGTGACCATGACCTCCACTCTCACTAGCTTTCTGTCCTCATAATATTTCCCAGATCATAGAATCATAGAATGGTTACTGCACAGAAGGAGGCCATTCGGCCCGTCGAGCCCGTGCTGGCTCTCTGCAAGAGCACTTCAGCTCGTCCCACTCCCTCGCCCTTTCCCCGTAGCCCTGCAAATTTTTTTCCTTCAGGTACTTATCTAACTCCCTTTTGAAAGCCACGATTGAATCTGCCTCCACCACCCTTTCAGGTAGTGCATTCCAGATCCTAACCACTCGCTGCGTAAGTTTTTTTTCCTCATGTTGCCTTTGGTTCTTTTACCAATCACCCTAAATCTGTGTCCTCTGGTTCTCGACCCTTCCGCCAATGGGAACAGTTTCTCTCTCTCTACTCTGTCTAGACCCCTCATGATTTTGAGCACCTCTATCAAATCTCCTCTCAACCTTCTCTGCTCTAAGGAGAACAACCCCAGCTTCTCCAGTCTATCCACGTAACTGAAGTCCCTCCTCGCTGGAATCATTCTCGTAAATCTTTCCTGCACCCTCTCTGAGGCCTGTACATCCTTCCTAAAGTGCAGTGGTCAGAATTGGACACAATACTCCAGTTGAGGCTGAACCAGTGTTTTCACAGAATCACAGAATCACAGAATCCCCACAGTGCAGATAGAGGCCATTTCGGCCCATCGAGCCTGCACCGACACATATCCCACCCTATCCCCGTAACCCCACGTATTTAATCCCCCCTAACACTAAGGGTCAATTTATCATAGCCAAATCAACCTAACCCGCACATCTTTGGACTGTGGGAGGAAACCGGAGCACCCGGAGGAAACCCACGCAGACACGGGGAGAATGTGCAAACTCCACACAGACAGTTTTATACAGGTTCATCATAACTTCCTTGTTTTTGTACTCTTTATGCCTCTATTTATGAAACCCAGGATCCCGTAAGCTTTTTTAACTGATTTCACAACCTGCCCTGCCACCTTCAACGATTTGTGCACATACCCCCAGGTCTCTCTGTTCATATATTCAAGGTTATGAAGCAAGTTGACAAAATTGGCCCCAGGCAGACTGTTCACGATTGGGAAGCGTTGAAATCCCAGGGACACAAGCTAAAGATGAGGAAGTTAGGATTAGGAAGAATGTTAGGGGATGTTTTTCACCCAACATGTTTGAAGGAAGCACACTGACAGTATAAATGAGAGTCAAGAGACAATTCGGGATGAAAAATGTTGTGTAACAAGAAATAGTAGAAGCAGTTTTTTGCTGAAATAAAGCACAGTGTAAAAAAAACACATTCTCAGAGGCAGAGGTTTCAAATTGACAAGTTTCTGTATTTCCAGTAACAGATTTTTCGTTATAGGGAAATATGGCCACTTTCTTGTGTTCTCGTTTCAAAATGAGGGGGGGAGCGATGAGATGGTGGGCAGGTGACGCTGAAATATATCAAAGGAAAACAAGCTGGTTGGGCCTGACAGCCATTTGCTCTTCCTAAATATTCCAATATTCCTTCTACATTCCATCTCCGATAAAACACCACGGGAGTGAGTTTCCACAGAGGTTTCCCCACTTGTCTGTTGTAACTTTCGTGGAAGAGCTGGGGAAACCCTGGAAAAACATTCCCAGGTATCCATTACTCTCTATAACACATTCCCAGGTATCCATTAGAATAGAATCATAGAATGAGGCCATTACTCCATTACTCGCTATAACTCATTCCCAAGTATCAATTGCTCTCTATAACCCTGCCAAGTATCCATTGCTCTCTATAACTCTCAGGTATCTTGCTTTCTATAACTTTCAGTTGGTCAATGTTCTTTCAGATATTCATTAACTCTCTCTGACTCACTCCCAGTTATCAGTTGCTCATAATAAAACTGTACTCAATCATTAACTACAATTATTCAGTCTCTGTAATCTTCCATGTAAACTCAGCACCTTGTCTCAATCCTAACTTGTGTTTGTTCCTTTTTGCAAAGGGTTACAAAGCTTTTAATGACACGCCAGCCATGCTTGCCAACCAGTCAGCCAGCACCGTGTCAGGTGAGTGCCGTCCTGGATTAAACCCGTTGTACACTACAAACCTAACCGGCATTGCTGCTGCATATTGGTGTTGGTGCACAGGATGGGGTAAATCTGTGCCAGTAACATTCGATTTTTACTTTCCTCCTCTTTGCTGCCCCATGTTACCATGTTCCAAGGGGCATTGGCAGTGTGTGGCTCCGATGTACTGTGTGTACAAGGGGCAATACACAGCACCGATATACCAATCAGAGCTGCAATGCATCTGGGTTTGCTCAGAACCATTGTGCAATGACATTGTGCAGTTCCAACCTGCAATGCCAATATATGCAATGGATTAAGAATTGGCTACATTCCCGTAGCCACAAGTTGTTATTAAAAGCTGTGGATTTGCTTGGAGGCTAGTTACCCCGGTTACCAGTGGTGAGCCCCACGCCCCTCACCCCAGGGAGCGTTGTTAGTATATTAAGAAATAACGCAGAAAAGTGCAAAGTGATACATTTTGGTAGAAAGAATGGGGAGAGGACATATAAACTAAATGGTACAATCCTAAAGGGGGTGCACGAACAGAGAGATCTGGGGGTATGTGTGCACAAATCATTGAAGATGGCAGGGCAGGTTGAGAAAGCGGTTAGAAAGCAAACGGGATCCTGGACTTCATGAATCGAGGTATAGAGTACAAAAGTGTGGAAAATATGATGAACCTGTATAAAACACTGGTTTGGCCTCAACTGGAGTATTGTGTCCAATTCTGGGCACCACACTTTAGGAAGGATATGAAGGCCTTTAAGAGGGTGCAGAAAAGATTTACAAGAATGGTTCCAGGGATGAGGGACTTCAGTTACGTGGATAGACTGGAGAAGCTGGGGTTGTTCTCCTTGGAGCAGAGAAGGTTGAGAGGAGATTTGATAGAGGTGCTCAAAATCATGAGGGGTCTAGACAGAGTATATAGAGAGAAACTGTTCCCATTGGCGGAAGGGTCAGATTTAAGGTGATTGGCAAAAGAACTAAAGGCGACGTAAGAAAAAACTTTTTTCCGCGGCGAGTGGTGAGGATCGGGAATGCACTGCCTGAGAGGGTGGTGGAGGCAGATTCAATCACGGCTTTCAAAAGAGAGTTGTGTAAGTATCTGAAGGAAAGAAATTTGCAGGGCTACGGGGAAAGGGCGGGGGAGTGGGACTAGCTGAGAGTCGGCATGGGCTTGACGGGCCGAATGGCCTTCTTCCGTGCTGTAACCATTCCATGATTCTATGAGTAGGCCATATGGCCCCTCAAGCCTTTTCCGCCATTCAGCAAGATCACGGCTGATCTGTACTTCAACTCCAATTATCCGCCTTTGCTCCATATCCCTCGATACCCTTGATTCATAAATGACCCGGCTGTA
Organism: Squalus acanthias; assembly: GCA_030390025.1. Taxonomy (NCBI): domain Eukaryota; kingdom Metazoa; phylum Chordata; class Chondrichthyes; order Squaliformes; family Squalidae; genus Squalus; species Squalus acanthias. The sequence goes on from JASTWF010000103.1 coordinate 346,842, forward strand.
GGTGTTGGGGGAATGGTCAGCGGGTTCGTGGATGATCTGAAAATTTGTGCGAGTGTTCGGACCGTAGAGGGGACCGAATCTCTGCAAGCTGATTTAGATACGCTGGGAAAAGGTTAACTCAGGCGAATGGTATTTAACCCAGAGAAGTGCAGTGTGACACATGTGGGCAGGACCAGTGCCAATTACACTTACAGTTTACACAGAACAGAACTGAAATCGGTTGAGAGAAAAGCATCAGCTGATGACTATGGCTTCTCGGTCAAGAACTATAGAGAATGATGTACTATGCCACCATTACCAGCCGTGCCTTCAGCTGCCTGGGCCCCAAGCTCTGGAATTCCCTCCCTAAACCTCTCCGCCTCTCCACCACTCTCTCCTCCTTTAAGACGCTCCTTAAATCCTGTTTGACCAAGCTTTTGGTCACCTGCCCAATATCTCCTTCTGTGGCTCGGTGTTTTGTTTGATAATCGCTCCTGTGAAGCGCCTTGGGATGTTTTACTACGTTAAAGGCGCTATATAAATACAGGTTGTTGATGAGTCTGGAGGTAACAAAAGTGTGGATGAGGGTTTCAGCAGCAGATGGGCTGAAGCAGAGGTGAAGACAAAAATCTGTTAATCTCCATCTTGAAAGCTCCAATTGACCCCCAGCATCCACAGCGTTTTGGGGGAGAGAGTTCCAGATTCCCTCTACCCTTTGTGTGAAGAAGTGCTTCCTGACATCACCCCTGAACGGCCTGGGTCTCAATTTAATATTGTGCCCCCTTGTTCTGGACTCCCCCCACCAGACATAATAGTTTCTCTGTCTCTACCCTATCGAATCCCTTTATCATTTTAAACACCTCGATTAGATCGCCCCTCAACCTTCTAAACTCAAGGGAATACAAACCAAGTTTATGCAACCTGTCCTCATAGTTTAACCCTTTTAGCCCCAGTATCATTCTGGTGAATCTGCGCTGCTCCCCCTCCAAGGCCACTCCTTCCTGAGGTGCGGGGCCCAGAACTGAACGCAGTTACTCCAGGGGTCTGACCAGAGCTCTGTCCAGCTGAAGCATCACTTCCTCCCCTTTGTATTCCAGCCGCCTGAGATAAAGGCCGACATTCCATCAGCCACTTTGATTACTTGTTGGAGCTGTGCACAAGCCTTAAGTGATCTAAAAAAAATTGTTTCATACCAATAAATTTTACCTTGTTTTTGTGTGCACGCAGAAATAAAGAAGAGCATAACGAGTATTGAAAATCAGATACAAAATATCACACAGGAATTTCCGATATTAAGCTCAGTAACATCAATCAGTTCCGAACTGGACAATGTTAATAGCTCAATAAAAGAGTATCTCCCACAGGCCAATCTGGTAGATAAGTACAGGTAAGATAGAAAAGGGGACCACATCACTGTACTACCTGATATACTTCACACCCCTCACGGTAACACTGATATACCCCACACCCCTCACCCCTCACTGTAACACAGATATACCCCAAACACCTCACTGTAACACAGATATACCCCACACCCCTCACTGTAACACTCTGATATACCCCGCACCCCTCACTGTAACACTCTGATATACCCCACACCACTCACTGTAACACTCTGATATACCCCACACCCCTCACTGTAACACTCTGATATACCCCACACCCCTCACTGTAACACTCTGATATACCCCACACCCCTCACTGTAACACTCTGATATACCCCACACCCCTCACTGTAACACTCTGATATACCCCACACCTCTCACTGTAACACTCTGATATACCCCACACCCCTCACTGTAACACTCTGATATACCCCACACCCCTCACTGTAACACTCTGATATACCCCACACCCCTCACTGTAACACTCTGATATACCCCACACCCCTCACTGTAACACTCTGATATACCCCACACCTCTCACTGTAACACTCTGATATACCCCACACCCCTCACTGTAACACTCTGATATACCCCACACCCCTCACTGTAACACTCTGATATACCCCACACCCCTCACTGTAACACTCTGATATACCCTACACCCCTCACTGTAACACTATGATATACCCCGCACCCCTCACTGTAACACACTGATATACCACACACCCCTCACTGTAACACTCTGATATACCCCACACCCCTCACTGTAACACTCTGATATACCCCACACCCCTCACTGTAACACTGATATACCACACACCCCTCACTGTGACACTCTGATATATCCCACAACCCTCACTCTAACACTCTGATATACACCGCACCCCTCACTGTAACACTCTGATATACCCCACACCCCTCACTGTAACACTCTGATATACACCGCACCCCTCACTGTAACACTCTGATATACCCCACACCTCTCACTGTAACACTCTGATATACCCCACACCTCTCACTGTAACACTCTGATATACCACACAGCCCTCACTGTAACACTCTGATATACCCCACACCTCTCACTGTAACGCTCTGATATACTCCACACCTCTCACTGTAACACTCTGATATACACCGCACCCCTCACTGTAACACTCTGATATACCCCACACCCCTCACTGTAACACTCTGATATACACCGCACCCCTCACTGTAACACTCTGATATACCCCACACCCCTCACTGTAACACTCTGATATACCCCACCTCTCACTGTAACACTCTGATATACCCCACACCCCTCACTGTAACACTCTGATATACCACACAGCCCTCACTGTAACACTCTGTTATACCCCAGATCACTCACTGTAACACTCTGATATACTCCACACCCCTCACTGTAACACTCTGATATATCCCACACCCCTCGCTGTAATACTCTGATATGCCCCACAGCCCTCACTGTACTACCTGATATTCCAAAGAAAACAACCCCAGCCTATCCAGTCTTTCCCTATAGCTAAACTTCTCAATTCCTGGCAACATCCTTGTGAAGGTTCCTGGCCTTGTGCCAACTTTAGCATGGTACAGAATCTGCCTGCCACTGGTCCCTATCTCTGTAATCTCCTCCAGCCCTACAACCCTCTGAGATCTCTGCATTCCTCCAATTCTGGCCTCTTGTGCATCCCCCGATTTCCATCGCTCCACTATTGGCGGCCGTTCCTTCAGCTGCCTGGGCCCTAAGCTCTGGAATTCCCTCCCTAAACCTCTCCGCCTCTCTCTCCTCCTTTAAGACGCTTCTTAAATCCTCCCTCTTTGACCAAGTTATTGGTCACCTGTCCTAATATCTCCTTATGTTCAGTGTCAAATTTTGTTTGCTAATCGCTCCTGTGAAGCGCCTTGGGAGGGTTTACTACGTTAAAGGCTGTAACACGCCATGATATACCCCACATCCCTTACTCTAATATTGAGATTTACCCCACGCCCCTCGCTGTATATCTCTGATAGTCCACATCCTTCCTAGATTTTAGACGGCTGGTTGGATTGCAGTGTATAAATTTCCTGATTATATTGAATGACTCTGTCCTGTTATTCCCGTATATCAGGTGGATAATTGGGATCGTGCTGTCCTGTATAATTCTCCTGGTTGTCGCATGCAATTATCTGGGACTCCTCCTGGGAACAGCGTGCCTCAAACCCAACGTGATTCCCACGAAACGAAGCCTGCTGTCCCACTGTGGAGGGAATCTCTTCATGGCGTAAGAGAAACGGAACTTTTTCTGTTTATATTGCGTGTTGCGATTGTGGTAGTTTTTGAACTTAAACTTGCATTTCTACAGTGCCTTTCACAACCTCAAGACCGCCCAAAGTGCTTCACAGCCAATGAAGCACTTTTGAAGTGTAGGCAATGTAGGCAAACGCAGAAGCCAATTTGTGCACAGCAAGATCTAACAGACAGCAATGATAAATGGACAGATAATCTTTTTTTTAATTGATGGTTGGTTGAGGGATCAATATTGGCCCAGGACACCGGGGAGAACTCTCCTGCTCTTCTTCGAAAAAGTACCGTGGTATCTTTTAGGTTCACCTGAGAGGGCGGACGGGGCAGACTTGGTTTAACGTCTCACCTGTTTTGCCAGCGACGCCCACATCCCGAGTTTGAATAAGAAAGAAAGTCCGGCTGGCTGGAGATGTAACAGAATAGTGCCAGGGTTACTGATCCTTTCTCCTTCCTGTTGGCGTCATGGGGTCTCCACTCTTGTACAGATTCTGAGGCATGAGCCCACTTTTGACAATCCCACTTGTTGCTGGGCCGAGCTGTGCACAGCCACTGTCTAAATGCAGAAGAAGCAGATTTTTCAATCGTGTTTACCTCAGATATACCAATAAAGTTGTTTTGCTACGAATGGGTGATATAGTCCTTCAGAACAATGACCTTTCACCTCCAGGGCCCAGGTTCCAACGCACCCTCACCTGCCGGAGTGCATGTTCTGTCTCTACTGGTTGTGACGTTCCTAAGTGAAATGGGTTTGGTCACTCACATCCCAGCCACTAGAACTGGCCAACAATGAGCACAATCAGTGGTCTCGGCCAAGGCGGCCGCAAAGATTGTTGCTGTGGGAAATGAAATCGTGATATTGGTTCAGTAGAGAACACTCTTCATTGGTTAAGGTTACGGTGTGTAGTTGGGAGGGTGTAGAGGGAGAGTTACCACCCTCCACCCCGCCCACCCCCCCAATGACAGTCCTGTCCTGGGAGTGTTTGATCAAACAGTGTGGATTTTACTCACCAACACCTTACTCTGCTCCAACAGGGGAGTCGGCTTCAGTTTCATCTTCTCTTGGATCTTGATGCTCCTCGTCTTTATCATGTTTTTTGTGGGTGGCAATCTATATTCGCTGGTTTGCAAACCCTGGTATAATGATGAATTTTTTCAGGTAAAACCCTTGTGTATTTCTGTCTGTTGATAGTATTCTTATTAGAAATCAGCAAACTAGCTGCCTAGGGCCACCTGAAGTAATTGGTCTTGTCTCTGTGTACTAGTGGTGGCTATTGTCTTCAAAATGGTCCTGCAGGCATTTAGCTTAAATTTTTCACTGTCTCCATTCCTCAGCTCCATCTGTTCACTGCTTGTAGTCCACCTCTGATCCTTTACAGTTTCTATCCCTCCATCTCTAATCTTTCACTACCTCTATCTCTCCATCTCTAATCTTTCACTACCTCTATCCCTCCATCTCTAATCTTTCACTATCTCTATCCCTCCATCTCCATCCAATCCTTCACTGGCTCAATCTCGTCAACAAATACAACTTGCAGATATATACCACCTTTAACACAGTAAAATGTCCCAAGGTGCTTCACAGGTGCGTTCTCAGACAAAAATTGACACCGAGCCAAAGAAGGAGATATTAGGATAGGTGACCATAAGCTTGGTCAAAGAGGTAGATTTTAAGGAGCATTTTAAAGGAGGAGAGAGAGGCGGTGAGGTTTAGGGAGGGAATTCCAGAGTTGAGAGCTTAGACGGCGGAAGACACGGCCGCCAATGGTGGGACAATGGAAGTGGGGACTGCACAAGAGGCCAGAATTGGAGGAACTCAGAGTCATCGCCATCACTGTCTCCACCCATCCTGGGGCAGTGTAGAGGGAGCTTTACTGCATCTAACCCGTGCTGTACCTGCCCTGGGAGTGTTTCATGGGACAGTGTAGAGGGAGCTTTACTCTGTATCTAACCCATGCTGTACCTGCCCTGGGAGTGTTTGATGGGACAGTGTAGAGGGAGCTTTACTCTGTATCTAACCTGTGCTGTACCTGCCCTGGGAGTGTTTGATGGGACAGTGTAGGGGGAGCTTTACTCTGTATCTAACCCGTGCTGTACCTGCCCTGGGAGTGTTTGATGGGACAGTGTAGAGGGAGCTTTACTCTGTATCTAACCTGTGCTGTACCTGCCCTGGGAGTGTTTGATGGGACAGTGTAGAGGGAGCTTTACTCTGTATCTAACCTGTGCTGTACCTGCCCTGGGAGTGTTTGATGGGACAGTGTAGTGGGAGCTTTACTCTGTATCTAACCCGTGCTGTACCTGCCCTGGGAGTGTTTGATTGGACAGTGTAGAGAGAGCTTTACTCTGTATCTAACCCGTGCTGTACCTGCCCTGGGAGTGTTTGACGGGACAGTGTAGAGGGAGCTTTACTCTGTATCTAACCCGTGCTGTGCCTGCCCTGGGCGTGTTTGATGGGACAGTGTAGAGGGAGCTTTACTCTGTATCTAACCCGTGCTGTACCTGCCCTGGGAGTGTTTGATGGGGCAGTGTAGAGGGAGCTTTACTCTGTATCTAACCCGTGCTGTACCTGCTCTGGGAGTGTTTGATGGGACAGTGTAGAGGGAGCTTTACTCTGTATCTAACCCGTGCTGTACCTGCCCTGGGAGTGTTTGATGGAGCAGTGTAGAGGGAGCTTTACTCTGTATCTAACCCGTGCTGTACCTGCCCTGGGAGTGTTTGACGGGACAGTGTAGAGGGAGCTTTACTCTGTATCTAACCCGTGCTGTACCTGCCCTGGGAAGGTTTGATGGGACAGTGTAGAGGGAGCTTTACTCTGTATCTAACCCGTGCTGTACCTGCCCTGGGAGTGTTTGATGGGACAGTGTAGAGGGAGCTTTACTCTGTATCTAACCCGTGCTGTGCCTGCCCTGGGAGTGTTTGATTGGACAGTGTAGAGGGAGCTTTACTCTGTATCTAACCCGTGCTGTACCTGCCCTGGGAGTGTTTGATGGGACAGTGTAGAGGGAGCTTTACTCTGTATCTAACCCGTGCTGTACCTGCCCTGGGAGTGTTTGATGGGACAGTGTAGAGGGAGCTTTACTCTGTATCTAGCTGTGTCTGTACCTGCCCTGGGAGTGTTTGATGGGACAGTGTAGAGGGAGCATTACTCTGTATCTAGCTGTGTCTGTACCTGCCCTGGGAGTGCTTGATGCTGACACTGGGTGCCTGAAATGGAGCCTTCACAAGCACTAGCATCCCTCACCCTGAGAAGCACAATAAAAAAATTGGAAATTAAAAAAAGGTAAAAAACAAAATAGAAGATCCCAGGAATTGTGCCAAAGTCTTATTTTTGGACTTGGAAGAAAGTGGCAATGTTACTCCTCATACCAGATGTAGACTCGGACTGATCGAAGTTAAAAAAATCAAAATAAAAACTGAATATTCTGGAAGTAAACAGCTACACACCACGAGCTTGGCATCATCTGTGTTCTGATGAAATAGCTTGCACCCAAAATGTTAACCTCTTCTCTTTTCAGTTGTGACAGACCCGCTATATATTTCCAGCATTCCTGCTTATATCTCATAGCGCTGTACTGATGTGTATAAACCATTGAATTTAGTGGGAAGGTAAAATAATGTAATCATAGAATGATACAGAATCCATTATTAATGAAGTGGTAACAGGGTACTTAGAAAATCATAATATGAGTAGGCAGAGTCAACATGGTTTTATGAAAGGGAAATCGTGTTTGACAAATTTATTAGAGTTTTTTGAGGATGTAACAAGCAGGGTAGATAAAGGGGAACCAGTGGATGTAGTACATTTGGATTTCTGAAAGGCATTCGTTAAGGTGCCACATAAAAGGTTGTTAAGCAAGATAAGGGCACATGGGGTTAGATGTAATGTATTAGCATGGATAAAGGATTGGTTAACGGACAGAAAACAGAGAGTAGGGACAAACGGGTCATTTTCGGGTTGGCAGGCTATAACTAGTGAGATGCCGCAAGGATCCGTGCTTGGGCCTCAACTATTTACAATCTATATTAATGACTTAGATGAAGGGACTGAGTGTAATGTATCCAAGTTTGCTGATGATACAAAGCTAGGTGGAAAAGTAAGATGTGAGGAGAACACAAAGAGGCTGCAAAGGGATATAGACAGGTTAAGTGAGTGGGCAATAAGGTGGCAGGTGGAGTATAATGTGGGGAAATGTGAGGTATTCACTTTGGTAGGAAGAATAGAAAAACAGAATATTTTTTAAATGGTGAGAAACTATTAAATGTTGGTGTTCAGAGAGATTTGGGTGTCCTCGTACAAGAAACACAGAGGGTTAACATGCAGGTACAGCAAGCAATTAGGAAGGCAAATGGCATGTTGGCCTTTATTGCTAGAGGGTTGGAGTACAAGAGTAAGGAAGTCTTGCTACAATTGTTCAGGGCTCTGGTGAGACCACACCTGGAGTACTGTGCACAGTTTTGGTCTCCTTATTTAAGGAAGGATATACTTGCCTTCGAGGCGGTGCAACAAAAGTTCACTAGATTGATTCCCGGGATGAGAGGGTTGTCCTATGAGGAGAGAGCGAGTAGATTGGCCCTATACTCTCTGGAGTTTAGAAGAATGAGAGGTGATCTCATTGAAACATACAAGATTCTCAGGGGGATTGACAGGGTAGATGCAGGGAGGTTGTCTCCCCTGGCTGGAGAGTCTAGAACCAGGGGTCACAGTCTCAGGATAAGGGGTCGGCCATTTACGACTGAGATGAGGAGGAATTTCTTCACTCAGAGGGTTGTGAATCTTTGGAATTCTCTACTCCAAAGGGCTGTGGAGGCTCAGTCGTTGAGTATATTCAGGGCTGAGATAGATAGATGTTTGGACTCCAGAGGAATTAGAACATAAGAACATAAGAATTAGGAGCAGGAGTCGGCCATACGGCCCCTTGAGCCTGCTCCACCATTCAATAAGATCATGGCTGATCATCAACCTCAACTCCACTAAGGGATGTTGGGATGGGGCAGGAAAGCAGAGTTGAGGTTGATGATCAGCCATGATCTTATTGAATGGTGGAGCAGGCTCAAGGGGTCGTATGGCCGACTCCTGCTCCTAATTCTTATGTTCTTGGTACAGAAGGAGGCCATTCGGCCCATCGTGCCTGTGCCGGCTCTTTGAAAGAGCTCTCCAATTAGTCTCACTCCCCTGCACTTTCCTCACAGCCCTGCAAATTTTTCCTTTTTAAGTATTTATCCAATTCCCTTTTGAAAGTTATTATTGAATCTGCTTCCACCGCCCTTTCAGGCAGCGCGTTCCCGATCACAACAACTCGCCGCGTAAAATAATGTTCCCTCATCTCGCCTCTGGTTCTTTTGCCAATCACCTTCAATCTGTGTCCTCTGGTTACCGACCCTCCTGCCACTGGAAACAGTTTCTCCTTATTTACTCTATCGAAACCCTTCAAGATTCTGAACACCTCTATCAGATCTCCCTTTAACCGTCTCTGCTCTAAGGAGATCTGGACCAGAGTGCAAAGCTTTTTTATTTTGAACATTTTAACTTTTGACGCTCATGTAAAACAGCCGATATCGGATTGGCCGCTTGTTGCACACCTCGCCCGATTTGCATTGATTTCAGTATAATGGGCTTAGACTATCCCCAAAATGTAATATTCCCCCGTCCCTGTGTCTCACCTCTGGTAGTACCTTGCTCTTGCCACAAGGTGTCAGCGTGCACAAACCCGAATAACACGGAGCAGCCCATCGATCTGAAGGAGTTGACTCAAAGGTGGGGGGGGGGGACGGAGGGCCATCCGACCATCAGAAAGGAACAGGACAGACAGAAGCATATCATTCTTTATATCTTGCTGTGTACTGTACAGTGTGCAGGAGATGGCTTTGAGACAGGCACAAGCCGCATAGTACTGGGGAGTGAAGTGTACCCCTTTAGCCCTGCACTGAAACTACCCGTTACATCTATACTCTCCCCTTGTGCTGCAGGTAATCGAAACCTCGGGGCTGACTGCCAACTTCAACCTGGCTCAGTCCCTCGGACTGGAGAATACCAGCCTGAGCATCGACAGTGTTTACAGGTGAGTGAAAGCTTCAACACTCCTCCAAAATTAACACTGGGACTAAATACCGCTCATCTGAACTACTCGCCACCTACCATGAACAGTGGTCTTTCTGGGGTTGGTAAGGCGTGCGGGTCACTGATTACATTACAGCATTGTAGCCTTAATTCACCGCCCAGCGCTCCCTGCAATGTTGCTCCCTCGCTGGGAGCACGCGATCACGGAATTGCCACTTTTGTGCGAAGTTCTGTTCGCCCGGCCTGCATTGACGAGTGTTCACAGAGGGAGGAGAAAAATGATTCCAGGATTTCGGGCTCTAAGTTACACAGCCTTCAATGAATGACGATAGCAAAATACTGTGGATGCTGGAAATCCGAAATAACAACAGAAAACCCTGGAAAAACTCAGCAGGCCAGGCAACATCCGTGGAGAGAGAAAGAGAGTTAACGTTTCAGGTCGAAACCCTTCGTCGGAACTGAGAGAGCAAGAAATAAACAGATAAAAATGCAAGGGGGAGGCTGGGGGGAGGAATAAAAGAACAAAAGGGATGGTCTTTAGTGAGTAGAGACATTAAGAGATGCTCAAGGCAAGAATGACCCTCACTCCCTCTCTTCCCCGATCAGCCCCAGTGCCGCTCACTGCCACTTGTTTGTCCTCAGATGTTCCTCGCAAGCTCTAAATTTCCCGTCCCACACAATCGTTCTCCTCTCTGTAACCTCGCTGAATTGAAAACAAGACTCATCGCTCCGTCTCTGGCTCTGACGCATTCTTTCCCAGAACCTCAAAACTGTGGACCTCCTCGCCTCCCTCAGTCTCCCCTCAAACTGTGGACCTCCTCGCCTCCCTCAGTCTCCCCTCAAACTGTGGACCTCCTCGCCTCCCTCAGTCTCCCCTCAAACTGTGGACATCCTCGCCTCCCTCAGTCTCCCCTCAAACTGTGGACCTCCTCGCCTCCCTCAGTCTCCCCTCAAACTGTGGACCTCCTCGCCTCCCTCAGTCTCCCCTCAAACTGTGGACATCCTCGCCTCCCTCAGTCTCCCCTCAAACTGTGGACATCCTCGCCTCCCTCAGTCTCCCCTCAAACTGTGGACATCCTCGCCTCCCTCAGTCTTCCTTCTTACTCTTGTAAGTTTTAAATCTCAATCTTGGTGTCACCTCCTTCCTGATCTATCAGCTCTTCTCTCCCATTCTTTTCTCAGTCTTATCGCTGTCCTGCACTGCAGGCCTGGTTTCCTCAACAACAGAAATATATATTTCTCCAGTGTTGCTTATGGAATCCTAGAATAGTACAGCACAGAAGGAGGCCATTCGGCCCATCCAGTCTGTGCCGGCTCTTTCGAAGAGCAATCCAGTTAGTCCCACTCCCCCACTCTTTCCCCATAGCCCTGCAATTTTTCCTCCTTCAAGTATTTCTCCAATTCCCTTTTGAAGGCTACTATTGAATCTGTATCCACCGCCCTATCAGGCAGAGCATTCCAAATCCTAACCACTCGTTGCGTTACAAAGTTTTTCCTCATCTCGCCTCTGGTTCTTTTGCCAATCACCTTAAATCTGAGCCCTCTGGTTATCGACCCTTCAGCCATTGGAAACAGTTTCTCTTTATTTTCTCTATCTAAACCCTTCATGACTTTAAACACCTCTATCAAATCTCCTCTTAGCCTTCTCTGCTCCAAGGACAACCACCTCAGCTTCTCCAGTCTATCCATGTAACTGTAATCCCTCATCCCTGGAACCATTCTAGTAAATCTCCTCTGCACCCTCTCCAAAGCCTCCACGTCCTTCCTAAAGTGCGGTGTCTAGAATTGGACACAATACTCCAGCTGGGGCCGAACTCGTGCTTTATAAAGGTTCAGCATAACTTCCTGGCTTTTGTACTCTATGCCTCTATTTATAAAGCCCAGGATCCCAAACGCTTTATTAACTGCTTTGTGACCTCTCACATGCTAAGCTCCTTTTCTGTACACAGTGACTGTCAGAACAACACATCTGCTTGGAAGGCCCTGAAACTGACCCAGAACTTCGACCTGGATGAATACTTGAACCTGAGTAAGGTACGTCAGCAATCAGTGGAACCCCGATTGGACGCTAGCAATCACCCCTAATCCCAGATCCGGTTGTTTCAATTACGTTCGGCTAATTTCATCCGATTTGCATTTGGACCTATTTTTGCAACCTGCGCGAAACTGACTAAGTTTGGTCTTTGTCACTTTGGGGCAGCTACTTGATGGTCTTTGGAGGCTGCAGAAACCCACAACCCTCTCTTCCACTCTGCTGCAAATGTAAAGCACCCCAGTTGTGCTGTTGGCTTGCCATCAGTGGCTAGGTGTTGCTGCTTGGTATGGTGAATAAGCCAGGAGGCGTTAGGTGCTGTGCGGATTTAATTAATCTTAGCCGGAGGGCTCCAATGTACCACTGCGGAGATGAGATGCAAAATCAGCCAGGGCTCCGGTTCCTGATAGCTGTTTAGTTTCGGGCCAGAGTGGCCTCCTGGACTAGTTTCAAACAACTAAGGAAGTCGGAGAGGAATTTTCCAGATTTTTCCCCCCCATAATCGGCCTGAGTATTTATTTGCTTTTGCATCTTACACGAGATTACACAAACTCGGGTTGTATTCCCTGGAATTTCGAAGGTTAAGGGGTGATTTAATCGACGTTTTCAAGATATTAAGGGGAACGGATAGGGTAGATAGAGAGAAACTATTTCCGCTGGTTGGGGATTCTAGGACTAGGGGGCATAGTCTAAAAATTAGAGCCAGGCCTTTCAGGAGTAAAATTAGGAAACACTTCTACACACAAAGGGTGGTAGAAGTTTGGAACTCTCTTCCGCAAGCGGCAGCTGATGCTAGATCAATTGTTAATTTTAAATCTGAGATTGATAGCTTTTTGTTAACCAAAGGTATTAAGGGATATGGGGAAAAGGCGAGTATATGCAGTTAGGATACAGATCAACCATGATCTCACTGAATGATGAAACAGGCTCGGGGGCTGAATGGCCTCCTCCTGTTCCTATGTCTCTCCCAGGAGATCACATGGTCTCGAGTGGGGTGGGGTGTGTATATATTGTGATGCGCAAGGTATCAACATTGTGTGGGGACGGGCTGGATGGGCCAGAGGGTCTTTACCTGTCCGTCATTGTTCTGATGTTCCAAGTGTTTTCTCTACTTTCTCTCCATCCCACCTGGCTGAGGTTTCTCGTTCTTTATCACTGTTCCCCCAGCCCCTCCTCTCTTCCTCATTCTCACTGGGAGCAGACCAATCCCAGCAGTCACAGCACAACTGAAAAAGCTCTGGGCATCGTGCATTGAACTGCTAAACCAGGAAATACCAGAGCAGTTTGTTCAGGAGGGAGAAGCCGATTTTCTTTTGCTGCTGAGATTGGGACCTCCCAGTCAGGGACTAACAGGCAAGTGTCCCTGAGCAGGGGGAACCAAACCTGGTTTCTCCTAGTCTACCAGGAGGTCCTCGGCGGTGACTGTCTGACACAGCTCCCTCCTCCAGAATTCTCTGCCTTCTGTTTCACCGGTCCCAGGGCCAGAAAGTACGACTGAGTTTGGGAGATCAGGAACTTGAATCCATCCCATACACCAAAGATGAATCTGCTTGAAAACTGAGGGAGGAAAGGAACCATAGCCTCAAAATTTGAAGGGCTTTGGGGGGGTGGGGGTTGGGGGGGGGGGGGGGCGGCAAACATAGAAACAAAGAAACATAGAAGATAGGAGCAGGAGTAGGCCATTTGGCCCCTCGAGCCTGTTCCGCCATTTAATGAGATCATGGCTGATCATCCAAATTCAGTACCCTGTCCCTGCTTTCTCCCCATATCCCTTGATCCTTTTAGCCTTAAGAAATATATCTAACTTCTTCTTGAATATATTTAATGAATTGGCCTCAACTGCCTTGTGTGGTAGAGAATTCCACAGGTTCACCACTCTCTGGGTGAAGAAATTCCTCCTCATCTCAGTCCTAAATGGCTTACCCATGTCAGTACTGGGAACAGAGGTGCAGGAACTTGGGGCGAAACCTTTTTCTGCTGGGTGTCTGCCCCTTTCTAGCATCACTGAAAAATCCCGACATACATGAAGCAGAAATCCTTGCGGTACATGGGCTGTAGGTGGGTCCCACAGTGCTGCATCCAAACGGCAGTCAGGTGTGAGCTGTGCCTCAGTGGGTCGCACTCTCACCTCTTCACCAGAAGGTTGTGGGTTCAAGCCCCTCCCCAGAGACTTGAGCACATAATCCTGGCTGGCACTCCAGTGCAGTACTGAGGGAGTGCTGCACACTTAGAGGTGCCGTCTATCTAATAAGACGTTAAACTGAGGCCCTGTCTGCCCTCTCAGGTGGACATAAAAGATCCCACGGCCTCTATTTTGAAGAAGAGCAGGGGGGGAGTTCTCCCTGGTGTCCTGGGGCCAATATTTATCCCTCAATCAACATCACTAAAACAGATTATCTGGTCATTATCACATTGCTGTTTGTGGGAGCTTGCTGTGCGCAAACTATCTGCCACATTTCCTACATTACAACAGTGACTACACTTCTAAAAGTACTTCATTGGCCTTCAGCTGCCGAGGCTCTAAGCTCTGGAATTCCCTCCCTAAACCTCTCCACCTCTTTACCTCTCTCTCCTCCTTTAAGACGCTTCTTAAAACCGACCTCTATGACCACCTATCTCAATATCTCCTTCTGTGGCTCGGCGTCATTTTTGCCTAATAATCGCTCCTGTGAAGCACCTTAAAGGTGCTATATAAATACAAGTTGTTGTTGTTGGAGGAGGACTTCCAGAATTTTGCACCCAGATCTTCAAAACACTGGAAGGCAAAGACTTAGATGTAAGCAGCATATTTGACTTCGACATGGGCTGTGGGAGGAGATTCAATGGGCGGGTAGAGTCTGTGATAGGGGAGAGTGTACACGAGCTGTGGGAGAGATTAAATGGGTGGGTAGAGTCTGTGATAGGGGAGAGTGTACATGGGCTGTGGGAGGAGATTAAATGGGTGGGTAGAGTCTATGATAGGGGAGAGTGTACACGGGCTGTGGGAGGAGATTCAATGGGCGGGTAGAGTCTGTGATAGGGGAGAGTGTACATGGGCTGTGGGAGATTAAATGGGTGGGTAGAGTCCGTGATAGGGGAGAGTGTACATGGGCTGTGGGAGATTAAATGGGTGGGTAGAGTCCGTGATAGGGGAGAGTGTACACGAGCTGCGGGAGAGATTCAATGGGTGGGTAGAGTCTGTGATAGGGGAGAGTGTACATGGGCTGTGGGAGGAGATTAAATGGGTGGGTAGAGTCTGTGATAGGGGAGAGTGTACATGGGCTGTGGGAGGAGATTAAATGGGTGGGTAGAGTCTGTGATAGGGGAGAGTGTACACGGGCTGTGGGAGGAGATTAAATGGGTGGGTAGAGTTTGTGATAGGGGAGAGTGTACATGGGCTGTGGGTTTAATGGACCTGATAGACCAGATGACTTTGTTCCATGATTGTTTCAATTTGATTGAAGTGCAGTAACTCACCCAACTCCTTATTCCCTTTATCTCATATTGAATATTATTTTTTTCAGTATACAGGGGACATTGAAGGCAAGTTTGATCAACTGAACGTCAATTTATCGGGGATTACATTACTGAATGACAAGGGCAAGATGACCCTGAAGGACTTGTTGAACACTGGTATTGATGATCTGAACTTTACCAGCATCTCTGAGCAGGTGAAGCTCTTTCTTCATGGATTGACTTAGTGCAGCGAAGTGGTTAAGTTCCTGGGCTAGTAATCCACAGGCCAAAAGTTCAAATCCCACCATGGGCAGCTTGAGAATTTGAATTCAATTAAAAAGACTATGGCAATAAAACGCTGGTAAAAGTGACCCTGAAGCTGTCGGATTGTCCCAAAAACCCAACTGGTTCACTAATGTCCTTTAGGGAAGGAAACCTGCCGTCCTTACCCGGACTGGGCCTGTATGTGACTCCAGACCCACACCAACGTGGATGACTCTTAACTGCCCTCTGAACTGGCCGCGAGCCCCTCAATTGGGTTAAAAAAAAAACGCTAACAGTGGTTCAAGAAGAAGGTCCACCAGCATGACCACCTTCTCAGGGCAACTAGGGATGGGCAATAAATGCCGGCCTGGCTTACGATGCCTACATCCCGAGAATGAATTTGAAGAAAACACATGCACCCAAGGAGCGGGTGGGAGATGGGGTTATATAGCACTGATAACCGGGTCTCCGATCCACTCTCCCCTTCAAATGGGCTTCTCGCTGAGAGTGCAGGATCGCGGAACGTGCTCTACAGGGAGCCTTGTTCTGGTTGACGCTTCACTGCTCTCTGAAGGAGCCTAGCGAGCCCCTCAGTTGGTCCACTATAACCTTCTCAGGGCACCTATGAATGGGCTATTACTGCCGGCCTTGCCAGTGCCGCCCAGATCCTGAGAATGAGTCGACCCGCCCGACTCTCTCTTCCAGCAAACCAAGTTGTCTCTATTTTTAGCCCCGAGGGAGCAGTCCTGCTCCGCCCCTCGGGCTGGGCCCCAGCTGAAATTGTGCGGCCTGCGCACTGCTCACGGCTCACGGCCCACCCAGCTCAGTCCTGAAATGGCAGTCGGGGGGCCTGTATTTGTCACAGAGCTTCATTTACAAATTAAAAGTGCCCACCACCTGACTCGGGCAGGCACTCTGTCCTCCCAGTGGCCTAACTCACACCCCCGCCAGTTTCTGTGGCGCTAATGCCCTGCTTCCACCGTAGGGGAGGCCTCAAAATCCCACGCAAAAGGGTTTTGTTATTTGTTCTTGTAACATGGGCATCACAAATTGTGGGACTGGAGTCACGTGTAGGCCCAGACTGGGTAAGGACGGCAGGTTCCCTTCCCTGAAGGACATTAGTGAACCAGTTGTGTTTTTACAACAATCAGGCAGCTTTTGTGCTCATTTAGAGACAGTGTATGGGAGCGTAGTGGTTATGTTACTGGACCTGGTAATCCAGAGAATATGGCCTAAAAATTAGGGCGCTAACGGGAGGCGCAAAGCAACTAGCGACCGGGCGCGGTGCTGCCAACGCCTCCCGCGAAATTCAGCAGGAGGTTAGCGGCGGCGGTAACCGTTAGTGCCCCACGGCGCTGCGCGGCCGGCAATGACGTCATCGCCATGCGCAACGCCCCGCTCACGCACCAGCCGCGATCTTCGGTAGCGCCCCCTGACTTACCGCCGGACGCTGTGTCCAACAGGGTCAGGGGGGCCTACCTGCGGCTGGGGCAGCGCTAATTAAAGGGGAGGTGCCGGGTAGCCATTTTTGTTGCTGGCTGCCTGCCAGCACTGCCCCCGTTGCCTTCCCCGGCTTCCTGTGCAGCCCCCCCACAGGGTGCCGGCTGCACTCCGTGAGCCCGGCACTTCTCTTGAGTGCCGGGCTCTTTTGCCGGCACTCCGATCCCCGGTGGCCCAGCTGGGCCCCGGGATTCGCTGCTCTCACTCGCAGCGCCCCAAGAGGGAGGTGGGGCGCTTCCAGTAGCACCCCGCCTCGCTCTTGGGGCGCTTCCGGTGAATTTTGGCTGCGGGGGTGCTAATTTGGTGAAGTTAGCGCCCCAAAGGGGGCACGACTCAATTTTTCCCCCTATGAGTTTAATTCCCACCATGACAGTTTGAGAATTTGAATTCCTTTAGGGAAGGAAACCTGACGACTTTACTCAGTCTGGGCCTATATGTGACTCCAGTCCCACACCAGCATGGTTGACTCTTAACTGTCCCCTCAAGTGGACTGGAGTCACTGAGTTCACATCATAGAATCATAGAAATTTACGGCACAGAAGGAGGTCATTCGACCCATCGTGTCTGTGCCGGGCGTTGTATCAAACTGCTACAAAGGACTGCGGCGGTTCAATAAAAAGGCCCACCACCAACTCATTCTCAGGGCAACGAGGGATGGGCAATAATTGCTGGCCTTGCCAGCGAAGCCCACATCCCTGGTCATGTGTCTCATTGCTGTTTGTGGGAGCTTGCTGTGCGCAAATTGGCTGCCGTGTTTCCTACATTACAACAGTGACCACACTTCAAAAAGTGCTTCATTGGCTGTAAAGCGCTTTGGGACGTCCTGAGGTGGTGAAAGGCGCTGCAGAAATGCAAGTCTTTCTTCTTTTTGCCCTATATTTATCCACAAAATATTCTGTGTTCTCCCAAAACTAAAAACAAGATGCCAGCCCACAGTTTACCAGATCTGTATCCTCCAATGTCATCATACTCAGATAGAACTATTAACACTTAACGACAAGCACGTTCTTGGGGCTGTCTCCCACTATCGCCGCTGTAACAGGTGTACGTTCAGTGCAAGCCCCGTTGACGCGGGTAAATGGGACTTCTGCCGGAGTTACGTCGGCACAGTGGGAGAAGCACTGAGGAAATTCCTGTCTTTTTAAAGACGGAGATAAACGGAGATGAAGTTGAAGTGACACAGATGCTGAGCTTACGGGGTTAGATTCTAGACGGTGTCCGCCTCTCCTAACTCTCCACTTGCTGTTTTCCAGCTGGGAATACCGTTAATGCAGACCGAACTGAGCGTCACCGAGGAGAAGCTTCGTAACCTCGCAAAGACTGTGGTGAGTTCATCAACCGTCGGCCAGTGCCGGAATCCACGGGTGGCACAGCTTTCTGGTCTCTTTTCAATTTTATTTGGTGAATTTTACTTTCATCGAGGTGAAGCATGTTGGCGCTGGAGAATGCAACATTTGCTGGCATTCCAATGTCAAACTGAAGCACTCCCAGATCAGGTACAACATGGATTAGATACCGAATAAAATTATCTCTGCACTGGTTCGAGTCCCACTCCAAGATTTGAGCACAAAATCCAGGCTGACGCTCCCAGTGCCAGTGCTGAGGGAGTGCTGCATTGTCGGAGGTGCCGTCTTTCGGATAAGATGTTAAACCAAGGCCCCGTCTGCGCCCTCAGGTGGACGTAGAAGATCCCACGGCCTCTATTTCGAAGAAGAGCTGGGGAGTTCTCCCCGGTGTCCTGGGTCAATATTTATCCCTCAACCAACATCAGATGATCTGGGTCATTATCACATTGCTGTTTGTGGGATCTTGCTGTGTGCAAATTGGCTGACACATTTCCTACATTACAACAGTGACTACACTCCAGAAAGTACTTCATTGGTTTTGGGACGTCCTGAGGTTGTGAAAAACGCTATAGAAATGGAAGTCTTTGGACGTGTCGGGCGACCAATGGCGGGAGTGTGGGGGCGGGGCAGTTGGAGGCGGGAGCTCATGTCATGAAACTTCCTGGAATATGTCCAACCAGAAGAAACTTGGGTACGGTAGTGTAGTGAATCATAGAATCATAGAAATTTACAGCACAGAAGGAGGCCCATCGTGTCTGTGCCGGCCGACAAAGAGCTATCCAGCCTAATCCCACTTTCCAGCTCTTGGTCCGTAGCCCTGTGGGTTACAGCACTTCAGGTGCATATCGAAGTACTTTTTAAATGTGATGAGGGTTTCTGCCTCTACCACCCTTTCAGGCAGTGAGTTCCAGACCCCCACCACCCTCTGGGTGAAAAAAGTTCTCCTCAACTCCCCTCTAATCCTTCTACCAATTATTTTAAATCTACGTGGAATATTTGCTTTTGTACTTTAAATCTATGGCCCCTGGTTATTGACCCCTCTGCTAAGGGAAATAGGTCCTTCCCGTCCACTCTGTCTCGGCCCCTCATAATTTTATACACCTCAATCAAGTCTCCCCTCAGCCGACTCTGTTCCAAAGAAAACAACCCCAGCCTATCCAATCGTTCCTCACAGCTAAAATGGTTCTGTAATCCAGAGAACGTGAGTTCAAATCCCACCAAGGTAGTTTGAGAATTTGAATTACATTTAAATAAAAAAGCTGGTATCAGTGAAAGTGAAATTGTCGGATTGTTGTAAAAACCCAACTGGTTCACTAATGTCCTTTAGGGAAGGAAACCTGCCGTCCTTACCTGGTCTGGCCTATAAGTGACGCCAATGTGGTTGATTCTTAACTGCCCTCTGAAGCGGCCTAGCAGGCCACTCAGTTGTATAATCGCTCAACCATTGGCGGCCGTGCCTTCAGCTGCCTGGGCCCTAAGCTCTGGAATTCCCTGCCTAAACCTCTCCGCCTCGCTACCTCTCTTTCCTCCTTTAAGATGCTCCTTAAAACCTACCTCTATGACCAAGCTTTTGGTCACCTTATCTAATATCTTCTTATGTGGCTCGGTGTCAAATTTTTTGTCTTATAACACTCCTGTGCAGCGCCTTGGGACGTTTTACTACGTTAAAGGCGCTGTATAAATACAAGTTGTTGTTGTTGTATCAAACCATTACCAGTGGTTCAAGAAGGTGACTCACCACCACCTTCTCAGGGCAACTAGGGATGGGCAATAAATGCTGGCCTTGCCAACGACGCCCACATCCCCGAGAATGTATAAAAAAAAGTTGACAACCTTAGATTGGACAGTGTAGAGGGGGCCTATGCTGTGCCTGACCTGGGAGTGTTTGATGGGGAAGATGGGGCTTTATTCGGTCAAAGCTAGGTGTCTGAAATGGAAAAACTTCTCATTTCTCAGTGCTCACCTTAGTGAGCTCAAACGTCACGCCATGATGATAGGACTGTCATCAGGCGCTGAGCGTGCATATTAACACACGTCCAATTACTGTGTTACAGCCAGACCCGGTCAAAACTGAACTGAACAAAGAGGCAGCGAGCCTGAAGGAATTGAACAGCTGGATCAAGAGCAACATGTTGCCAAACATAGTAAGTTTTATGCTGTATGTGTTCACACATTTACATTACAGCTGCAGCACAGGAACTACGGTTTAACACTTGAGCAATCAACATGGGGAGCACGTCAAGCACAAATGTTTAGGAACAGGAAAAGGCCATTCGACCCAAGAAGCCTATTCTTTCATGCTACACCAACCCTACCCTACCCACTTTCTCACTCTATTCTCCGTCCCTTTTCTTTCCAGAAATATGTCTGAAGGTGCCTTCGCAGTACAGAATTGACTATTCCAGTGCTCTCCTGCCTGGTTTCCATCTTCCACCCTACATGAACTTGAGCTCATCCAAAACTTGGCTGCCCGTATCCTAACTCGCACCAAGTTCCATCACCCACTGTGCTCGCTGATCTACACTGGCTCCTGGTCTGACAATGCCTCGAGTTTAAAATTCTCATCCTTGTCTTCAAATCCCTCCATGGCTTCACCCCCTCCCTATCTTTGAAACCTCCTCCAGCCCCACAACCCTCCGAGATATCTGCGCTCCTCCAATTCGCCCTTAAACCTCTCCGCCTCTCCACCTTTCCACCTCTCCGCCTCTCCACCTCTCTCTCCACCTTTAAGACGCTCCTTAAAACCTTCCTACATCTGTCCTAATATCTCCTTATGTGGCTCAGTGTCAAAGTTTGTTTGGTAACGCTCCTGTAAAGCGTCTTGGGACGTTTTACTTTGTTAAAGGCGCTATATAAATGCAAGTTGTTGTTGTTATAGGAGTGCTAAGGATGCTGGTTGCACGATACTCCCACTTTAATGTAAAGGACCAAATTGGGCCCCCCTTTAACACCATGAGCAGCTGTCGGGTCCAGGAATGATGAGCCGGTTTCCTATATCCGGCCTCCCACGAGCAGGAGCAGCAGGAGCTCAAGTGAACGGAAAAGAGCCCCTCCTCTGAGCATATAATCGTGCCTTAAACAGAAGCAGAAAGTGCCAGGAATGCTCAGCAAGTCAATAAGCATCTGTGGACAGAACGGACAAGTTAATGGGCAGGATTTTCCGATCGGAGGCTTCCTGCGGGCGGATGCCTCCGATCGGAAAAAATCTACAAACTTACCTGCTGGCTCCGTAGTTCCCGAGGCTTGCGATCCTGGGCCTTCGCTCTACGAAATGCACAGAGGCCCAGGTATCCCAGGGGCACAGGCTGTTCGCAAGCGTCCCTGGGATCGTGTGGGCCATGGGGAACCAATCAAAGAAGGGAATCCCCCTTCACACTTTTGACAGGTCTCTACGCACAGATCTGTCAAAAGTATGAACGGGGATCACTTAAACAGTTAAACATTAAATAATTTTTTTTTTAAATCACATATTTAAAATTAGTTAAAATTACATTAAATTAAATATTTTAAACAAATTACATTTTTTGAAAAAAATAATTAAAGTTTTTTACGGGGCTAAAAATAAACTTACTTTTTTTAAAAGTAATTTTAATTTATAAATGAGTGAAAAAAAAATTTTTTAAACTCTTATGCTGGTAAAAGCAGGCCGTACACTTTTACCAGGCGTAAGATTTTTAAAGTTTTCAGTGGGCGGAGGTGGTGCAGAAAGCGGAACTCTCCCCCCGCGGAGGCCCCTCTCCCGGGCAGGCGGAGGATCAGTCAAGAGGATTCTTCACAGATCGGTAGTGCCGGGTTTTAGCGTATGCGCTTCGCACGCCTGAAACCGGCACTTGCGAGACCCCTACGGGCGCGTACACACCTCGGACACACCCGTGGGGGTCGGAATAGCCGGCCCAATATTTCAGGTGTAACCCATCAGCACTGGAAACGTTAACTCCTCTGTTCTCTCCACAGACGTTGAATGATCTGCTGAGCATTCCGGCACTTTCTGTTTCTGTTTCCGATTTCCAGTGCTTCACTGTTTTTTATTTATAAAAGTGTCACACTTGCCCCTTGAACCTATTTAAGTAGAATTACACAGAATCTTACAGCATAGAAACAGGCCATTCGACCCAACTGGTCCGTGCCGGTGTTTATGCTCCACACGAGCCTCCTCCCACCCCTCTTCATCTCACCCCATCGGCATATCCTTCTATTCCTTTCTCCCTCATGTGTTTATCCAGCTTCCCCTTTAATGCAGCTATGCTATTCGCCTCAACCACTCCCTGTGGGAGCGAGTTCCACATTCTCACCACTCTCTTTATACTCTCTGCTTCATTGACCTTCCAGCACGGTATTGGGTGGCCTGGGTGACATGGTGATACTGCAGCTGGTCTCAGGAGTCCCTGAGCATGTTCTCACTGCCAAAGGGAAGGCTGTGAGGTGATATAATTGCTGTTTTTAGGATTCTAAAGGGACTGGATTATGTCGACCATGACCAGCTGTCTCACCTTGTGCAGAACACTTGAATCAGAGGACACGGCCTGCGCTCGATGGGGGGTAAATTCAAAGCTAATCTGCGGAAACATTATTTCAGTGAGCGAGTGGTCAATCTTTGGAACCGGCTCCCTCAGGAGATGGTGGGAGCAGTTGTGTTGATTCATTCAAATGCAAATTAGATCGATTTCTTCCAGAAAACAACATTTTGGGACCCAGTCTATGAGTAATTGGAGATGTGACGTGTGGTGAGTGGAGCGAGCTCTGGAGGAACGGGTGACTTTGGACCGCTGGTTCCCAAAGCTCTCCCCCACTGGGGGTTTTCCGCGCCTCATGTCTGGGTCTGTTGGAGACTCATTGATAGAGATTGATCGCTGTGATTGATCAACAACTCCATTATCATTGGATCATGGGACGACCAGGATGGTAGAAGGCGAACTAGATGGACCTTGGCCTTTCTATCGTCCAGCATTTCCTGTGCTGCTACGGTTTAGGGAGGGGGAGATCAGCCAGGGATCCCTCTCCTGACCATTATCCAGTGACCCCTGCTGAAAATCACATGTGTGTGAACACTGGGTTAGGACAGGATTGGACTCCCCACAATCTAATACCCTGTCAACATTCCGGACCCACACTTGAAGAGTGGAAATGTGGTGGAGCTGCTGGCGGGTCTGTGAACCATACCTTACATTGAGTCAATGCCTTGAAGAGGGGGAAAAAAAACAGGTCAAAAAATGGGGAGAGGAATTCTCTCTCAGGCCAGACTGTAAGATTGACGTGATGGGTTTTGTTGACTGTGTTTGGTTTATTGTTTTATAGGAAATGTTGAAAAAAAATATTCTGGATCTTCAGAGAATGACTTCACAGATAGAGGTACACCATTTGATTGAAGTTGCTTCTTTGTTGTTTTACAGGTGTCGCTTCTTGATCCATCTCCTGCTCTCCCCTACTCTTTACCTCCATGGCCCAGAGCTGCCAAAAATTGGGCAAATGCAACGTTTGAGATGCTGAGCTCTGAGCCAGATGCCTAGCTGAGTTACCAAGGCTGCATCCATCACACGGGCAGCTGGAGCCTCATTCTTAAATGCCTTGTGATCGCGATATCGTTAAATAACATGATCACAAGATGTTGAAGAATGGGGGACACCATTCAGCCCATCTAAATCCATCAATCCAGACAAACCCTATTGCCTGGACTTGTAACATTCACTTATTTCTTAAATGATTCCAGAGTTTTCGTCCCCCAAACCCTTCCAAAGATTGATCAATATGTAAAGAGATAAAAGGCCCAAACTTGCCTGTTTCCCCTCGGCCTTTTCTTGCAATTCAGTTTGCAGTAATTTTCCAAACTGACCTTTTATTTGCTTATATATCTCTCTATGAGATCACCTTGCAAACACCTCTTTTCAAGATTAATAAGCTGAATTTTCCCCAGTGTTTCCTCATAACTCAGATCTCGACGCTGGGGATCAGACTGCACTGCCTCCAATGCTCGAATGTCCCCCCACCCCTTGCCTCGGTCAACAGAAATGGACAGAGTACTCAAGGTGTGGTCTAACCAGAGCACCACACAATTGGAATTCGCTTCCTTATTTCCATTGACGTGGCCACTCTGAGTCATTGGGGTTCATTTTAACCTCAAAAAAATGGGTGGGTTGGGGGTCAGGTGGGAAGTTAATAATTAAAAAAAATCTCAAACCCGACCCCAACCCGCGTCCAACTCGCCCACTTCCCGTTTTAACGGAGGCGGGACTGGGGGCGGGCAACCAACCGCTCCCAGGAGGTGCTTAGGCCATTTAATACTGCGCGCCTCCTCATATTTACCCTGTCTTCTAGGTTTAACCCTGGCCGGCCGGGTTTCCCTGGAAAAGGTAAGTGCCTTTACAGCATTGCTTGCGGGCCAGGAGGAGCAGGAGTGCTTCCCCTCGGCCCACCGAGCTTACCTTCTTCCCTGCCCGCCATCGGACCGCAGCCCCCCCCCCACCCCCCACACCCCGCTATCCAAAGACCTCCTGCGATCGGAACTCCTGGGATCAGGGATTGAAGCCCCCCGGGATCGGACATCCTCCCAGATCGGCGACCACTCCCATTTCCCACTCACCCAGCTCCCTACCTGCCCCTGGGCTGCGGCCTCCTCTGGAGCGTTCTCCGCCCGACAGGGAGCCAAGTCAAAACTCCACAGCGTGCGGGGAAAACCGGACTTCCTCCCCCCGCTCACAAAACCCGCCCCAGCCAAGATTGGGAGCATTGACATTCTTTGGTTAATGTTAGAACAAATGAGTCCTGTCTCCAGGTAACTGCAGAGAAAACTGTCGGGCCTATAGCTTTAACAGAGCGCTTTCACTGAGGGAGGTCAGGAGTCACATGGGATATTCCTGCTAACAGTTACAGTGTCCATTACTGTCTGATTGTCCCTCTGTGAGGCGCCTTGGGATGTTTTTCTATTTTATAGGTGCTGTATAAATGCAAGTTGTTGTTGTGTATAGGTTGACTGTTTTATACACATTGGCCATATATATAAATATAAATAAGACTGTGGGCTAGAAATTCGACTCCTTTGTGCCTGCCGTTAATGCCTCTGGGGGGCGCTAACAGGGCGTGAAGGGGTTATCGCCCGGGTTGAGGAGGGGGGCGAGAAAAACGCCTCCTGAGAAATTCGGCGGGGCGTTACTGACGCGCGACCCGATAGTGCCGCGCCCCCGCCGGTAGCACTCCAGGCCGGTGATGTCATCCCGTGCGTTGCGTCCCCTTACCGCCCCGCTGCAGAAATTCGGCTACGTCCCGTGAGGCTACTGCCGGCGGTGTCAGCGCCAGTCTCGCGGGTCGCAGGTCACAAGCCGGGCCGACCTCCACTCGCGGGGCGGTATTTAAAGGGGAGGTGCAGCTGTGACCCGCGCCGCCATTTACTTATTTTGGTCGACCTCCAGGTCGGCCCTCTGTGGTTTGCCGTGGCGTGGTCCTGGCCGCCATTGCGCAGCCCGGCACCGCATCTCGGCGCCGGGCTGCTGCCACGGCACCACGCTGCCCTGGTGGCCTAATGTGGGCTGTCGGAGGCCCTGCAGAGTGCGCAGTGGCCCTCCTCTTTAACTGATCGCACGCCCGACATCGCCTCGGTTACCATCTCACCAGGAAGTGGAGCGCCCGACATTGCACTCCACTTCCTGTGCGGGGCGGTAAGCCGAATTTGGCGGCTGGGACGGTACTTCCCCAAACGGGGCGTAACCAAATTTCGCGCCCTGTGTTTTATATATATATATATACTTAATGACTGATACATATGCAGTATTGTATATAGACTGACTGTGTTATGTACATGATGTTATATACAGTACAGTGACTGCATTACGTAGAGTGACTGCGTTACATACACTGACTGCGTTATACACTCTGGCTGCGTTATACACTCTGGCTGCGTTATACACTCTGGCTGCGTTATACATAAGAACATAGAACATAAGAAATAGGAGCAGGAGTCGGCCATACGGCCCCTCGAGTCTGCTCCGCCATTCAATAAGATCATGGCTGATCATCGACCTCAACTCCACTTTCCCGCCTGATCTCCATATCCCTTGATTCCCCCAGAGTCCAAAAATCTATTGATCTCAGTCTTGCTTATACTCAACGAGATCACCTCTCATTCTTCTAAACTCCAGAGAGTATAGGCCCATTCTACACAATCTCTCTTCATAGGACAGCCCTCTCATCCCAGGAATCAATCTAGTGAACCTTCGTTGCACCGCCTCCAAGGCAAGTATATCCTTCCTTAGATAAGGAGACCAGAACTGTGCACAGTACTCCAGGTGTGGTCTCACCAAGGCCCAGTACAATTGTAGCAAGGCTTCCTTACTCTTATACTCCAACCTCCTTGCAATAAAGGCCAACATACAATTTGCCTTCCTTGTTGCTTGCTGTACCTGTATGCTAGCTTTCTGTGTTTCTTGCACGAGGACACCCAAATCTCTCTGAACACCAACATTTGAAAGTTTCTCACCATTTCAAAAATATTCTGTTTTGCTATTCTTCCTACCAAAGTGAATAACCTCACATTTCCCTACATTATACTCCATCTGCCACCTTACTGCCCACTCACTTAGTCTATCTATATCTCTTTGCAGACTCTTTGGGCTGGATTTTCTCAATGGAGATGAGTTGGAGGCGGGACTGCTGTTTGTCATGTCAATGTCACGCCTCCGTCATCGTCTGACCAACCAGAGGGATATTCCTCTGATTGACCTTGTTAAGCCTGCCCTGCGGGCTCAGCAGGCCAATTAGGGAGGAAGTCACTGACAGAGCACGTCAACGTCAGACGTTGTCAAGACTTCTTGAAAGAAGAAATGTCAGCGTTTGACAGCTCTGTGAAGCTGTCAAACACTGACATTCTCTGTAGTTTGATGAGGCCTTGTGTTCAGGACTCATCAAACCTTTCAACTTTGTCAATTTCAGATGACTGTTGGTTCGGAGGATCCAACAGCCAGTCTGTGAAATCGACAAGGAGGATGTCGGGTCTCCCAATCCAGGGTGGATGAAGGCTGTAGGAAGAAAACAAGGTAAGTGAACATTTTTTAACACTTATCACTCACCTTCCATACTTACCACTCCACACTTGCACCCATCACTCACCTCTACATCTTACTTCCAAGTGCCTCCGACCGCCGCAGACCTCCTCCACATCTCCTCCAACCCGGTGGGGTTCTCCGAGGTCGGGAAACCTTCACCTGTGAAGGTAAAATGGCACTAATCCTTTTTTCTGCCTGTTAGCTACCTGTTAACAGGCAGTTAAAAGGATTTAATGCCTTTCCCGCCTCCAGGAGATGGGACCTGAAGCAGCACATCTTCCCGCCTCCTGGCAAAAGGGCACGGAGGTGGGATGGAGGCAGTTTTGCCATCCACCCCCACTTTCTGCTACTTTACCGGCAGTCCCGCCTCCATGCCCGCCTCCTCAGGGCTTGGAAAATCCAGCCCTTTGTGTTCTCCTCACAGCTTACTGTCCCACCTCTATATACTCTGCGTTATATACACTGACTGCGTTACATACACTGACTGCGTTGTATACACTGACTGCGTTGTATAGAGTGACTGCGTTGTATAGAGTGACTGCGTTGTATAGAGTGACTGCGTTGTATACACTGACTGCGTTGTATACACTGACTGCGTTGTATACACTGACTGCGTTGTATACACTGACTGCGTTATATACACTGACTGCGTTGTATAGAGTGACTGCGTTGTATACACTGACTGCGTTGTATACACTGACTGCGTTGTATACACTGACTGCGTTGTATAGAGTGACTGCGTTGTATACACTGACTGCGTTGTATACACTGACTGCGTTGTATGGAGTGACTGCGTTGTATAGAGTGACTGCGTTGTATAGAGTGACTGCGTTGTATACACTGACTGCGTTGTATACACTGACTGCGTTATATACACTGACTGCGTTGTATAGAGTGACTGCGTTGTATAGAGTGACTGCGTTGTATAGAGTGACTGCGTTGTATACACTGACTGCGTTGTATACACTGACTGCGTTGTATAGAGTGACTGCGTTGTATAGAGTGACTGCGTTGTATAGAGTGACTGCGTTGTATAGAGTGACTGCGTTGTATACACTGACTGCGTTGTATAGAGTGACTGCGTTGTATACACTGACTGCGTTGTATAGAGTGACTGCGTTGTATACACTGACTGCGTTGTATACACTGACTGCGTTGTATACACTGACTGCGTTGTATAGAGTGACTGCGTTGTATACACTGACTGCGTTGTATACACTGACTGCGTTGTATGGAGTGACTGCGTTGTATAGAGTGACTGCGTTGTATACACTGACTGCGTTGTATACACTGACTGCGTTGTATACACTGACTGCGTTATATACACTGACTGCGTTGTATAGAGTGACTGCGTTGTATAGAGTGACTGCGTTGTATAGAGTGACTGCGTTGTATACACTGACTGCGTTGTATACACTGACTGCGTTGTATAGAGTGACTGCGTTGTATAGAGTGACTGCGTTGTATAGAGTGACTGCGTTGTATACACTGACTGCGTTGTATAGAGTGACTGCGTTGTATAGAGTGACTGCGTTGTATAGAGTGACTGCGTTGTATACACTGACTGCGTTGTATAGAGTGACTGCGTTGTATAGAGTGACTGCGTTGTATACACTGACTGCGTTGTATAGAGTGACTGCGTTGTATAGAGTGACTGCGTTACATACACTGATTGCGTTACATACAGTGATTGTGTTACTTACACTGATTGTGGTTTAACATGCTTTTCTAGGTAAACGTAGACAGTACTTTATCGAACATAGAATCCGGCCAGACTATGCTCCAAACGAAAGCTCCGGACATTATTAAAAGTGTGAGTATCACACAAGTGTTTGTGGGAGATTCCAGAAATGGTCTTTGATTATATGTGTCTATTGAGGGCAAATTAATTTAGTGTTTGAAATGTTTGTAAATGTGCGGTGCAGACCAAAGCACGATCCGTGGATTGATTCTGACACAGGATCACACTGCATCGTCCCACACAAGCTCAGATCTGGGCAAGGAGGTAGGGGAAATCATAAACAGGAAATCTTCAGCTTGTCTGTGTCGGCTGGATTGACCCACAGGTGAAAGGGCAGTGTCTGACCCACTGCACCATCCAGCACCCCTCCATCACACAGAGAGGAGTCCTTCATTCCCTTTGTCTGGGTGGGATTTGAACCCTGACCCCACAGGTGAAAGGGCAGTGTCTGACCCAACAGAGACAGTGAACTTTCAACCTGCATGCGTGATCTGGATTCTTAGATCCCGGAGGTGACTGAACAATGTCAAACACACTGCTCCATATCGAAGAGTCCCCAGAACGAGAGGAAACCTTCAAACCATCCATCCCTTCCTGAAACTTTCTGGCCCTTTAAAAGATGTTATAGCACCTGAACTGATAGGGTTAGCAGAGTTCAGATTTCACTCAGCGCAACTGCAGAAAGCAGTAAGTGAATGACAGACCACGTGAATGATAATCTGGACGGTTATTGAAGGGGTATTCAGGTTACAGGGCTGTGCCAATGCATTATTCATGTTCAGAGACACAGGAGAATGGAAGTCCTTCAGATAGCAGACAGACATGGTGCTGCACATTTTCATCCTCGTGTTAATTAAAACTCATTTCTTTCTTATTCCATATTTCGAAGATGAAGCAACTGTGATATATTTCCAAGTCAGGATGGTGTGTGACTTGGAGGGGAACTTGGAGGTGGTGGTGTTCCCATGCGCCTGCTGCCCTTGTCCATCTAGGTGGTAGAGGTCGCGGGTTTGGGAGATGCTGCTGAAGAAGCCTTGGCGAGTTGCTGCAGTGCATCTTGAAGATGGTACACACTGCAGCCACGGTGCGCCGGTGGTGGAGGGAGTGAATGTTTAAGGTGGTGGATGGGGTGCCAATCAAGCGGGCTGCTTTGTCCTGGATGGTGTCGAGCTTCTTGAGTGTTGTTGGAGCTGCACTCATCCAGGCAAGTGGAGAGTATTCCATCACACTCCTGACTTGTGCCTTGTAGATGGTGGAAAGGCTTTGGGGAGTCAGGAGGTGAGACACTCGCCGCAGAATACCCAGCCTCTGACCTGCTCATGTTGCCACAGTATTTATGTGGCTGGTCCAGTTAAGTTTCTGGTCAATGGTGACCCCCAGGATGTTGATGGTGGGGGTTTTGGTGATGGTAACGCCGTTGAATGTCAAGGGCAGATGGCTAGACTCTCTGACACTGTCACAACTTGGCGGAGAGGCTTTAGGGATTCAGGTGGTGAACCCAGATAGTGGGTCGTTGCTCCCGATGCGGAGCATGGCACCCCAGGAGCACGTATCACATACAGATCCCAACATGCTGCTCTTGGCATGCAAAACTGGGAGTGATGAAGATGAAAATCTACCCCATTTAGTACTGGCAGGAACCCGAGCTGGTCATGTTCCGCCTCCCTGGGCCAGGGATGCTGAGGCCAGTTGTTGCCCTGGCTCAGGTGTGCTAACTCCGCACGGATTGCGGGTGACTACCCTGCTCAGGACGGCTCAGGAACCTGGGAACTTGCGGCTCTACCTGACATGCTCAGTACTACACAGTGCAGAGCGTTGACCCACCGCGCTGTACACCAAGTTATCTTCCTTGTGTATAAATCCTGCACCACTGCAGATAGTGAACCTCAGGATTCTGACCTCCTTTGTACCACAGAAGGTTTGCAGACAAACCCAGTCCCTGTCCCCCAACTACTAACCACATCCTGGGCTTGAGTGGCTGATGAACTAATCTCTTTTCAAGTACAAGCTAAAATACTCTTTTTAGTTTACAAAAATAAATATGAGACTACCATACTTTTCATCATGACAGGAATCCAAGATTTTTCTGGATTGTCAGCTCGATTACTTCCGTGGATATGTGAAGTGGAGCAAGGCAATGGTAAGGCAAACACTGACAGCAATCCCAGTCTTTACGGTCAGGAATACATAGCACAGTGGCACTGTGTCGCTGAGCAGAATGTCTAAGCCTAACATGAGACAGTAGACACCTAGGAGTGAGAAACGAAGAGTACAGCTACCTGGGAGTGAGTTAAACCGAGTGATGGGAGTCTGAGAGTGAGTTAAACCGAGTGATGGGAGTCTGAAAGTGAGTTAAACCGAGTGATGGGAGTCTGAGAGTGAGTTAAACCGAGTGATGGAGTCTGGGAGTGAGTTAAACCGAGTGATGGAGTCTGAGAGTGAGTTAAACCGAGTGATGGAGTCTGGGAGTGAGTTAAACCGAGCGATGGGAGTCTGGGAGTGAGTTAAACCGAGTGATGGAGTCTGGGAGTGAGTTAAACCGAGTGATGGAGTCTGGGAGTGAGTTAAACCGAGTGATGGAGTCTGGGAGTGAGTTAAACCGAGTGATGGGAGTCTGAGAGTGAGTTAAACCGAGTGATGGGAGTCTGAGAGTGAGTTAAACCGAGTGATGGGAGTCTGGGAGTGAGTTAAACCGAGTGATGGAGTCTGGGAGTGAGTTAAACCGAGTGATGGAGTCTGGGAGTGAGTTAACCCGAGTGATGGAGTCTGGGAGTGAGTTAACCCGAGTGATGGGAGTCTGAGAGTGAGTTAAACCGAGTGATGGGAGTCTGGGTGTGAGTTACACAGAAATTGTATGAAATTCTTTAGACTGTTGGTTTTAATTGTGGACGATTGTCTATTGAGGACGATACAGACTCGGTCAGATTCTTGCTTCTTGAGTGAAAGATGTTTTTTTTCAGATTACGGAGGAAGTAGCTCGGTGCAAGCCAGCAGCGGATGCCCTGGATTCTGTTGCAACCATCAGTTGCTCTTACCTTCTGGACTCATTGGTAAGAAAAGCAATAGTGGCAGGATAACGGGAAAGGGCAGGATTGATCGGGCTGAGTTTCCTCTGAACCGTCTTTAGTAGGACCTTGGATTAAATCTCAAGCAATGGGGAGAAAATACCCTTTATCTGCTACAAGTCTGAACATTTCACAACCCGTGCTGTACCTGCCCTGGGAGTGTTTGATGGTCATGATGCGGAGATGCCGGTGTTGGACTGGGGTGGACAAAATTGAGAGGTCGCACAACACCAGGTTATAGTCCAACAGTTTTATTTGAAATCACAAGCTTTCGGAGCTATCGATAGCTCCGAAAGCTTGTGATTTCAAATAAAACTGTTGGACTATAACCTGGTGTTGTGCGACCTCTCAATAGTGTTTGATGGGACAGTGTTGAGGGAGCTTTACTCTGTATCTAACCCGTGCTGCACCTGTCCTGGGAGTGTTTGATGGGACAGTGTAGAGGGAGCTTTACTCTGTATCTAACCCGTGCTGTACCTGCCCTGGGAGTGTTTGATGGGGACAGTGTAGAGGGAGCTTTACTCTGTATCTAACCCGTACCTGCCCTGGGAGTGTTTGATGGGGCAGTGTAGAGGGAGCTTTACTCTGTATCTAACCCGTGCTGTACCTGCCCTGGGAGAGTTTGATGAAATTGAGAGGTCGCACAACACCAGGTTATAGTCCAACAGTTTTATTTTAAATCACAAGCTTTCGGAGTTACAACTCCTTCGTCGGGGAGCTTTACTCTGTATCTAACCCGTGCTGTACCTGCCCTGGGAGTGTTTGATGGGGCAGTGTAGAGGGAGCTTTACTCTGTATCTAACCCGTGCTGTACCTGCCTTGGGAGAGTTTGATGAAATTGAGAGGTCGCACAACACCAGGTTATAGTCCAACAGTTTTATTTTAAATCACAAGCTTTCGGAGTTACAACTCCTTCGTCGGGGAGCTTTACTCTGTATCTAACCCGTGCTGTACCTGCCCTGGGAGTGTTTGATGGGGCAGTGTAGAGGGAGCTTTACTCTGTATCTAACCCGTGCTGTACCTGCCCTGGGAGTGTTTGATGGGGCAGTGTAGAGGGAGCTTTACTCTGTATCTAACCCGTGCTGTACCTGCCCTGGGAGTGTTTGATGGGGCAGTGTAGAGGGAGCTTTACTCTGTATCTAACCCGTGCTGTACCTGCCCTGGGAGAGTTTGATGAAATTGAGAGGTCGCACAACACCAGGTTATAGTCCAACAGTTTTATTTTAAATCACAAGCTTTCGGAGTTACAACTCCTTCGTCGGGGAGCTTTACTCTGTATCTAACCCGTGCTGTACCTGCCCTGGGAGTGTTTGATGGGGCAGTGTAGAGGGAGCTTTACTCTGTATCTAACCGTGCTGTACCTGCCCTGGGAGTGTTTGATGGGGCAGTGTAGAGGGAGCTTTACTCTGTATCTAACCCGTGCTGTACCTGCCCTGGGAGTGTTTGATGGGACAGTGTAGAGGGAGCTTTACTCTGTATCTAACCCGTGCTGTACCTGCCCTGGGAGTGTTTGATGGGACAGTGTAGAGGGAGCTTTACTCTGTATCTAACCCGTGCTGTACCTGCCCTGGGAGTGTTTGATGGGACAGTGTAGAGGGAGCTTTACTCTGTATCTAACCCGTGCTGTACCTGCCCTGGGAGTGTTTGATGGGACAGTGTAGAGGGAGCTTTACTCTGTATCTAACCCGTGCTGTACCTGCCCTGGGAGTGTTTGATGGGACAGTGTAGAGGGAGCTTTACTCTGTATCTAACCCGTGCTGTACCTGCCCTGGGAGTGTTTGATGGGACAGTGTCGAGGTTGGGGGCGAGGGTCGGCTTGGAGGGTGAGGGTCAGATTTGGCTCTAGGCTGCACCGAATGTGTTAACCTCTTCCCTCTAGGTGGCAAAGGGCAGTTTGCTTATTTTGAACACTCACTGTCGGCATCAAACACCCCGAGATTAAGAGCTGGGTGGAAGTAAAGCCCCTATATTTAACTAATGGCACCCAGCCTTACCTCTCCACCACATTGCTCCGCTCCACGACTGCCTGTTCACCATCAAGTCATGAATTAAGCACCACTTCCTCCCCTGGATAATGGGAAGTCTGATGCCATAATTTTCTCCCACCACCACAAACTCTGCTCTCTTGCCATTGGCCCTGCTCCCTCCCGCACTCATTCAGGCAGGAGCAGAGCCTCGTGAAACCTCGGTGTCCTGCCCGACTGAATGAAGCTACAAGCCCCACATTATATTCACCACTGCTTCATTCCACCTCTGCAACATTGCCCGCCTCTGCCCCTACCTCAGCCCTTCTGTTGCCGAGACCCACAGCCATGCCACCTCCGGACTCGACGCTAACCCACTCCTTGATGGCCTCACATCCTCCAGAAACTTCAAAACACAGCCACCTAAATCCTGCCCTGCACCAAGTTCTCTTCGCTCATCCCGCCTGTCCTCACTGACCTGCACTGGCTCCGTGCTCCCCAATGCGTCCCTTCATGGGCTCACTCCATCCCATCTGAGCACTTCTCCTTGAGCCTTATATACGTGCCCCGCGCCCCCACCTCCCACCGCTGCACCCTCTGGTCCCCACACTCTAACCTTGTGTGCACCCCCCGCTCCTGTCACCCCACCATTGGTGGCAGAGCCTCCAGCTGCTCATCTTTCTCAAACACTCTCCCTAAACCCCAACTCCTCTCCGCCTCTCCCTGGAACACTCTCCCTAAACCCCAACTCTTCTCCGCCTCTCCCTGGAACACTCTCCCTAAACCCCAACTCCTCTCCGCCTCTCCCTGGAACACTCTCCCTAAACCCCAACTCCTCTCCGCCTCTCCCCGGAACTCTCTCCCTAAACCTCTCCTCCTCCTCTCCGCCTCTCCCGGGAACGGAACACTCTCCCTAAACCCCAACTCCTCTCCGCCTCTCCCCGGAACACTCTCCCTAAACCCCAACTCCTCTCCGCCTCTCCCCGGAACACTCTCCCTAAACCCCAACTCCTCTCCGCCTCTCCCCGAACTCTCTCCCTAAACCCCAACTCCTCTCCGCCTCTCCCCGGAACACACTCCCTAAACCTCTCCTCCTCCTCTCCGCCTCTCCCCGGAACACACTCCCTAAACCCCAACTCCTCTCTGCCTCTCCCTGGAACTCTCTCCCTAAACCCCAACTCCTCTCCGCCTCTCCCTGGAACACTCTCCCTAAACCTCCTCCTCCTCTCCGCCTCTCCCCGGAACACTCTCCCTAAACTCCTCCTCCTCTCCGCCTCTCCCTGGAACACTCTCCCTAAACCCCAACTCCTCACCGCCTCTCCCCGGAACTCTCTCCCTAAACCTCTCCTCCTCCTCTCTGCCTCTCCCCGGAACACTCTCCCTAAACCCCAACTCCTCTCTGCCTCTCCCCGGAACTCTCTCCCTAAACCCCAACTCCTCTCCGCCTCTCCCCAGAACTCTTTCCCTAAACTCCTCCTCCTCTCCGCTTCTCCCCAAACTCTCTCCCAAAACCCCTCCTCCTCTCTGCCTCTCCCTGGAACTCTCTCCCTAAACTCCTCCTCCTCTCCGCCTCTCCCCAGAACTCACTCCCTAAACTCCTCCTCCTCTCCCCGGAACTCTCTCCCTAAACCCCTCCTCCTCTCCGCCTCTCCCCGAAACACTCTCCCTAAACCCCTCCTCCTCTCCGCCTATCCCCGGAACTCTCTCCCTAAACCTCTCCGCCTCTCCCCGGAACTCTCTCCCTAAACCCCTCCTCCTCTCCCCGGAACTCTCTCCCTAAACCCCTCCTCCTCTCCCCGGAACTCTCTCCCTAAACTCCTCCTCCTCTCCGCCTATCCCCGGAACTCTCTCCCTAAACCTCTCCGCCTCTCCCCGGAACTCTCTCCCTAAACCTCTCCGCCTCTCCCCGGAACTCTCTCCCTAAACCCCTCCTCCTCTCCCCGGAACTCTCTCCCTAAACCCCTCCTCCTCTCCCCGGAACTCTCTCCCTAAACCCCTCCTCCTCTCCGCCTCTCCCCGAAACACTCTCCCTAAACCTCTCCGCCTCTCCCCGGAACTCTCTCCCTAAACCTCTCCGCCTCTCCCCAAACTCTCTTGAGTCTTAATTTGAAGACAGTGAGTCTGGAGGAGGAGGAAGCCGTGTGTTGAACCGTGTAGTTGGAGCTCAGGAGGAACAAAAAAAGGTAAGTTTGCAGGAGCCCTGTCCACAGTAGTATTGGTAAAATCGAGTGGAGGAATAATGATTTGTATCTGTCTCTCTCAGAACGCTTTCTGGTTTAGCCTGGGCTGGAGCACCATATTCCTGATTCCAAGCATCATACTCGCGGTGAAGCTGGCCAAATTCTATCGACGCATGACAACTTCAGACGTGTACGAGTAAGTTAAGATGGACCAGGGGGTACAAGATGATTGATATAGAAAGGAAACATTTATACAGAGCCTTTCCCTACGTCCCAAAGCCCTTTGCAGTCAATGAAGTACTTTTTGAAGTGTAGTCACTGTTGTAATACATAGATACATAGAAGATAGGAGCAGGAGTAGGCCATCCGGCCCTTCGAGCCTGCTCCGCCATTTAATGAGATCATGGCTGATCCTCCAATTCAGTATCCCGTCCCCGCCTTCTCTCCGTAACCCTTAACCCCTTTTGCCTGTAGAAATATATCTAATTCCCTCTTAAATATATTTAATGAGCTGGCGTACACTGCCCTCTGTGGCAATGAGTTCCACAGGTTCACCACCCTCTGAGTGAAGAAATTCCCCCTCATTTCTGTCCTAAATGGTTTAGCCCTTATCCTTAAATTATGTCCTCTAGTTCTGTTCTCACCCGCCAAGGGAAACATTCCTTCTGCATCTAGTCTGTCTAGACCTGTCAGAATTTTATACACTTCTATGAGGTCCCCTCTCAATCTTCTAAACTCCAGTGTGTACATCCCTAAACTACATAGTCTCTCCTCATAGGTCAATCCCGCCATTCCTGGTATCAGCCTGGTGAATCGCCGCTGCACCCCCTCCATGGCAAGAACATCTTTCCTCAGATGAGGCGACCAAAACTGTACACAGTACTCGAGGTGTGGTCTCACCAGTGCCCTGTACAGCTGCAGCAAGGTATCCCTGTTCCTGTATTCCAACCCTTTTGCTATGAAGGCCAGCATACCGTTTGCCTTCTTGACCGCCTGTTGCACCTGCATGCTCGCCTTCAGTGACTGGTGTACAAGAACACCCAGGTCTCTCTGTACTTCCCCCTCTCCCAATTTATTGCCATTTAAATAATAATTTGCCCTCCCGTTCCTGCACCCAAGGTGGATAACTTCGCACTTGTCCACATTATAGTGCATCTGCCATTTATCCGCCCAATCACCCAGTCTGTCCAAATCGCTCTGGAGCTTCCTGGTCTCCTCCTCTGAGCCCACCCCCCCTCCTAGTTTAGTGTCGTCTGCAAATTTGGAAATGCTGCATCCGACTCCCTGATCCAGGTCATTAATGTAAATTGTGAACAGCTGGGGACCCAGGACAGATCCCTGCGGTACCCCACTTGTTACTGCCTGCCATTCAGAAAATGAGCCGTTTATTCCAACTCTCTGTTTTCTAGCTGACAGCCAGTTCTCTATCCACGTCAATACTTTCCCCTTTATCCCATGAGCTTCAATTTTCCATGCTAATCTTTTATGTGGGACCTTGTCGAAGGCCTTTTGGAAGTCCAGGTACACCACATCTACTGGCTCTCCCCCATCTATTTTACCAGTTACTCCCTCAAAAAATTCCAATAGATTAGTCAAGCACGATTTACCCTTTGTAAATCCATGATATAATAAGAGCATAAGAAATAGGAGCAGGAGTCGGCCATTCGGCCCTTCAAGTCTGCTCCGCCTTTCAATAAGATCATGGCTGATATTTTACCTCAACTCCACATTCCCGCCCGATCTCCATATCCCTTGATTCCCCTTGTGTCCAAAAATCTATCGATCTCTGTCTTGAATATACTCAACGACTGAGCCTCCACAGCCCTCTGGGGCAGAGAATTCCAAAGATTCACAACCCTCTGAGTGAAGAAATTTCTCCTCATTTCAGTCCTAAATGGCCGACCCCTTATCCTGAGACTTTGCCCCCTAGTTCTAGACTCTCCAGCCAGGGGGAAACAGCCTCTCAGCATTTGCCCTGTCAATCCCCTTCAGAATTTTATATGTTTCAATGAGATCACCTCTCACTCTTCTAAACTCCAGGGAGTATAGACCCAATCAACTCAATCTCTCGTCATAGGTCAACCCTCTCATCCCAGGGATC
The DNA here is from genome assembly GCA_030390025.1 of Squalus acanthias. Lineage (NCBI taxonomy): Eukaryota > Metazoa > Chordata > Chondrichthyes > Squaliformes > Squalidae > Squalus > Squalus acanthias. Next base: position 385,205 of record JASTWF010000103.1, read on the forward strand.
AATCTAGTATCACAGCAGGAAGTCAAAACATTGAGGGGAGGAACGGGCAAAAGGGAAGAAAATTTGCAACAAAAAGAAACAAGTTTTACAAGTAATTTTTCAATAGCGCTTTATAGCCTGATTTGACCTTTAACCCCAAACGGTTTAGTCATCTATATGGTGGACAAGTTAGGCCGCGATTTCACCAACCGAGGCGGGTCTGGGGCGGCCGGGGTCGGTGTCGCGGTCCCAGCCTGCTGCCTACTGCAGCCCGCACTCTCCAAGTGATATTACGTTAATTGGGCTTGTTAAGCCCGCCCTGCGAGGTTCCCAGCCAATTAAAAGGAAGCGGGTCTGATGATGTCATTTAAAGGGGCCACTGCCACATTCATTTTGACAGTTGTGCTGTCAGTGTTCTACAGCATTGAGGTGCTGCAAACACTGACGAGCACTGCACAGAGGTGCACGGCTGCACCCAGGCTCTCCCATGACTCCCTCCGTATGCTAAGGAGGGAGTCACAGCACGCAGGGAGGTTCTCTTCCCTTCCCATGGACGGTAGAGACCTCCCCAGGAGACCAACGCAGTCTGGTTGCACATTGCACAGGAGGACACAAGCAGGGATGTCGTCAGGAGGACCAGGCTGCAGTGGCGCAAACCTTTCAATGATCTCATTTGATCACGAAATGTTACTGCCAAGCCACACTCAACCTCATCCTGCTGTGCCACTCATCACATCCACATCACTCTGCCTTCCCTACCCTACTCCTGCACATCGTTACTCACACCAACTTACCTTGCACCCCCACCCATCCCTCTCTATCTATGTTATCACTTCCCCATCTCACTAGCCACCCCTCACACTCACCCTCAATCCTACTGCAAGCATACCAACTAACAACACACAAGGGTAGTTGGGTGTTTTAGCCAATGTTCATGTGAAGTTTCTGGTAATGTGCTGTCAAACATTGAAACCTTTATTTTCAGCACTTTGCATTCTTGGACAGATTTGTGTGCACCTTTGGAAGTGGGTTAGTGAGTTGTAGTGAATGGTGAGACATAACGGTACCCCTCGCAATGGTGATAAGTGTGAAAGGAATGGCTTTGGCATTGTAGGGATGTTTTATGGTGTTGGTGTGGGGTGGTGCCAACCTGCCGCATCATGTGGCAGCCAGGGTGTAAAGCATCAAGGGGTAGAAATTAGGTCGCGTCCCATTTGGGGCGCAAATATCGTCTGGACGCAAATATTAGCGCCTGGCGCTAATTATCGGCACTGACTGGAAACTTCACTTTTACCGCCCCGGGAGGTGAGTGGAGCGCTAAATCAGGCGCTGCACACCTGTCTTAAGGCGCAAAGGCCAAGGAGTGAGGCGCTAACTCAGAGCGCTGGCGAAGCTCATGTAATGTCAGTCAGCAATGGAACACACACACAATGGCACGGGCCAATTCTTAAAGGGGATGGTTAATCTTGCTTTCCATCCACATCCTGTTCATTGCAGCCTTGAATCTCGGCCTGGAGAGACTTGCACATCAAATGTGCTGGAAAGAACAATGGAGAGTACCAGGCAAAGAGCTCAGAGTGCAGCTCCCACAGTCTCTGCTAAATCGATACAAGGAATGGCAAATCAAAATGAACCTGCAAAGTGCTGCTCAGTACCCAAAACTCCTTCACACAACGTTGAATCTCTCCAGAAGTCTCTCCCTCTCTCTCTCAGAATGCATAGTTCAAAAATGCCACCAACAATAAAAGACAGGAAGAGGCCCCCTTTAAATAGCGCCCCCCCTAGCCCCACAGCGATTGATAGCGTTCCAGTCTTCTGGTCGTTGCTAGCGTCAGGCGGTAAGGCAGGGGGCGCCACTCAATTTCCACTCCGGGGCGCCACAAGGGCGTTGCACCATGGAATGACGTCACAATCTGCGCGCGCAGGTGGTCGCAGCGGTAAGTTTTAGCGCCGCCGCACAATGTCAAGTTAAGTTCCCGAGCGGCGCCAACATCGCTGCGCCCGGGCGTTAGCGGCTTTGCGCCCCATTAGCGCCCTCTTAAGGCGCTAACGGGAGGCGCAACCAACTGAATTTTTACCCCCAAGTGAAGTAAATCTGGCCATGGTGAGGCCATCCCTGGCTTCCCGGGCAGCAATGTGGTCGGGTGCTGATGCCCTGTGTCCTGTACAGCATCAGTTGATTGCGGAGAAGGCTGGTGTTGTTGTTGCTGCTGGTGTGCCCGGTGCTGCTGGTGTTGGGGCTGATCGTGGTCAGATTCTGAGGACCAAGGTGAGATAGTTTCAAGGACACCGATGCTGATGGAATAGATGGCAGGTGAGGTTGAGATGGCAGAAGCGATCTGTCGATGGTGAGAGAGGTTGTTCCAATGAGATGGCACTGGATAGAGAGTTTGCTCCAAACACTTGCAAGCTGCAGAAAGCTCAATCTGTCTTCCACATGCAGTAACCAACAGTTTCTGAGCTTTGAAAGTGAACAGCTGTAACATGGGATCTTTTATACAACTTTGGCAGCTGTCAGATCATGAGATAATTCAATGCTGAATCCACTCATGACACGCTGAGCTGACGTGTTCCCCGAGCAGCGAGTAACCCGTGGGGGAGTACGTAAAATTGAAATGTAGACTTAAAGTAACAGTTAATTGGACGTTAACAACCCATTTAATGATGTGAATTGTCTCCCCCGCCGCTTGGTGTCGGGTCTGTTCTGCGCCGACAGACCCGACACCTGGGAGACTCGCGTGGAGGCGGGTTGACAATGGGTTCCCTACCCGCTGTCAATCTTTGCTATTTTGACAGCTGACCCGCCTCCGAACCCACCCTCCGAGCGCCGGCAAAATTCAGCCCCTTGTGTCAAACTATTGGGTGAAGAAGCAAATCATTCTAACTGACAATTCAGAAAAAGGGGCTGGAATCTTCCAGACCCACGATAGCAGCATGTACAATGGTGCAAGATTAGATAACCTTTGAGAAAAACAGCGTGAAGTACAAATAAAATCTTCCCGACCCCACTGCTATCTTGAAGTGATGATTTTTTTTGCCTGCTGCCATTCTTGGACTGGAGTTTTGTGTCCTCGGTGAGAACTGACTTGAGCTCAATGACCGTGTTCCCGTGTGCCGTGTGCAACACTCACTCATCTTTTCTTTACTGTTTCAGGAACGGCAACTCTCACTTTGAGATGTAAGTAGAACAGATGATTGACTGAGATTGCTGGCCCTCGATTTCCCTCCGGCTTTTAGGAGCACTGGGAGCATTCTTGTAGCGGGTGGGGTGGAAACTGGGGCACAACATAGGAACAGGAGGAGGTCATTCGGCCCCTCGAGCCTGTTCCGCCATTCAGTCGGATCATGGCTGATCTGCACCTCAACTCCATTTTCCCGCCTTCGCTCCATATCCCTTAACCAACAACCATCCATCGATCTCAGTCTTGAAAGCTCCCATTGACCCCCCCAGCCTTTTGGGGGAGAGAGTTCCTGATTTCCACTACCCTTTGTGTGAAGAAGTGCTTCCTGATTTCACTTTTAACGGCCCAGCTCTAATTTTAAGATTATGTCCCCTTGTTCTTGACCCGTCACCAATCCCTTTTTGGATGCACCTGAGGTGGGGGTGGTGGGGTGGGGGAGGATTATTCGGTTCTTCTGTCTGCCCCCCCTTTGCTTCTGAGGTAAGAGAAAGAGACAAGACTGGTGGGATGACGCTATCGAGTGGAATTCCCCACCCAGTCCCGCCTCTCCTGGATCCCAACGTACTGCGGGCCCTGCATGTGTACAGGACCAGCCAGTGCCGGACATGGGGCCCAATCAAATTTTCCTTACAAATGGTTCTTTTCAGCGGACAGGTTTTTCTTCAGCTGGACCCGGCCCCCACTCGACCCAGCGGCCGGCCAATGGCGCTGGTTCCCCTCCCCCTCCTCTCCCCCTCCCAGCCCACACCGCAGCTGCACTGATACTGACAATGGTGCCCGCCCGTGAAATTCAACTATCCCGACTCTGATAATTCACCACAGGCTCAGGGGGTGTTGGGGGGCCGACGGGGGGGGAGGGGGGGGGGGAAGTCTATGGTTACGGTGATGGAATGGGATGGCGAGTTTACGGGGCCACGGTGGTGAGGTGGGCGCGCAGACTGAGCGAGTCAAAGTCATCTTGCTGTTCAACAAAAGCCAGGAACAACTAAGCGGCTTGCTGGGCCATGTTGGTGTGGGACTGGAGTCACGTATAGGCCAGACCGGGTAAGGACGGCAGGCTTCCTTTCCTAAAGGACGTCAGTGAACCAGTTGGGTTTTTATGATAATCCCACAGCTTCATGGTCACTTTTACTGATCCCAGCTTTTTAAAACTGAATTCAAATTCTCAAACTGCCATGATGGAATTTGAACTCATGTTCTCCGCATTATTAGACCAGATAGTCCAGTCGTGTAACATGACCCCTGCACTAGCGGTACCCCTGGTACTCAACTAGGCTTCCTGCTCCTGATGGCCATCAAGGAGCCTTGTTGGAAAGTGGCCATACATGGACATCGGGCAAAGAAGGAATTGGGCTTGCGTGTGATGCCCCAACAGTAGAAGAGCCTACCAACATTCCTAGGAATGGGGATAGGGGCCATTCAGCTCCTCGAGCCTGTTCCGCCACTCACACATGGGTAGCCATTTGGGGGCGATGTACTGGGAGGGTTACTGATGTTTATGAAACTGTTTACCTTATGAACTCAACACCCTCAGAGCAGGAAAGGAGGGGGGAAAGGGAGACAATTGGTGAGCAGAGGGGGAGATAAATAAATAAACATTATCTCTGCTTTGATTTAGGAGACACATGCATAAATAATTCAGCCTTTCTGATGCCAGACATTGGGATTATATCGAGATTCCGAAGATCCCGGCTCTCACTGACCACTCTCTGTGGACAATAATCAATCAGCCAATGACATTGCTGCAGCTTCCTTTTGCTTTTGGTCGTGGAGAAGATTTGCCAAAGTGCAGTGAGCTGAAATTACAGTGTATGATTTGATTGAAGTTTTGTACAAATGTACAACACAGTCCTTGAATGTGTTGTCGCCTCCCAAATCCATGCCCATCTTTCCTGCAATTCCATGTTTGAATCCCCTCCAGTCAGGTTTGATATGGTTGACCGCACGATTCTCCTCCAACACCTCTCCACCGTCGTCCAGCTGGGTGGGACTGCACTCGCCTGGTTCCATTCCTATTTATCCAGTCGTAGCCAGAGATTCTCCTGCAATGCTTTCTCTTCCCGCTCCCACATCATTACCTCTGGTGTCCCCCAAGGATCTATCCTTGGCCCCCTCCTATTTCTCATCTACATGCTGCCCCTCGGCGACACCATCTGAAAACACGTCAGGTTCCACAGGTACGCTGACGACACCCAGCTCTACCTCACCACCACCTCTCTCGACCCCTCCACGGTCTCAGTATTTTCAGACTGCTCGTTCAACATCCAGTCCAGGTTGAGCAGAAATTTTCTCCAATTAAACACTGAGAAGACCAAAGCCATTGTCTTCGGTTCTCAGACTGTTCACAACCTTATCCTATCCAGACCCATCAATTCTAACCCTCTCTCTGGCCACTGTCTCTGGCTGAATCAGACCATTTGCAACCTCAATGTCCTATTTGATCCGGAGCGGAGCTTCCGACCCTATATCCTCTCCCAAGACTGCCTACTTGCACCTCCGTAATCTCACGCGTCTCTGCCAACTCCAGACTCCACTATTCCAATGGTCGCCTGTCTGTGCTCCCATATTCCACCCTACATGAACTTGAGCTCATCCAAAACTCTGCTGCCCGTATCCTAACTCGCACCAAGTCCCGTTCACCCATCACCCCCTGTGCTCGCTGACCTACATTGGCTCCCAGTCTGGCAACGCCTCGATTTTAAAATTCCCATCCTCGCGTTCAAATCCCTCCATGGCCCTCGCCCCTCCCTATCTCTGTAACCTCCTCCAGCCCCACAACCCTCCGAGATCTCTGCGCTCCTCCAATTCTGGCCTCTTGCCCATCCCCGATTTCCATCGCTCCACCATTGGCGGCCGTGCCTTCAGCTGCCTGGGCCCTAAGCTCTGGAATTCCCTCCCTAAACCTCTCCGCCTCTCTCTCCTCCTTTAAGACGCTCCTTAAAACCTACCTCTTTAACCAAGCTTTTGGTCACCAGACCTAATATCTCCTCATGTGGCTTGGTGCCAATTTTCTGTTTGATAATCGCTCCTGTGAAGCACCGTGGGACATTTTGCTTTGTTAACGACACTGTATAAATACAAGACAGTCCTTTAATCAATGGGCTGGTGTCATAACTGATCTGATGCCAATGACACAAAATAAAATTGTGCAATTTTTTCGTTACTGTATCTGATGATTTCTCTTTGCTTCTGTTAGCTGTGCCAAAGGGTTGGTGTCACCATGGTTACGTGCCTTGCAAGTTAATTCCCAATATTTGCACACTGAGTACAGTGAGATGATTGGAGAACAGAGGCAGTGCCAGTCATTGGCTGCAAATTTATTGCTTATCGTAGAATCATAGAAATTTACTGCACAGAAGGAGGCCATTCGGCCCATCTTGTCCGTGCCGGCCGACAAAGAGCTCTCCAGCCTAATCTCATCTTCCAGCTCTTGGTCCGTAGCCCTGTGGGTTACAGCACTTCAGGTGCATATCCAAGTACTTTTTAAATGTGATGAGGGTTTCTGCCGCTACCACCCTTTCAGGTGTTTGAGGAACTGAGATTTACGCCCCCCCCCACCACCACCACCACCAGGTTAACAGCTTAACACCCCCCCGCCCCCATAACACAAACATTGAGATCAAACCAAAAATCAAATGTATTGTAGATGAAACAAAAAAATCTATAATTAAACCAAACGGCTTCCTTAAATAAATAACCTACAAAGATTTTTTTTTACATGGGAGGGTCCCACAAGTACAGATCTGGGTCCTTCTCCCTGGGTTCGGCAGTATTTCTCTCCAAGCAGTTGGAATCTCACAGCACAGAAGGAGGCCATTCGGCCCATCCTGCGTGTGCCCACTCTTTGAACGAGCTCTCCAATTAGTCCCACTCCCCCTGCTCTTTCCCCACAGCCCTGTAATTTTTTCCTTTTCAAGTATTTATCCAATTCCCTTTTGAAAGTTACTACTGAATCTGCTTCCACCGACCTTTCAGGCAGCGCATTCCAGATCACAACAACTCGCTGCGAGAAAAAAAGTCTCCTCATCTCCCACCTGGCTTCTTTTTCTAATGACCTTAACTCTGTGTCCTCTGGTTACCGACCCTCCCGTCAGTGTAAACAGTTTCTCCCTATCTGCTCGATCAAAATCCCTCAACATGTTAGCATGTTTGCTTTAGGTTCCTTGTGTTATTTTCATGCAATCGTGTTAAAATTTAACTCAACCATTTTAACCATTTTGGGCCAAACATAGCCCAAATTACGCCCTTCCCAAGGGTTCCTGTGGGGTTGGAAGGGGTCAGAGAAAAAAAAAGTAAAGAATGCTTCCTGGACCCGGGCCTTTTAAAACAGAGAGAGGCAGAGAGGATTTTTTTTAAAAACGATGTTTTAAGTGCGCATGGATGGATGCTGAGTGAATGCAGGATCGAGCTCATCTGTGATGGTGCCCACAGTCAAATAGCCAACCTGCATTCCCTATCCAGGCTCACTTGTGTAGAATGGCCCCTTTGATGAGGTCCCCATGCCTGAGGAACCGTATCTCAGCTGGCAGTCAACGTCGTGAAGAGAAGGGGAGAATATATGTGGAGAGAAACCCTTCCTTGTGAGTGGAGATATTGTCCTGACACAGTCTCAACAGATCAGTGGGATTTACTCAGTTTACTGTGAACAGTTCGCCAATTTGAGAATTCAGATGCTTCAAACATCACTGAAGGATGTTAATTAAAAGAGACATAGGATATAACGGGACATTCTCCTTGAGGGTGTGTGTCATCCAGAGTCTCCGTTTACTGTGTGCGCTGGGCTCAGTTTTCAGGGAAATGTCCAAGTGATCTCTCAGGTAGACTGAACGCCAAAACCTTCTGTCCCACAACAGACTCCCAGCAAAAACATTTGGTGCTGGGTCAGTTAATGCATTGATGAAAAGCTGCATTAAATATCCAGGTGAACAATCTCCTCTCTTCACTGTAAATATCCAAAAGAAAGACTTGCATTTATATAGCGCCTTTCACGACCTCAGGACGTCCCAAAGAGCTTTACAGCCAATGAACTACTTTTTGAAGTGTAGTCACTGTTGTAATGTAGGAAACACAGCAGCCAATTTGCTCACAGCAAGATCCCACAAACAGCAATGTGATGATAACCAGATAATCTGTTTTAGTGATGTTGGTTGAGGGATAAATATTGACCAGGACACTGGGGAGAACTCCCCTGCTCTTCTTTGAAATAGTGGCCATGGGATCTTTTACATCCATCTGAGCGAGCAGACGGGGCCTCGGTTTAATGTCTCATCCGAAAGACGGCACCTCCGACAGTGCAGCACTCCCTCAGTGCTGCACTGGGAGTGACAACCTTCTGTTTTTCGTTTGACAGGTGCTGACAGACCTGCTGTGTATTTCCAGTATTTTCTGTTTGCCTACTCTCTTTTAGATTTTAAATTTGAGGATTATTTGCTTTGGTTAAACAAACCAATGTCAATGATTGCACCATCGAGCAACCCAGCTCGCTCATACACCGTTTATCAAACTCTTGAGAATTGTAAGGGAAATCACTTTTCAACTAAATCTGAATATATTTTTAAACTAATCATTAAATGGTGACAGCCAGTGATAGTTGGAGCAGGACAGCTGTCTCACTCCTTCACATTCCTGTGTTACCATCTTTAACAGCTCACAGTAACCGCTGTGTTCTGTCTAAGTGCTACAGCTGTGCCGGGAGGGATTTACTGAGATTGCAGATTGCGGGAATATGCTGACATTATCTACAGTATTGATGCACTTGTAGGAATCTGTACCTAGTTTTCTCGTTGAGTTAATGTTGCAGGAATACATGCTTGTGTTAGTAAATGTCGGGACTGTGGATAATGTCCTTTAGATCAGATGTTAAATTACTTGTTCTGGTGGTTGAGTTGGCGGGGGGGGGGGTGAAGGGGTAAAGGTCACATGGCGCTATTCAAAGAGCAGGACGTTTGCTCGGTGTCCTGACCGACATTACCCCCTCAGTCAAAACCAGCAAAAAACACGTGAACTGATTGTGCAACTAAAGCAGAAAAGGCTGCAAACACTCAGCAGGTCCAGGCAGCATCTGCGGAGTAGAAACAGAGGAGTTAAAGTGGACCCTTCGCCAATACTGCAGGATAGCACAGAGAAACAGCATTCAAAAAATAACAGGACAAAGGGAAAAGGGAGGGAACACAGTCAGGAGATGAAATAACGACCTGTAAAATTCTTAATTGGAAAAACCGTTTGAGGCAGGTAGAAATGGAAGCATAGGAGAGCAGGGGAGTTCTCCCCGGTGTCCTGGGGCCAATATTTATCCCTCAACCAACTTCACTAAAACAGATGATCTGGTCATTATCACATTGCTGTTTGCGGGAGCTTGCTGTGTGCAAATTAGCTGCCATGTTTCCTACATTACAACAGTGACCACACTTCAAAAGTACTTCATTGGCTGTAAAGTGTTTTCGGACGTCCGGTGTTTGTGAAAGGCGCTACACAATTGTAAATGTGTTTTTTCTATATTGTTGTGTCTCCCTAGTAAGAGGCTTGAGACAGGCTAACACATAATTTTCAAACATATGCAGACCTCAGGATTGGTTTGGACTTGACTGGCAGACAGATTTTCAATGTGAGAGGTCAGATATTCAGAATCCAGGATGTCCCAGTAACTCTGATCCAGCATATAAAAGAGACATTTTTGTTTCAATCAGGGCAGTTGAGGATCGGTGTATCTCCATCCAAATAATTATTAAAATCGGTCTGTCTGTCACTTCTTCCGCTCCATGAGCAGGGTTTTCAGTCTCACCGTCTCTGAACCGACCTGCTTTGTGTGTCATTGGGTGCGATGCCTGTAGGAGGCACTGTGATCGAACTTTCCCAGTTTCCTCCATTTTAAAATCTCATCCTTGTTTTCAAATCGCTCCATGGCCCCTCACCCCTCCCTATCTCTGTAACCTCCTCCAGCCCCACAACCCTCCGAGATCTCTGCGCTCCTCCAATTCTGGCCTCTTGAGCATCCCCGATTTCCATCGCTCCACCATTGACGGCCGTGCCTTCTGTTGCCTGGGCCCTGAGCTCTGGAATTCCCTCCCTAAACCTCTCCGCCTCTCTCTCCTCCTTTAAGACGCTCCTTAAAACCTACATCTTCGACCAAGTTTTTGGTCACCGGTCCTAATATCTCCTTATGTGGCTCGGTGTCAGATTTTGTTTGATAATCGCTCCTGTGAAGCACCCTGGGATGTTTTGCTACGTTAAAGGCGCTGTATAAATACAACAACAACAACTTGTATTTATATAGCACCTTTAACATAGTAAAACGTCCCAAGGCGCTGCACAGCAGCATTATAAGACAAAAATAATTTGACACTGAGCCACATAAGGAGATATTAGGACAAAAGACCAGAGGTAGGTTTTAAGGAGCGTCTGAAAGGAGTTGTTGTTGTTGTTGCTTTACTGTGACCCCACTATTCCCGGCCAGAATGGAGATGATTGAGTAATTTACCCCCGCTGTAAGTGACTGGGATTGATTATCTGTTTGCTACAGTTTCTAGAGACTCTGTAAATAGACATTGCTCGCTTTGCTGTTTGCTGCAGAAGGGCATGAAACAATCGGAGGGATAGTGGGAGAGATTAAAGACATATATATGACAGAGAGAAATATGATGCCTAGTGCATCGCAGTACATACATTCCCCACCTGCCTGGAGCCATGCGAGAGTCAATAGAACAGATTAAAGAAACCCAGGCCAATTAGGGAAATAAATCTGTAAAATTAATCTCTGACCCCTTCAGGCGATCGAAACTGGTCCAGGAGATCACACTGCCCCGATTAACGTTACCAGGTACTGACCTCCTGTGCGAGGTGATCTCCGCCCCAGCCAGAAACAGGTCCAGCTCTCGCTTGAAGGAATTCAGCGAATCGGCGTCCAACACACGAGCCGGCAGCCTGTTCCAGAGGCCCACTATTCTCTGGGGAAAGGACCACCTCCTGACATCTAACCTCGATCTGGCCATACGTTACTTGTAAAGCGTGACCCCTGGTCCTCCCTAACCTGTTCAGTTGAAATAATTGGTCGACATAAACACAATCTGATCCCTTCATTATTTTATAAACCTCGATCAAATCCCCCGAGTCTACGCTTTTCCAAAGTACACAGGCCCAGCTCTTTGAGTCTATCTGTGTAACTAAGGTGTTTGAAAACTGGGAATTAATCTTGTGGCCCTCCTCTGCTCCCCGTCCAAAGCCTCAATATTCCCCAACATCTGAGTCACTGCAAAGTGAACTGAGCAGGACAAGAAAGACTTGCATTTCTACAGCATCTTTCACGACCTCAGGACGTCCCAAAGCACTTTACAGCCAATGAAGTACTTTTGAAGCGTAGTCACTGTTGTAATGTAGGAAACGCAGCAGCCAATTTGCGCACAGCAAGCTCCCACAAACAGCAATGTGATAATCACCAGATAATCTGTTTTAGTGATGATGGTTGAGGGATAAATATTGGGCCAAAAATTCATCCCGCGACGCGAGAGTACGCACTGCGTACTCTCGCGTATTCTCTCTCCAATTGCCGGTTTTCTGCATGCCCTGCGCATGCGCTGAAAACCGGCACTTGGGCTTTTGAAAAGGGGGCGGTTCCTCGGTGCATCGCGTGCGCGCTACAGGCTGCGCGCACGCTGTGCACTTCATGCTTTGGACGCGCAGGTAAGTACGGAAGATTTTAGAAATGGAAAAAGGAGGAGTAAGACCCACTTTTAACAAGGTAAGTAGTGAATTAAGTATTTTTTTGAATTTTTTTTAACAGGTATATCTTTTTTAGAGACTTTAAAGACAGGTAAGTTTATTTTTATAACTTTTTAAAAGATTTTAAATTTTTTCAAAAATTTAATTTTTTATTTGAAATGGTTAATTTATTTAACTATACTTATTTTATTAATGTGATGGTTTTTTTTAATTTAATTGAGGTTTAGCTGTTATTTTGGGGGGGGTGTAAGATTCATAGATTTCACAGCACGTATGTGAAACTTATGAATGGAAGATGGTGTGCTGCCATTGGCTCTAACTGAGTCACGTGATCCCACAGCTCGCACAAATTCACTACGCCGGTGGGATACGCAAGCACTGCCCAGCTGATGTCTAGAACATCAAGTTCGTGCGAGCTGGATCTGAAAAAGCACAAGCGGAGTGAGAGATCGCGGGGAAGCCTTACCCCCGCGGGAACAGAGCGAGATCAATTTCTGGGCCATTGATTAGGACAGCAGGGATAACTAACTCCCCTGCTCTTCTTTGAAATAGTGCCATGGGATCTGGAGTGTCAGCCTAGATTATGTGCTCAAGTTTCTGGAGTGGGACTTGAACTCACAACCTTTTGACTCAGGGTGCGACAAACTGAGACACAGGAAATATGGCCCATTTCGCCTACCCCACCATGGGTACTGAGGCCAATTATTATGCTTCAACTGCATCGCGGATTGTGAAAGGGAGGCCAGGTGTAACTAACCATGCTGGAGTAGTTTGTTACGCAGCGAGTGATCTGGAACGCGCTGCCTGAAAGGGCGGTGGAAGCAGATTCAATTGTAACTTTCAAAAGAGGAATTGGATAAATACTTGAAAAGGAAAAAAATTGCAGGGCTCTGGCGAACGTGGAGGGCAGTGGGACTAGTTGGAGAGCTCTTTCAAAGAGCCAGCACAGGCACGATGGGCTGAATGGCCTCCTTCTGTGCTGTACGGTTCTACTTAACATTCCAGAGCCTCTCTTCACATGTGCAGCAAGACCTTGTCCCACATTCTGTGGTGATTCACTGTCTGGAATAGCTTGAGATCCCACATCACATTTCTCAAATTAAATTTGTTACCTTTTTGAAAGAGCCTCCATAAATACTAACGCGTGACTCCAGAACTGCATTAAGTAATATGCCTTGAGATGAATATAACAGTGTTTAAGAACAATCTTGCTCACCCTACAAAAGGCTGAGTCATGTTAGTGGGTAATGGTTTAGCCGCTAATGTGTTTACTGTAGAGTTCAGTATCTCTCAGTCACGTGGGTCTGGCTTCGATCTCAACCAGTTGCTTTTAAAGGGAAGTGAAACGCTGCATTTTATCTGTAGTCTGGGTTGAGGGTGGCTGGAAAGTACCTGGGAATTTAATTTTAGTACGCCTCAGGATACCAGGGTGAGCTCTCTGACTGGTTCAGCGAGTAAAGTGGAACAGAACCGTACAGATCAGCAAGTTCAAACCCCTGTCGGTGCTGAGGTAGCTCAACTCAGCCAAAGGTGGTGGTAGGGACTCTTTGACTGACCGCAGGAGCCTTTGATTGGTGGGGGGCGGGCGATATGGGGCAGGGTTCCCACTCCTACCCAATGAGCCCTGCTAGAGAGTGTGTGCGTGTGTGGATTTCTGGGGACCTCAGCATCAGGCTCAGCTACGATGCCACCACAGTTGAATAGCTTGCGGCATTCACTGTCTAGGATCACACATGAAGAATGACCACATGGTTGAAGGACCACTCGGTCCGGGCAGCTGTGGAGCAGCATCCAAAAACAAGTCAGCGCCTTCATGACAGGAAATGGAGAAAGCGACACTCATCGCTCCCGAGTCAGAAGGTCGTGGGTTCAAGTCCCACTCCAGAGATTTGAGCACAAAATCTAGGCTGACACTCCCAGTGCAGTGCTGAGGGAGTGCTGCACTGTCGGAGGTGCCGTCCTTCGGATCAGACGTTAAACTGAGGCCCCGTCTGCCCTCTCAGGTGGACGTAAAAGATCCCACGGCACTATTTTGAAGAAGAGCAGGGGAGTTCTCCCTGGTATCCTGGCCAATATTTATCCCTAAACCAGCACCTTAAACAGATTATCTGGCCATGATCTCATCGCTGTTTGTGGGAGCTTGCTGTGCGCAAATTGGCTGCTGCGTTTCCCTACAATACATCAGTGACTACACTTTAAAAGTACTTCATTGGTTGTAAAACGCTTTGGGACATCCTGAGGTCGTGAAAGGTGCTTTCTTTATGAGGAAAGTATAAGTTCCTTCTTTCTAACTCCATTCTTTGCACTTCTGAAACAGTCAGTTTGTTACACGCTGGACAAGTAGGAATTGTCGAGTGTGCAAATGAGCACAACAGGACTTGGACCTGCAATCTTCTGAAAACATCGCAGTTAGTGCTGAGGTCAGGCGCCTTATTCATTAGGTCACAGAGCCGTCGAGCAGGGAATAGAATGACTTCACCAAATCCTCTGTGCCCCTGTAACCTTGAGACCAAAAAGGCCACAGGTTCTCGGGAATATCAGGGAAATCGCGACAGTCATTCCCACGGGTCAGAAATGGCCTGGTATCACATCATGGGATACACAACAACAACAACAACTTGTCCTTCACGTGTGATCCTAGACAGTGAATGCCGCAAGCTATTCAACTGTGGTGGCATCGTAGCTGAGCCTGATGCTGAGGTCCCCAGAAATCCACACACGCGCACACTCTCTAGCGGGGCTCATTGGGTAGGAGTGGGAACCCTGCCCCATATCGCCCACCCCCCCCACCAATCCAAGGGTCCTGAGATCAGTCAAACCACCTTTAACGTTGCAAAAACGTCCCAAGGCTCTTCACAGGAGCGATTATCAATAAAAATGTTGACACTGAGCCACATGAGATATTGGGACAGGTGACCAAAAGCTTGGTCAAAGAGATAGGTTTTGAGGAGCATCTTAAAGAAAGGCTTGCATTTCTATAGCGCCTTTCACGACCACCGGACGTCCCAAAGAGCTTTACAGTTAATGAAGTACTTTTTTAAAGTGCAGTCACTGTTGTAATGTAGGAGGAGGAGGAGAGAGAAGTGGAGAGGTTTAGGGAGGGAATTCCAGAGTTTAGGGCCCAGGCAGCTGAAGGCATGGCCGTGGGGTGAAGAAGATCGGGGATGCGCGAGAGTCCAGAGTTGGAGAAACGCAGATATCTCGGGGGGGGGGGGGGGGGTTGTGGGGCTGGAGGAGGTTACAGAGATAGGGAGGGGGTGAGGCCGTGGAGGGATTTGAAAACAAGGGTGAGAATTTTTAAATTGAGGTGTTGCCGGACCGGGAGCCAATGTAGGTCAGCGAGCTCAGGGGGTGATGGGTGAACGGGACTTGGTGCGAGTTAGGACACGGGCAGCCGAGTTTTGAATGAGCTCAAGTTTATGTAATATATATATACAGTATATACACAATCAATACAGTGCCATGCAACAGGCCCCGAGGCATTGCAACAGTAAGACTCGCTTTTACACTTAACAGTGGGGGAGGGACTGCAAGACTGCAGTCACCCTGTCACGAGTCAAACAGGCCATAAACCAGCAGAGCTTTTGTTGGGAGGGATGAGCAGCTGTAGCCCATATAACGTGAGGCACGTACACACTGTACACCACTGAAATTAATACTTGAAGCAGGGAGGGGTGGGGAGTATGGTTTGTAAAGATCTTTGTTAATACCTTGACATCTTCCAGCAAGGTGAGAGCTTCATTCCCTCTCCCGAATGCAGAGATTAAGGCTAAAGAAACAGGGTTGGGATCCACTCACGGTTCCAGCAGCGGATGTAAGGCAGCAAAAACCAAGAAAGAACCAGGCTGGGGGAGGAACTGCCATCTGCCCTGAGCGGGACAGTCAGGTTTTGGGAGTGGCCACCCAGTCTCGATCATATTTGAAAACGGGACAGAAAAATTCCCGCTTCCAGCGTTTAATTGGGACGCGCGGTTTCAGCCGATGGAGTACTTTTTGAAGTGTAGTCACTGTTGTAATGTTGGAAACTCAGCAGTCAATTTGCGCACAGCAAGCTCCCACAAACAGCAGTGCGATAATGACCAGATAATGTTTTAGGAGGGATAAATGGGAGAACTCCCATGCTCCTCTTCGAAATAGTGCCATGGGATCTTTCACGTCCACCTGAGAGCAGACGGGGCATCGGTTTAACGTCTCATCCGAAAGACGGCACCTCTGACAGTGCAGCACTCCCTCAGTACTGCACTGGGAGTGTCAGCCTGGATTATGTGCTCAAGTCTCTGGAATGGGGATTGAACCCATGACCTAGACACAAAAGGCATCAAGGGTTATGGGGAGAGAGCAGGAATATGGTATTGAGATAGAGGATCAGCCATGAACTCATTGAATGGCGGAGCAGGCTCGAAGGGCCGAATGGCCTACTCCTGCTCCTATTTTTCTATGTTTCTGTGACCTTCTGACTCGGAGGTGAGAGTGCTACCCACTGAGCCACAGCTGACACCTTGATCTAGCCAATTATCCTGGAGCGCAGCGGCCCTGCCTGGGTTGGACACTGTTTGAACGAGTCTGGTACACGGGAGCGACTTGGATCCAATCTTCCATTGCCAGGTGTGCCATCTTGGAGTCAATTCAAATAAGGATATTGTTTACCTTCCCCTCTAAGGAGAATCATCAATCTGGTTGGTGTTAAACTATCTAAACTCTACTAATGGTGCACAATAATTGTAGTTTTGTGCAATTTTTCTTTTGTAGAAGGGGTTGGATGACGACCAATTAAATGTCGAGCATCAAGTTTTCCCAGAAATTACTACAAATACATAGAATGTACAGCACAGAAATAGGCCATTCGGCCCAACTGGTCTATGCTGGTATTTATGCTCCACAAGAGCCTCCACCCACTCTATTACCTCTTCCCACCCTCCCCCCATCCCACTACTCCCTTCTCCCTCGTTCCCTTAAATACATCAACATACAACCAATCCATGTGGCAGCGAGTCCCACATTCTCAGAAACCTCCAGAAAGTATTCAAACGGTAGAACATTTATTTATTTGTCCCCTCTCCCTGTCCCAACTTTCTCCTCCCGCTTCTATCAAAGGTAGTCACTTTTAGGATGGGGCAGAGTGAAGCCGTGCGATGGGGGCACCGGGGGGTGGAGGGCACACAGCTCAGTCCGATGGGCGCTGCCCTTTAATCTCCTTCGAGTCCAAAAAGGTCAATCTTGAAACTGATTGGACTGGCAGCAGCTCACCGTTTACTACTTACCCAACAGCATGGCTTTATATCACCACTCCTCAAAATTAACCCGATTGTTTCATTAAAAAAAAACATGGGGACGAGGTGTCAAGTCCGTTAAAATAGTCTTTTTAACTCTGCGCCCGGTTTGAATCCAGTCCACGCTCCTGGGGGTGAAATTCTCTACTCTGTCTGCGGACTGTAATCAACTCCATGTGAAATTAATTTGAAGAAATTCCGACCCAGTTCAAGAGGATCACGAGTCCTCAGAACAGAATGTCCACAATTTGGCATTAACTGTTATTAGTCACACCCAACTGATAGCTGGGAACAGAGGGGGATTAACATACACTGAGGAAGGACAGTGCAGAGGGAGCTTTACTCTGTATCTAACCCGTGCTGTACCTGCCCTGGGAGTGTTTGATGGGACAGTGTAGAGGGAGCTTTACTCTGTATCTAACCTGTGCTGTACCTGCCCTGGGAGTGTTTGATGGGACAATGCAGAGGGAGCTTTACTCTGTATCTAACCTATGCTGTACCTGCCCTGGGAGTGTTTGATGGGACAGTGTGGAGGGAGCTTTACTCTGTATCTAACCCGTGCTGTCCCTGCCCTGGGAGTGTTTGATGGGACAGTGTAGAGGGAGCTTTACTCTGTATCTAACCCGTGCTGTATCTGCCTGTGGAGTTTTTGATCAGTACATCAGTTATCCCAATAGCCACAAGGAAGCTATGTTTTGATTGAAGTAGAAAGAAATAATTTCAACACTGAAGGCGGTGTCAACAAAACAGCGCTTACATTTTATTTGAAGACCGAGGAAAGCGTCTCCTGATCTGTACATTGGTAATAACATCCCAAACACTTGCTTTAAATTATGTGCAGAAGTTGCAACAGGGATTGTACAGGCTGTAATGACCAGAACATACGAGCAGGTTAACTGTGGTACAGCGATAATTGAACATTCCTCAGACCAACTTCTCTCTTAGCCGCTGAGTAACCATCTGCACAACCAAAAGGGAAGAGAGACGCAGGAATTAGTGTTCGGAAACGGGACTGAGGGCTATTGCTCCTTGCAGATATGCATAAAACAATGGCAAAAAATCAGTCCAGGGGCTCCCCTTTCAGCAAAGGCATTGACTCTTGCCGTGCTGTGGATCCACAGGACACAGTACCATCCGGTAACTTGCGCAGTTGTTTAGACAGCGCGTGTCAGCAGCTCTTCCACTGCATGGTGCTTCACGGCCGTCTCCGCTCCCATCCACACCCGACCTCTGCGCACTTTCAGGCGAGGGAAGGGGCGGGTTGGGGAAGAGAGGCTCATTGAGCATCGACCAGGAGCAGGAACCCTGGCTGATCTCTGCCCCTGCCCCCACCCGGACCCAGAGGCACTGAGGCTAACTAACGCTCCACCTGCTGTGCTCAGTCGACTCCGCCTAGGCCGAGGATCAAGCAGCACCGCCCGGTTACAGCCGTTACCAACCGCATAATGGTGGGATCTTCATTATCCATGCCCGGTGATCGCAAGGGCTCTTTATGTTCTGATTATCCCCACCTAACCCTCCTTCATTTTAAAAATAAAAGATAAAAACATATTATAGAACTGGACGAGGACAAGCAGCATTTCAGAGATTTGTGTCTGAAGATTGATATAAAAGAGCTGGAACTGACCAGAGACTCGGAGAGACCAAGAGCAACAATTGTCCTTTAACCGTGGATGTGAACATCATAAAAAACCCTTTGGGGAACTGGAAAGAGTAAGAATTTCTGGTCAGATGTGTGTGTGAATCACAGTTCGATCCGGACAGTGTGAGTGGGTTCTGTTTTTAATAAAGCAAATGGATTTTGTCCCCATTTCCTCGCCCGTGGAACCCGGGAAGTACGGACAAGGCCTGGCAGACAGGGTCCCAGTGATGCTGTAATGGTGGGTGTCTGAACCGTGTCTCGCTGTACTGTGAAAGACACTGAGCTAACAACTAGATTCGGTCCTTTCCCAACCGTGTCTGAAAAGAGCTGTATGACAAGAGTGAAGTACTCTGGTTACAGATCTGTCCCTGGTGGTGGGGGGCAACCGACGGTGATTAACCAAGAGTTCCACACGAGGAGTGAGTGAGATTCTTCCTGCAGTAAATATATAGCCCGAGTGACAACACCAATGAAGCTGGGTAGGAAGTTTCACCTCCGACCGAACACTCCGAGGATCCCAGCTTGCTGCTTGTAGGCAGCTGGGCACCGTGTCTGACGCTATATCCCACCAGCCAGCTCAGACCGAGGGCAGGTAAGGAGGGATCAAACCAGGGGCTCCATACCCCGCTGTCCTGGCCCGGCTCCCAATCTTTCAGGCCGCTTAGAGACGCACCAAGGGGCGGAATGTTCCGGCAACACGGTGGGGCAGAGAAAGCGCGCTTCGGGAAGATCGCAGGTAACGCGCCCAGTCAGACACACCCTGGCGGTGGGTGATGCTCCCTGCTGGCAGCGGGCGGGTGCACGATTTAGGCCAGGGATGCCACATTAACCAAATCAAAGACACCACACTGCAGTCTTGGTCTCTCCCAATACAAGGACAACCTTAGTGAGAAAACATAATTAACACAGAGAACAAAAATATCAGCAGTAAATATAATTGAGATAAATACAAGATACGTTTACTGATTTCTGAACATTATTCGGATAATTCGCTTTTAAGCACTCGCTGATACGACTCGAGGCTGCCCTTTCCCAACCATCTTCCAAACCCCACTTCCCATCATACCAAGAGCTAGCCCAATGAAAAGGACAAGCACAGTATGGCACTTCATTAAAACAGAATCTGTCGTTGTCTGTACGTGAGCGTCAGCAAAACTGCTGAATGACCTGTTCCGAAGGAAAGGTGCGCGGCCAGTAAAACGGGACAGCATCGCTTCCATAGCCACTGTCCACCCAGCGCTGCCTGTGATGGGATACTTGCCAAACTCCGATCTGCCTGTTGCATTAGCAGTGAGACAGAAATTTTTCAGGCAAGAGGGCAGGGAGCTTATAAATCTGATTACTCTCACACGCTCCAGCCGGGCATCACCTTTGACCCTCCCCCAGAGGAAGCACATGCAGCAATTTTGTAAAATTTCCTTGATATTATTTTTCAACAGAATATATAAACAATATAATTGGGGAAATTTCCGACTCGACCATAGTGCAAAAAGTGCAAAACTTTTGTATTTCACAGTGTTTATACAGTAGTGTTTACAATGGCTGGTTTGCCTCAGCGCTGGGTTCAGAGTTCAGAGGGTCAGAGGTCCGCGCCTCCAATTGATCGGCTGCTTTCTTCTGCCTGGGTGGCGTGGGCGGAGGGAAGACCAGCGTCTTTAGATCCTCGGTGGTTTCCGCGCTCCGCCGATCTTCGCCCTGCACCAGCACTTTGGCCAGCAGCGGGCGCAGGAGCCCGACGGTCAGCTGGCTCCCATCGCTCGGGTACGGCCCAGCTTTGTGGCCTGAGGCGGGCACGGGTCTCAGGACAATGTCCAGTATGTCCGCGGCTGTGGTCTCCTCGGGGCACAGCTCCCAAATCTCCTCCAGGTAAGGATCCAGGGCTCGGTGCCGGGAGATCTGGACCAGCATGGCGGCAAAGAGCTCCTTCTTCAGCAGGAGGCCCTGCTCAGAGAACCTCTGGGTAACCTCCACCGCCCTCTGCCACATCCTCCGCTCGATCAGGATCCGAACCGCTTGGATTATGGCGTTCGGCCTCTCGCTGCACAGCAGGAGCTCGATGGCAGTTTCCGTGGAGTCTCCGGCCCTGCCATCGCGCACCGGCGGGATGACCGACAGTGCTCTCTTGTACAGAGGGGCGTTCTCGGGCCCCTCGCTGCCCCCGTAGTTCCGGAAAGAGGCCAGGTGCTGCTGGGCCAGCTCGACGAACTTCGGCAGCCACTTGGGGTGGAACCGGTAGAACAGTCGGCAGATCAGCTCAAAGACAGCCACCGCTCCATTGGTGGTAACCTGCTGGTCGGGCGGGAGACCCGGGCTCAGTACCACCCTCCACAACTCAGCCGTGGCTCTGGCGGAGAGGAGCCCCTCGCTGTCCTGGTGCAAGTGCAGTGTCCTTTTGACGGCCTTCCACGCTTCCGTTGGGAAGGTGTTGAAAATGGAATTCAAGTAGACCAAAGCCTCCCGGTCAAGCTGGCAGTGGAGGAGCCTCCGAATCTCCTGCTCAGTTATGTCCTCGACGTAAGTGGCAACCTCGCTCTCCGACGCGTTTACGATGCAGGATTTGGCTTCCTCCAAGCTCACATAGCCTTGAATTTCCCCAGACATGATGCTGTGCAGTTTGGCGTAGGTCTTCTGATTACAGTGGCCGGTCTTACTGAGATTGAGATGGTTCTGCAAGATGGAGCAGAGGGCGAGTGGCGCCTGGAACATCGCCTCGCTTTTCAGCTTCTCCACCGTCAACCTGCTGCGGCTCAAGCTCCTCTTCTGGTAATACTTGCAGGCTTCCTCCAGGACCAGTTGCTCCAGCATCTCCTGGGGCTGGCTACTGTCCCGGCGGACCCCCGAGGTGGTCTCGGAGTAACCGGGACCGGGGCCAACGCCCATGGCGTAGACGCCGTCCTCTGCCAGGAGTTGGATCTCACCCGTTTCCCGGCAGGCCAGCAGGGCCAGGGGCTGGACCTCCAGGGCCCTCTCCTCCACCATCCTGCCCGTCTTGGTGTCGTAAAGGTGCAGCATCCTGCCCAGCGCGCAGGCCAAGGTGGTCCCGCAGAGCTCCATCATAATCGAGGTCTCGGCCGGGGGGCTCTTGCTCAGCCTGCAGAGGAGCCGCACGGTCCCGTCGCTGCGGACCAGGCTGACCTCTCCGTTGGCTGCGGCCAGCAGGAGCCCGGCCGGAGAAGGGTGGACCGCTCGGACGTCCAGCGGCGGGAGGGCGGGCAAGAGGCCCACGGCGTCCGCTACTAGCTTCCTGAAGTCGGAGTCCCCGGGGAGCAGTCTCTTGGTGTACATGGGTCCTCGGGCCAGGCTGGTAACGGTCAAGGTGTCCTCCTGCGGACACCAGACCAGGATGAACTTGGCCAAGTTACTTATGGGGCAGTTGCTAGGGCTGTTGCTAAGGCAATTACTAGGGCTGTTGCTAAGGCAATTACTAGGGCTGTTGCTAGGCCTGGGGCTGTTGCCAAGGCAATTACTAGGGCTGTTGCTAGGCTTGGGGCAGATGCTAGGGCTGTTGCTAAGGCAGTTACTAGGGCCGCTGCCAGGCCCGGGGCAGTTGCTAGGCCCGTTGCCAGGCCCGGGGCCCGGCAACAGGTAGACGGCCTCCCCCGCCGCCAGCACCCGGCAGGCCGGGCTGTTGTGCAGGAGGATGCGGACGGGCCCCGAGCCCTGGCCCACCCCGCTGTCCCCCAGCCCCGGGGCCAGGCCCAGGCTCCGGCTGCAGACGCAGTGCCGGGGGGCGGCGGCTCTGGCCGGGCCCGGGCCCTCGGACGGCGGCCTCTCCTCGCACCAACTGACCGAGCGCCCGTCCCAGGCGGCCGACAGCAGGCGGGCCCGGGCCCGGGGGCGGGCGCATAGCTCGGCGGCCTGCAGCAGCTGCCAGCCCCCGGCCCCTCGCCGGCTCCACAGCTCGGCGCGGCCGCGCTCGCTGACCCGGGCGGCGAGGGTCAGCCCCGGCCCGGGGCCCGGCCTCTCCCCCAGCGACAGACCCGGCCCCGGCACCGCGCCCCCCGGCCCGGGCCGCTTGGACAGGCGGCGGAGCGGGGAGCGGCTCATCCCGGCCCGGCCTCTCGCTCCTTCCCTCACACTTTCTCTCTCTCTCTCTCCCTGTCTCACACTTTCTCTCTCTCTCCTTCCTTCTCTCCTTCCTTCCTTCCCCCTCTCTCTCTCACTCACTCACTCACTCACTCACACTCTCTCTCTCTCTCTCCCCGGGCTCCGCCTGTCAATCACCACCTGGAACTCCAGCTACTTCCGCATCAGACTTTTGCACCAATAAGTCACAGCACAGGAGGAGGCATTTTTTTGATCTGGAGCGCACTGCCTGAAGGGGCAGTGGAAGCAGATTCAATAATAACTTTCAAAAGGGAATTGGATAAATACTTGAAAAGGAGAAATTTGCAGGGGTATGGGGCAAGAGCAGGGGGAGTGGGGTTAATTGGAGAGCTCTTTCACAAGAACTTGCTGCGTAAATTTTTTTTTTCCTCATCTCCCCCTCTGGTTCTTTTGCCAATTACCTTAAATCTGTGTCCTCTGGTTACCGACCCTTGGTTCCCGGACCCCGCTCGATGCACTTTAATATATAATTACAGGGCGCATACATAAAATAGTTACCGTATGCCAATATCTAGAAATGCATGCATTTATATATGCATAGTTATAGCATGTAAATGAATAGGTAAATACAGTAAGCATGTATTCCTATTTGTACACAATAATTAAATATATCACATAGTATTTATAGCACAGAAATGGCCCATGCTGGAGTTTATGCGCCACACGAGACTTCTCCCACCTCTCTTTATCTCACCCTATCAGCATATCCTTCTATTCCTTTCTCCCTCATGTGTTTATCTAGCTTCCCCTAAAATGCATCTATGCTACTAGTCTCAACCAGTCCCTGTGGTAGCGAGTTCCACATTCTCACCACTCTCTGGGTAAAGAAGTTTCTCCTGAATTCCCTATTGGATTTATTAGTGACTATTTTATATTTATGGCCCTGAGTTTTGGATTATATGTATTCTGCATTTATTCCTATTTCCATACAGTATATATAGAATGCAAATAGAAATAAATGTACAATTATATCTAATTGTATGTAAAAAAATACATACACACATAATTAATAAATATATAATTACTGTAAACAAGGAAATAATAAGCATAACACTATATAAAGAAATAAGCATAAAAGACAAAGTATAATTGCTGCATACAAATAAACAGCAGCATTTCTTTTATTTCCTCTCGGAATGTGGGCCCCGTGGGAAAGGCCGCATTCACTGCTCGTCCTGCGTTGCCCCGAGAAGCTGGTGGTGCTGAGTTACAATTGCTGCTCAAACTGTGTGAAAAATAGTCGCCACATTCACCTCACTGCAAAGTGATTCATTTTTATGTCAAGCGTTTTGAGACATTTCCTAAAGGCGCTATTGAAAGACAAGACTTTTTTCTCAAAACGGATGGAAGTTGCTCTTTGGATTGTTCACACATTCCTCTGTTGGATTTCACAATTTAATAAGTGCGGGCAGGGAGCAGGTACTTTGTAATTATAATGTGGATCTATAGCATGTAATTCACTGACCTCAGTACTTTCAATCAGTCCGTTCCTACGACCCACTTGAGAAGGCGGAATCGCAACTAGGTCCAAGCGACCACTTCCTAAACATAACTCCGGTAATTTCTGCAGCAACCATCCATTAACAGGAAATGAGAAAAACCTTGGGCCATGTTTTATTACCTCTGGTTCAACCAAATGCCAATTTCTTGCTTGTCATTTCCCTGCTAAATTATTCCTGACTTTTCAGCTTTTGAAGAGTAACTAACCCATACAGTGAGGTTACTTCTCCTTTTACACAAATTATACTTGCAATTTATTCAATGGGAAGGTTGCTTTCATTTATATAGCACATTTAACATAGTAAAACATTCCAAGGCGCTTCCCAGGACCGTTATCAGACTCCAATCCCATCCCTCTCCCTGGCCAGTCTCAGGGTGAACCAGACTAGGTGCAACCTCGGCGTTCTATTTGACAATAAGTTGAGGTTCCAACCCCAGATCCGCAACATCACGAAACCCACCTAGTTCCAACTCCGAAACATCGCCCGTCTCCACCCCTGCTCAGCCCATCTGCTGCTGAAACCCTCATCCATGCTTTTGTTACCTCCAGACTCGACTATTCCAACGCTCTTCTGGCCGGCCTACCACCTTCCATTAACTTGAGCTCAACCAAAACTCTGCTACCCGTGTCTTCACTCTTACTAAGTCCCGTTCACCCATCACCCCCTGTGCTCACTGACCTACATTGGCTCCCGGTCCCCGAACACCTTTTTAAAATTCTTATCCCCGTGTTCAAATCCCTTCATGGCCTCGCCCCTCCCTATCTCTGTAACTGTGAGTCAGAAGGTTGTGGGTTCCAGTCCCACGCCAGGGACTTGAGCACATAAAGCTAGGCTGACACTCCAGTGCAGTGCTGAGGGAGTGCTGCACTGTCGGAGGAGCTGTCTTTCAGATGAGACGTTAAACCGAGGCCCCGTTTGCTCTTTCAGGTGGACGTAAAAGATCCCATGGCACGATTTCGAAGAAGAGCAGGGGAGTTATCCCCGGTGTCCTGGGTCAATATTTATCCCTCAACCAACATAACAAATACAGATTATCTGGTCATTATCACATTGCTGTTTGTGGGAGCTTGCTGTGCGCAAATTGGCTGCCGCGTTTCCCACATTACAACAGTGACTCCACTTCAATAGTACTTCATTGGCTGTAAGCCGCTTGAGACGTCCGGTGGTCGTGAAAGGCGCTACATAAATGCAAGTCTTTCTTTTTCTTTTTAACCACCTCCAGCTCCACAACCCTCTGAGATCTCTGCGTTCCTCCAATTCTGGCCTCTTTCCATCCCCCACTCCCTTCGCCCCACTATTGGCGGCCATGCCTTCAGCTGCCTGGGCCCTAAGCTCTGGAATTCCCTCCCTAAACCTCTTCGCCTCTCTCTCCTCCTTTAAGTCGTTCCTTGAAACCTACCTCTTTGACCAAGCTTTTGGTCACCTGTCCTACTAGCTCCTTCTTTGGCTCGATGTCAATGTTTTAGTGATTTACGCTACTGTGAAGCGCCTTGTGACGTTTTACTACATTAAAGGTGCAGATTAAATGCAAGTTGTTTTTATTGATTATATTCTGGGCTGTTTTCACGGGGCCAGGTTTTTGAAATTATCGTTCAGTTTTGGTTTAGGTTGGTATTACTTCGGGCTCAATCCTACACCAGCCAATGTGATACTTCCCTGCTGAGCTATGGGGACTCCGGGTCTCTCTGGTTGCTATGGGGACTCCGGGTCTCTCTGGTTGCTATGGGGACTCCGGGTCTCTCTGGTTGCTATGGGGACTCCGGGTCTCTCTGGTTGCTATGGGGACTCCGGGTCTCTCTGGTTGCTATGGGGACTCCGGGTCTCTCTGGTTGCTATGGGGACTCCGGGTCTCTCTGGTTGCTATGGGGACTCCGGGTCTCTCTGGTTGCTATGGGGACTCCGGGTCTCTCTGGTTGCTATGGGGACTCCGGGTCTCTCTGGTTGCTATGGGGACTCCGGGTCTCTCTGGTTGCTATGGGGACTCCGGGTCTCTCTGGTTGCTATGGGGACTCCGGGTCTCTCTGGTTGCTATGGGGACTCCGGGTCTCTCTGGTTGCTATGGGGACTCCGGGTCTCTCTGGTTGCTATGGGGACTCCGGGTCTCTCTGGTTGCTATGGGGACTCCGGGTCTCTCTGGTTGCTATGGGGACTCCGGGTCTCTCTGGTTGCTATGGGGACTCCGGGTCTCTCTGGTTGCTATGGGGACTCCGGGTCTCTCTGGTTGCTATGGGGACTCCGGGTCTCTCTGGTTGCTATGGGGACTCCGGGTCTCTCTGGTTGCTATGGGGACTCCGGGTCTCTCTGGTTGCTATGGGGACTCCGGGTCTCTCTGGTTGCTATGGGGACTCCGGGTCTCTCTGGTTGCTATGGGGACTCCGGGTCTCTCTGGTTGCTATGGGGACTCCGGGTCTCTCTGGTTGCTATGGGGACTCCGGGTCTCTCTGGTTGCTATGGGGACTCCGGGTCTCTCTGGTTGCTATGGGGACTCCGGGTCTCTCTGGTTGCTATGGGGACTCCGGGTCTCTCTGGTTGCTATGGGGCCAGTTGCTGTGCTCGGTCTGCTACCCGAAAGGTTCACTTTTCCATAAAACAAAACGGAAATAACCGCGGCGGAACAAAAACTCCGTTCCAGGAACCTGCCGCAATCGGGCCTCCGGGCCATCCGCCAGCATCCCACAATCCCCGGGCCTGTATGGTTTACCTCACAAACTCCCAGCCTCCTGGGGAATCAGGCAGGGCCGGCGGCGGACTCAGCGAGCAGCCATTCGGGGAACTCCCGGGTGTTGGCGGGCTGCCGAGGTATTGTGGGATACTAGCGGACCGCAGCTGGAGGAGCGCCGGGGATTGTGGGATACTGGCGGACCACGGCTGGAGGAGCGCCGGGGATTGTGGGATACTGGCGGACCGCGGCTGGTGGAACGCCGGGGATTGTGGGATACTGGCGGACCGCGGCTGGAGGAGCGCCGGGGATTGTGGGATACTGGCGGACCGCGGCTGGAGGAGCGCCGGGGATTGTGGGATACTGGCGGACCGCAGCTGGAGGAGCGCCGGGGATTGTGGGATACTGACCGCGGCTTGAGGAGCGCCGGGGATTGTGGGATACTGGTGGACCGCGGCTGGAGGAACGCCGGGAATTGTGGGATACTGGCGGACCGCGGCTGGAGGAGCGCCGGGGATTGTGGGATACTGGCGGACCGCGGCTGGAGGAGCGCCGAGCTGAGGATGGGAGTGTGTGAGCCGAGGTTGGTTTGGTGACTGGAATGGGTGTGACAGGTAAGGAGGGGCCGGGGGTGAATGAATATCTCCCCCCTCGGGAGCGCGGCTGGGATGTGAGTGAGTGGGGTCAGCCCGGGTTTGCTGCAATGAAGAGCGGCCGGGGTGAGCAGGAAAGGCCGAGGATTGGGGACCGCACCAGGCCGCGGCTGCAGTTTGCAGCGACAGCAGAGAAGAGATTCCTTATTCAGCTCTCCTGTTTGTAAAACCATTTCAGTGAAGTATTTACAGCCCGTGTAAAGGTTTTAATGACAATATCTTACACTTTATCTGAAACATTCAAATATTAAAGAAAGCGTTGTCAATTAAAAAAAAGGGTTCTAATCCTGCCCCTGACAACTAACCCCGGACCCTAACATTAAACCCCATGCCCCTGACCACTGACCCTAGCCCCTGACCACTAGCCCCAGCCCACAACACTAAACCCCAAATGATGTGGTTTCAATAGTCACTCCAAATATTAAATTACACATCATACTTTTGAACCAGCTTCACCATCGCTGGACATCATTGGGGAGGGGAAGCTGAATGACCTATGTCACCTGCCACAAGCAATACTGCTCGACTTCCATGGAACCTGAGAACCCACTTAAAAGTGGAAATAAACCCTCTGGGGGAAAAATAGTCCCAGAGTAAAATGGAACACAAATTGAGGTGGCCACAACTTTCATGGCATAATGTGAGATAACATGAGCGTATGGCACACTTGCATTGAGTTACCCGTTCTCAGCCACAACAGTGGTTAGGTTGCTCTACTTAAGAACTTAAGAATCAGGAGTAGGCCATACAGCCCCTCGAGCCTGCTCCACCATTCAATAAGATCATGGCTGATTTTCGACCTCAACTCTTTTTTTCCGCCCTATCCCTTGATTCCCCAAAAATCTGTCGATCTCAGTCTTGAATACACTCAACAACAACTTGTATTTATATAGCGCCTTTAACCTAGTAAAATGTCGCAAGGCACTGCACAGGAGTATTATAAGACAAAAAATTTGATCAAAAAAAAAAATGACTCAATGATTGAGCCTCCACAGCCCTCTGGGGTAGAGAATTCCAAAGATTCGCAACCCTCTATGAAGAAATTCCTCCTCATCTCAGTCCTAAATTGCCAACCCCTTATTCTGAGACTGTGACCCCTGGTTCTAGACACTCTAGCCAGGGGGAAACAGCCTCTCAGCATCTACCCTGTCAAGCCCTCTAAGAATGTTATACTTTTCAATGAGTTCACCTCTCATTCTTTTAAACTCCAGAGAATATAGGCATGAACTTTTCATCAGGGGCCACTGCTTAGCGATCAGAAGTGGAAACCTTGACTGATTGCTCCCTCCTGCCCCCAGGTCTGGAAGTCCTTATGTGCCCTTCCCAACAGAACCATTGGAGGAGCTAAATCAGGCTTATAGTTAGAATCAATTCAGGTTCTGTCAGAAGCACGTGGCTCCAGCCTTGATCCAGATGTGGACGCAAGAGCTGAATGCTAGAAGAGAGCGCAGAGCAGCTGCCTTTGATATCAACGTAGCATTTGACCGAGAATGGCACCAAGGATCCCTCACAAAACCAAAGTCCATGGGTGTCAAGGGGAGAAGACCTCCAGTGGCTGGAGTCCTGCCTGACACAAGCTGTGGTTGCTGGAGGCTGATCGTCACTGCAGGAGTTCCTCAGAGAAGCATCTTCAGCCGCTTCATCAATGACCTTTCCTGTGTTATAAGGTCAGGAGTGGGGCTGTTCGCAGATCATTCCGCAGTGTTCAGCAACATTCACAACTCCTCCGGTAATGAAACAGCCCGGCGGGAAAGTGGCGTTGAGGCCAAGATCAGATCAGCCATGATCTTATTCAATAGCGGGGCAGGCTCGAGGGGCCGAATGGCCTACTTCTGCTCCTATTTCTTATGTTTCTTATGTTCTAGCCCATACCAGCTGCACCTGGATAACATACAGACTTGGGCTGACAAGTGGCAGGTGACATTCGCGACACACAAGTGCCAGGCAATGACCATCTCGGACAAGAGCTAGCCCGGCCACCTCTCCCGACCTTTGACGTCCCCACCATCAGCATCCTGGGGAACCATCGTTGACCAGAAGCTTAACTGGATCAGCCATATCGGCACCGTGGCTACTAGAGCAGGTCAGAGTCTGGGTATTCTGCGATGAGTGACTCACGCCCTGTCTCCCTAAAGCCTCCCCACCATCTACAAGACTCAAGTCAGGAGTGTGATGGAATACTCACTGCTTGCCTGGATGGGTGCAGCTACAACAACACACGAGAAGTTCAACGCCATCCAGGTCAGGGCGATTCACTTGATTGACACCCTGCCACTGGACTCAGTATCCACCCCTTGTGTCACCGATACACTGGTTGCAGTATGTACGAACTACAGGATGCACTGCAGCAATTCACCAGTGTTACTTCATCATGACCTCTGACCCATGCGACCTCTACAACCGAGAAGAGCAAGAGCATGAAATCGTGGGAACACTACCACCTCCAAGTCACGTGTCATCCCGACTCGGACATGTATCGGCCGTTCCTTTATCGTTGCTCGGTCAGAATCCTGCAACTCCCTCCCTAAAATCTTTGCGGGAACACCTTCACCGGACTGCAGCGGTTCAAGATGAAGGCGGCTCACCTTCGCTGGGCAACTGGAGATGGGCAATAAATGCCGGCCTTTTCACTCATATCTTGAGAACAAAGAATTGAAAAATCATTTTGCTTCAAAGCCGGGACACTTTTTTACGTGGACAAGTTTTGTGGTTTCTTTTATCATGAAGACAACTTTGCGTTTTCCATTAGAACGGAAGTTGGGTGTAATTATTCCACCCAAAGGTATGTTGAGTTGTGGAGAATACGTGACCAACCAAAGACTTTCTAAGGTTAAATGGATCCCAGAGGCGGTTGGGAGTATTTTTGCAGTAATTAAATAATACAAATCTCCAGGAAAGAGACCCGATCACCTGTACTGGCTCCCAGTGTTGCACCTAAATCTGACTGCACTGTCCAGTTTCTCCGCCAGAGCTTTGCAAGATCGGAAGTCTTGAGCTGGTGCAGCTGGTCCGGGATCTTCCTGGACGGAATGGGATTGTTGTACGGTGCAAAAGAGGAAGGGAGTGAGGGATTATGGGGATACGGTTGCCCTGGGTTGTTGTGTGTTGGTGACTGCCCCCTCCCTATCTCTGTAATCTCCTCCGGCCCACAACCCTCCGAGATATCTGCGCTCTTCTAATTCTGAAATAAAAACAGAAAATGCTGGAAATACTCAGCAGGTCAGGCAGCATCTGTAGAGAGAGAAACAGAGTTTACGTTTCAGGTCGTTGACCCTTCGTCAGAACTGGAAAAAGTTAGAGATGTAACAGATTTTTAAGCAAGTGTAGGGGCAATGAAAGGGAGGAGGGGAGGAGAGAACAAAAGGGAAGGTCTGGGATAGGGTGGAAGACAGGAGCGATTAAGAGACAAAAGGGATGATGGTGCAGGGCAAAAGGAGATGGTAATGGGACAAGTAAAGAAACAAAAGATGACTCCAGATGAAGTGTAAATGGCAATGGCAGAATCATCAACAGCTGCCATATGACAGGAGAAATTTTTTTTTAAATGGGGGCCGAGGTTATAGTCTGAAATTGTTGAACTCGATGTTGAGTCTGGAAGGTTGTAAAGTGCCTAATCGAAAGATGAGGTGCTGTTCCTCGAGCTTACTTTGAGCTTTGTTGGAACAGTGTAGGAGGCCAAGGACGGTGAGGTCTGAGTGGGTGTGGAGCGGAAAATTAAAGTGACAGGTGACCGGAAGCTCGGGGTCACGCTTATGGATTGAATGGAGGCGTTCTGCAAAGCGGTCACCCAATCTGCGTTTGGTCTCCCCAGTATAGAGGAGACTGCATCGTGAGCTGTGAATACAGTATACTAAATTGCAAGAAGTACAAGTAAATCACTGTTTCACCTGGGAGGAGTGTTTGGGGCCCTGGACAGTGGGAAGGGAGGAGGTAAAAGGGCAGGTGTTGCATCACCTGTGCTTGCACGGGAAGGTGCCGGGCGAAGGGATGTTGGGGGTTAGTGAAGAATGGACCGGGGTGTCGCGGAGGAAGCGGTCCCTTCGGAATGCTGAAAGGGGAGGGGAGGTGTGGGGAAGATGTGTTTGGTGGTGGGATCACGCTGGAGGTGGCGGAAATGACGGAGGATGATCCGTTGAATGTGGAGGCTGGTGGGGTGAAAAGTGAGGACAAGAGGAACCCTATCGTGGTTCTGGGAGGGAGGAGAAGGGGTGAGGGCAGAAGTGCGGGAAATGGAACGGACACGGTCAAGGGCCATGTCAACCACGGTAGAGGGGAATCCTCGGTTGAGGAAAAAGGAAGACATATCGGAAGCACTAGTATGGAAGGTGGCATCGTCAGAGCAGATGCGGCGGAGACAGGAAGCGGGGTGGGAGGAAGTGTAGTCCAGGTAGCTGTGGGAGTCAGTGGGCTTCTAGTGAATGTTTGTCAATAACCTATCCCCAGAAATGGAGACAAAGAAGTTGAGGAAGGGAAGGGAAGAGTCGGAGATGGACCATATGAAGGTGAGGGAAGGGTGGAAATTGGAAGCAAAGTGAATGAAACTTTCTAGTTCAGGGCGAGAGCAGGAAACAGCACCGATACAGTCATCATTGTACCGGAAAAAGAGGTGAGGGAGGGGACCTGAGTTGGACTGGAACAAAGAATGTTCTACATATCCCACGAAAAGGCAGGCATAGCTAGGACCCATGCGGGTTCCCATAGCAACACCTTTGATTTGGAGGAAGTGAGTGGAGTCAAAGGAGAAGTTGTTCAATGTGAGAACAAGTTCAGCCAGGCGGAGGAGGGTGGTGGTGAATGGGGACTGGTTGGGCCTGTGTTCAAGGAAGAAGCGGAGCGCCCTCAGGCCATCCTGGTGGGGGATGGAGGTGCAGAGGGATTGGACGTCCATAGTGAAAAGGAGACGGTTGGGGCCAGAAAACTGGAAACTGTTCAAGTGGCGGAGGGCATCGGAAGAGCCGCGGATGTAGGTGGGAAGAGACTGGACAAGGGGAGAAAAAATAGAGTCGAAAAAATAGGAAGAGATAAGTTCCGTGGGGCAAGAACAGGCTGAAACGATGGGTCTACCAGGGCAGTCCTGTTTGTGGATCTTGGGAAGGAGGTAGAAGCGGGCTGTGTGGGGTTGGGGAACTATGAGGTTAGTGGCCGTGGGGGGAAGATCTCCAGAGGAGATGAGGTCAGTGGTCCTCTAATTCTGGCCTCTTGTGCAATGTTCCCCCTTTATTTTTTTTGGTGTGCGGGCCCTTTAATTGGCTGTGCGGCTCATTCAAATTTTCGCGCATGCGCAGTTTTTCCCTATACAACAGACGGTGAGCGGCCTGCACGGGATCTCAAGACCGCTGCGTGGCTGTGCAGCTTAACGGGAACTTTGCTCTTGTGCATCCCTGATTTCCATCGCTCCATCATTGACGGCCGTGCCTTCAGCTGCCTGATCCCGAAGCTCTGGAATTCCCTCCCTAAACCTCTCCGCCTCTCTCTCCTCCTTTAAGATGCTCCTTAAAACCTACCTCTTTGACCAAGCTTTTGGTCACCTGTCCTACTAGCTCCTTATGTGGCTCGGTGTCAAATTTTGTCTGATAATCGTTCCTGTGAAGCGCCCTGGGACATTTTACTACATTAAAGGCGCTGTATATATATATATACAAGCTGTTGGTGTTGTATATGGTGGGAAGATTCAATACACTTTCTAGTGAAATTCTAAAAGCATTCAAAAAGAGTGCAAATAAACAGCGACCCTTCCGAGATAGAGTCACAGAAGGAGGCCATTCGGCCCATCGAGTCCGTGCCGGCTCTCTGTAGAGCAATCCAGTCAGTCCCATTCCCTGCTCTATCCCCGTAACCCTGCAAGTTTATTTCTCTCAAGTGTCTATCCAGTCTCCCTTGGGCAGTGAGTTCCAGGTTGCATAAAAAAGTTTTTCCTCACATCCCCCGTTTATCTCTTGCCCATACCTTAAATCTGTGTCCCCTAGTCCTTGTACCATCAACTAGTGGAAACAGCCTTTCCCCATCTAGCCTATCTAAACCCGTCATAATCTTGTACACCTCGATCAAATCACCCCTCAACCTCCTTTGCTCTAATGAAAACAAATCCAGCTTCTCCAACCTGTCCTTGTAGCTAAGATCCCCCATCCCCGGAACCATTCTGGTAAATCTCCTCTGCACCCTCTCAAGGGCCTTCACATCCTTCCTAAAGTGTGGTGACCAGAACTGGACGCAATACTCCAGTTGTGGCCTAACCAGCGCTTCATAAAGGTTCAGCATAACTTCTCTACTTTTGTGCTCAATACCTCTATTTATGAAACCCAAGATCCCATATGCTTTGCTAACCACTCTCTCAATATGTGCCACCTTCAGGGACCTATGCACATTAACTGCCAGGTCCCTCTGTCCCTGCACACTCTTTAAAACTGTGCCATTAAGTGTATGTTGCCTCTCCCTGTTCCTTCGGCCAAAGTGCATCACCTCACACTTCTCTGTATTAAATTCCATCTGCCACTTGTCTGCCCGTTCTGCTAGCCTTTCTGTGTCCTGTTGCAGTTGATTAGTATCATCCTCACTGTTTGCCACACCCCCAAGTTTGGTGTCATTGACAAATTTAGAAATTCTACTTTGTATTCCAATATCCAGGTCATTTATATATATCAA
Source organism: Squalus acanthias (assembly GCA_030390025.1). Lineage (NCBI taxonomy): Eukaryota > Metazoa > Chordata > Chondrichthyes > Squaliformes > Squalidae > Squalus > Squalus acanthias. Next base: position 419,556 of record JASTWF010000103.1, read on the forward strand.
AAAAAGCAGTGGCCCCAGCACTGACCCTTGGGGAACACCACTGTCTACAATCCTCCAGTCTGAAAAACAGCCATTTACCACAACTCGCTGTTTTCTGTCCTTAAGCCAATTCCTTATCCAAGCTGCCACTGACCCACCTATTCCATGAGTCTCAATTTTGTTAACCAGCCTTCTATGTGGTATTTTGTCAAATGCCTTCCTAAAATCCATGTAGACAACATCCATTGCATTCCCTTCATCGATCCTCTCTGTTACTTCATCAAAAAATTCTATTGGATTAGTCAAACATGATCTGCCTTTTACAAATCCGTGTTTGCTCTCCTTAATTAGCTTAAACCTCTCCAAGTGCCCATTAATTTTATCCTTGATTATTGTTTCTAAAACTTTACCCACCACTGATGTTAAACTGACCGGCCTGTAGTTACTAGGATTGTCCTTACACCCTTTTTTGAACAATGGTGTCGCATTTGCCACTTTCCAATCCTCAGGCACTTCCCCCGCATCTAGGGAAGATTGGAAAATTATGGCAAGCCCTTCCGCTATCTCCTCCCCGAATTCCTTTAGCTATTTGGGATGCAAGCCAGACGACCTATCCACTCTAAGCATACCCAGCCTTTCTAGTACATCCTGTCTATCAATTTTCACCCCTTCCATTGCTTCTACCTTTCGCACTGCTATCGATATTTTGTCAGCATCCGCCTCCTTAGTAAACACTGATACAAAGTACTCATTGTGTATTCTAGCCTTGCCCTGCGCCTCTAAGCATATAACACCTTCTTTGTTAATAGGCCCCACCCCGCCTCTTACTACCCGCTTACTGTTTACATGCCGGTAGAAGATTTTTGGTTCCCTTTTATGTTAACTGCCATTCTACTCTCCTATTCGCTCTTTGCCAATCTTATTTTCATCTTCACTTCCCCTCTCAACTTGGTGTATTTGGTCTGGTTCTCCCTTGAAGAATTCACCTGACATGCATCATACACCCTCTTTTTTTGTTTCATCATCTTCTCTATCTCCCTCGTCATCCAAGGAGCCCTTGCTTTGGTTCCCTTACCCTTCCCTCTTGTTAGAATGTACCTAGCCTGTACTTGGAACAGCTCCTCCTTAAAAATCACCCATTGTTCCGTTACAGTTTTTCCTGTCAGTCTTTGGTTCCATTTTACCCTGGCTAGATCCTTTCGCATCCCATTGAAGTTAGCCCTATTCCAGTTTAGAAGTTCCACTCTAGATTGTTCCTTGCTCCTCTCCATTGCTAATCTAAATCTTATGATATGATCACTCGTACCCAAGTGTTCTCCCACAGACACTTGGTCGACCTGGCCCACCTCATTCCCCATCACCAGATCCAGCAATGCCTCCTTCCTAGTTGGGCCAAGAACATACTGGTCAAGGAAATTCTCCTGAACACATTTCAGAAATTCCTCCCCCTCCTTTCCCTTTACCCTAGCATTATCCCAATCAATATTTGGGTAATTAAAGTCCCACAATATCACCACTCTATAGCTCTTGCATATCTCTGCGATTTCCATGGAGATTTGCTCCTCTACCTCCCTCTCACTATTTGGAGACCTATAGAATACCCCCAATAGCGTGATCATACCCTTTTTGCTCCTCAACTCTAACCAAATGAATTCTGTCCTTGTCCCCTGAAGAACATCCTCCCTTTCCAACACTACAATGTCTTCCTTAATCAGCACTGCCACCCCACCTCCCTTTTTTCCTTCCCTATCTTTTCTGAACACCTTGTACCCTTGAATATTAAGTGTCCAATCCTCACCGTTTTTAAGCCATGTTTCCGTTATTGCCACAACATCATATTGCCACAAGGCTAATTGTGCTTGTAGCTCACCAACCTTATTCACCACACATTGTGCGTTTACGTACATGCATTCTAAACTCATTTTTGAATTTTTCGTAGTCTTTCTTAGTCTGTTCCTATCTAATATGGTACTACTTCCGCCTCTAGTACTAATTTCTTCTCTAGTACTATCCAACACACTCACTCTTTCATGCACCTTATTCCTCTTTTCTACTCCTATATGCTGGTGCCCATCCCCCTGCCAAGCTAGTTTAAACCCTCCTCCATGTTGAGACGGTGGGATTGTTCTTTGCCAAACAGACGGGCTTATTGGGCCTCATGGTCTTTGTCTGCCTTAAATGCGCCGTGTTCTCTCGGCCTGTTTTGCTCATCCTGGCCTCTCCCACCCGGCTACGTGGGAACTGTTTTGCCTGTTACTGATGCTGCGAGACCCCATTACCAAGCACTGTACTGGACAATGAATCCGATTGCTGGTGGCGATCATGGCCGTTGTGTGGGATAGTCGTCGGCTTGGACTCTGGCTAAAGATTTCTGGTGCGATACTGAGATCTGCAAACCAGCTAGCTCCCGGATTTGCTCTTGGACTGTGTGTTGAGGTGCTGATCTCTGCCGGAGTGCTTTCAGTGACCTGTGTTAGTGGGGACCACAGGAGAAGGCCAATAAGGATCTTCCACTCGGCACTTTTCTGAAGATGTTTGCGAATGCTTTAGCCATGTATTTTTACGCTCCTGTGCTGGGCTCCGCCATCGTTGGGGATGTTCATGTAGCCTCCTTCTCCCGTTGGTTGTTTAATTGTCCACCACCATTCACGACTGGATGTAGCAGGACTGTTGAGCTTTGACCAGATCCATTCGTTGTGGGACCGCATAGCTCTGTCTATTATGAGGGGCCGAGATAGAGTAGATAGGAAGGACCTATTTCCCTTAGCAGAGAGGTCAATAACCAGGGGGCATAGATTTAAAGTAATTGATTAGAGGGGAGTTGAGGAGAACTTTTTTCACCCAGAGGGTGTTGGGGTCTGGAACTCACTGCCTGAAAGGGTGGTAGAGGCAGAAACCTTCATCACATTTAAAAAGTACTTGGATATGCACCTGAAGTGCTGTAACCCACAGAGCTACGGACCAAGAGCTGGAAAGTGGGATTAGGCTGGATAGCTCTTTTTCGGCCAGCACAGACACAATGGGCCGAATGGCCTCCTAGCAGTAAATTTCTATGATTCTATAGCATGCTGTTTCCGCTGTTTAGCATGCATGTAGTCCTGTGTTGTAGCTTCCAGGTTGGCACCTCATTTTTAGGTACGCGTGGTGCTGCTCCTGGCATGCTCTTCTACACTCCTTATTGAACCAAGGTCGCTCTCCTGGCTTGATGGTAATGGTAGAGTGAGGGATAGAGTCATACAGCACAGAAAGAGGCCCTTCGGCCCATCGTGTCCGCGCCGGCCATCAAGCCCTGTCTATTCTAATCCCACTTTCCAGCACTTGGTCCGTAGCCTTGTATGCTATGGCGTTTCAAGTGCTCATCTAAATGCTTCTTGAATGTTGTGAGGGTTCCTGCCTCTACCACCCTTTCAGGCAGTGAGTTCCAGATTCCAACCACCCTCTGGGTGAAAAAGATTTTCCTCAAATCTCCTCTAAACCTCCTGCCCCTTACCTTGAAACTATGCCCCCTGGTTATTGACCCCTCTACTAAGGGGAAAAGTTCCTTTCTATCTACCCTATCTATGCCCCTCATAATTTTGTACACCTCAATCAGGTCCCCCCTCAGCCTTCTCTGCTCTAAGGAAAACAACCCCAGCCTGTCCAGTCTCTCTTCATAGCTGAAGCGCTCCAGCCCAGGTAACATCCTGGTGAATCTCCTCTGCACCCCCTCCAATGCAATCACATCCTTCCTATAGTGTGGCGACCAGAACTGCACACAGTATTCCAGCTGTGGCCTAACTAGCGTTTTGTACAGCTCCATCATAACCTCCCTGCTCTTATATTCTATGCCTCGGCTAATGAAGGCAAGTATCCCATATGCCTTTTTAACCACCTTATCTACCTGTCCTGCTGCCTTCAGGGATCTATGTACATGCACACCAAGGTCCCTCTGATCCTCTGGCCTTCCTAGGGTCCTACCATTCATTGTGTATTCCCTTGCCTTGTTAGTCCTCCCAAAATGCATCACCTCACATATGCCGGGCCATGAGGTTACAGATTGTGGAGGAATACAATTCTGCTGCTGCTGATGGCCCACAACGCCTTATGGATGCCCAGTTTTGAGCTGCAAGATCTATTCTGAATCTATCCCACTTAGCACGGTGGTAGTGCCACACAACACGACGGAGGGTGTCCTCAGTGTGACGATGGGTCTTTGTCTCCACCAGGACTGTGCGGTGGTCACTGCTACCAATATTGTCATGGACAGATGCATCTGCGACAGGTAGATTGCCTCCAATGCAAGTATATCCCTCCTTAAGTAAGGAGACCAAAATTGTACGCAGTACTCCAGGTGTGGTCTCACCAACGCCCTGTACAGTTGTAGCAAGACTTTCCTACTTTTATACTGCATCCCCCTTGCAATAAAGGCCAACATTCCATTTGCCTTCCTAATTACTTGCATGCTAACTTTTTGTGTTTCATGTACAAGGACCCCCAGCATTTTGTAGTCTCTCCATTTAAATAATAATTTGCTTTTTTATTTTTCCTACCAAAGTGGATAACCTCACATTTTCCCACATTATACTCCATCTGCCAAATATTTGCCCACTCACTTAGCCTATCTATATCCCTTTGCAGATTCTTTGTGTCCTCTTCACAACTTGCTTTCCCACCTATCTTTGTATCATCAGCAGATTTGGCTGCATTACACTTGGTCCCTTCATCCTAGTCATTAATATAGATTGTAAATAGTTGAGGCCCCAGCACTGATCCCTGCGGCACCCCACTAGTTACAGTTTGCCAACCTGAAAATGACCCATTTATCCCGACTCTCTGTTTCCTGTTCGTTAGCCAATCTTCTATCCATGCTAATATATTACCCCCAACCCCATGAGCTCTTATCTTGTGCAGTAACCTTTTATGTGGCACCTTATCGAATGCCTTCTGGAAATCCAAATACACGACATCCACTGGTTCCTCTTTATCCACCCTGCTCGTTATATCCTCAAAGAACTCCAGCAAATTTGGAAATGCTGGTGTTGGACTGGGGTGGACAAAAGTGAGAAGTCGCACAACACCAGGTTATAGTCCAACAGTTTTATTTGAAATCACAAGCTTTTGGAGCGCTGCTCCTTCGTCAGGCGAAGTGCTTCACCACTTCACCTGACGAAGGAGCAGCAGCTCCGAAAGCTTGTGATTTCAAATAAAACTGTTGGACTATAACCTGGTGTTGTGTGACTTCTCACTTCTAGCAAATTTGTCAAACATGTTTTCCCTTTCATAAAACCATGCTGATTCTGCTTGATGTATTATGATTTTCTAAATGTCCTGCTTCTAATTCCTTAATAATGGACTCCAGCATTTTCCCAATGACACGTTAGGCTAACTGGTCTATAGTTTCCTGCTTTCTGTCTCCCTCCTTTCTTAAATAGGGGCGTTACATTTGCGGTTTTCCAATCCGCTGGGACCTCTCCAGAATCCAGGGAATTTTGGTAGATTACAACCAGTGCATCCACTTTCTCTGCAGCCACTTCTTTTAAGACCCTAGGATGCAGGCCATTAGGTCCAGGGGACTTGTCCACCTTTAGTCCCTAAGTTTGCCGAATACTTTTTCTCTAGTGATAATGATTGTTTTAAGTTCTCCCCCTCCCTATAGCCCCTTGATTATCTATTATTACTGGGATGCTTTTAGTGTCTTCTACCGTTTCTGCCATTTCCCTGTTTCCCATTATTAATTCCCCAGTCTCATCCTCTAAGGGACCAATGTTTACTTTAGTTACACTCTTCCTTTTTATATACCTGTAGAAGCTCTTACTGTCTGTTTTTATATTTCTTGCTAGTTTACTCATAATCTATCTTCTCTCATTTTTTTAGTCGTCCTTTGCTGGTTTCTAAAAATTTCCCAATCCTCTGGCCTACCACTAATCTTCTCATCATATGCCTTTGTTTTCAATTTGATACCATCCTTAACTTCCTTAGTTAGCCAATGTAGTAGGTGCGGTCTTTCGGATGAGACGTTTAACCAAGGCCCCATAAGAATATAAGAATTAGGAGCAGGAGTAGGTCATTGGGCCCCTCGAGCCTGCTCCACCATTCAATAAGATCATGGCTGATCTTCTACCTCAATTCCACTTTCCCGCCCGATCCCCATATCCCTTGATTCCCCTAGAGTCCAAAAATCTATCGATCTCAGCCTTGAATATACTCAATGACTGAGCATCCACAGCCCTCTGGGGTTCCCCCTCTCTCCAAACCCCATTACCCTCTTCCTGACCCCTGTTCCAACCCTCTCTGACCCCATTACCCTCACCCTGACCCCCATTTTCCCTCTTTCTCTGACCCCTGCATTTCTCAGTCCACTGACCCTCATCTGCCCCCTCAGGTGGATGTAAAAGATCCTATTACACTATTGGAAGAAGAGCAAGGGAGTTATCCCCGGTGTCCTGGCCAATATTTATCCCTGAACCAGCATCATAAAACAGATGATCTGGTCATTATCACATTGCTGTTTGTGGAGCTTGCTGTGTTCAAATTGGCTGCCGCGTTTCCTACATTACAACAGACATTTCGAAAATACTTCTTCGGCTGTAAAGCGCTCTGGGACGTCCTGAGGCCATGAAAGGTGCTGTAGAAATACAAGTCTTTTCAGTGTGACTGGCTTGTGGGAAATGTGGGGGATGATTCGCTCCTATCCCTTTTCCCTGCGGCAAACTGGGCCCCTCTACTTGGCTCCCACAATGGTGGGGTGACAGATCAGTAATTCACCCTGTAAGGGACAGGCAGACATGATCCCATTTGTAACACAGTGCCCTTACTGCGCTGCCCACACAGTGCTGCTCTCGTTTAGTTTCCTCCCCCCCCCCCCCCCACCCGAGACGCTACCTTTGGTCCACTTTCGGGATGAAGATTTAAGCTCCTCAGTTGCGCAGCTCATGAAGCCAGTGCCTAACCGAGCGATGTAGACCAGCAAAGGTCCCAGGCCTGCCAAGTAACCCGATCCCAGCAGGGCCGGACAAGAGCCGCTGAGATTGTCCTCACTGCCCCGGAGTTAGGAAGTAGAAAATTGGGCAGGTGCTCCTGTGTCTGTAAGTGTGGACAAGATCAGGCTCGACCATGATGGCTCCTATGGTCAAATAGCCCACCGACACTCGCCATTGTAGCTCACAGCTGAAGAATGACCAGGCTGGGGCAGGGCTGCAGTGTGCCCGTGGAATCACAGCTAACAAGAGGAGGGGTTTGATCGAGTAGGTAAGGAGAAAGTGTTTCCACTGGTGGGAGGGTCGGTAACCAGAGGACACAGATTTAAGGTCATTGGCAAAAGAACCAGAGGGGAGACGAGAATTTTGTTTCACACAGCGCGTTGTTGTGATCTGGAATGCACTGCCTGAAAGGAAGCAGATTCAATAGTAACTTTCAAAAGGGAATTGGATAAATATTAAAAGGGGAAAATGTTCAGGGCAGTGGGGAAAGAGCAGGGGAGTGGGACTAATTGGAGAGTTCTTTCAAAGAGCCGGCACAGGCACGATGGGCTGAATGGCCTCCTCTGCTCTTGGATTCTATGAAATCCGTGCCTTCACGAGAAGAGGGAAAATGGACTTTTTTTAAAAGAATGGAATTTATCTGAGGGTGGGGTTTGGGGGAGGGGTGGTGGGCCAGCCAGGCAACAGATAGAACACACAGTCTCTGCATCCCTCACAGTTTATCCGTGGGAATCTTGTGACCTTGATTGGGGAAATTGGATTACAGTTAACAGTACAGTAGTCAGCACCAGGGCTGAACCACGCTGGGCGTCTGTCCTGAAATCAGAAGTAGTCTGCAGACGAGCGATGGGTCAGCTAACGTTCGTCACACTCAGTGTTCTGGAGCTCTCCATTATTATCGAGGAAGGTTTATGTCTGGGGTGGTGAGCTTGGAATGTCTGTGATAAAAGAATTTGCAATAACACACTGAGATGAATACAGAAGCCTGCAGGGTCTCACATTCCTTATTTGTCAGAATTATTTTTGTCAGTTATTTTTGTCAGAAACCATCTAACTCCATCGATTTATATCAGACAGAAGCAGTAAAATGTCCCAAGTTGCTTGCCAGGAGCAATTATCAAATAAAATTTGAAACAGAGCCACATGAGATATTAGAACAGGTGACCAAAAGCTTGGTCAAAGAGGTAGGTTTTATGGAGCGCCTTAAAGGAGGGGTCAGCTGGCGGAGAGGTTTAGGGAGGGAATTCCAGAGCTTAGGGCCCAGGCAGCTGAAGGCACGGCCGCCAATGGTGGAGCGATGGAAGTCGGGGATGCGCAAGAGGCCAGAATTGGAGGAACACAGAGATGTTGGAGGGTTGTAGGGCTGGAGGAGGTTACACAGATAGGGAGGACATCAGTACCTTCACACTCACTCACTCATTATAGTACGTTAGATATAGAGTAAAGCTCCCTCTATACTGTCCCATCAAACTCTCCCCGGGCAGGTACAGCACAGGTTAGATACAGAGTAAAGCTCCCTCTACACTGTCCCGTCAAACACTCCCAGGGCAGGTACAGCACGGGTTAGATACAGAGTAAAGCTCCCTCTACACTGTCTCATCAAACACTCCCAGGGCAGGTGCAGCACGGGTTAGATACAGAGTAAAGCTCCCTCGACACTGTCCCATCAAACACTCCCAGGGCAGGCACAGCACGGGTTAGATACAGAGTAAAGCTCCCTCTACACTGCCCCATCAAACACTCCCAGGGCAGGCACAGCACGGGTTAGATACAGAGTAAAGCTCCCTCTACACTGTCCCATCAAACACTCCCAGGGTGGGTAATGCACATGTTAGATAAATGACTGGGCAGTAGATGGATTGAGCTGCCATTTTGTTCCTGTATTCTGGTGCTATTACTCTCTACGTCGCTTTTTCCTCTAATTTTCTCTGAGGCTGCTGCCTCTCACTTTCTATCTCTCACTCTGTTACTTTGCATCCTGTTATTTTCTTGCACTTTGACCAAGCTTTTGGTCACTTGTCCAAATGTCTCCTCCTTTGGCTCGGTATCATTTTTTGTCTCATAAACCTGCCGTTTTACAACGTTAAAGGCGCTGTGTAAATGCAATATCTAGTTTCTCACTGTCTCTCATTTTCTTTCCCTCTCTTTCTATGACATCCTCACTGTTGCTCACCAGTATCACCGCGCTCGCTGTGTGAAGTTCACAAGAGCCCCTCTTCACCACTGTTGCTCCTTTCTCTTTGTGCTTGTTTCCAGTCCGTTTCCCCTTGTTCCAGCGCATCCTTCAGAGTAAACATTAACAGCTGTTCCCTCTCTCTCTGCAGGTGGGCAACATGTTCATAGCAGATGCTGAGGAGAAGATTTCAGTCCAGTGAGTAACTGATGTACTGATCAAACACTCCCAGGGCAGGTACAGCACGGGTTAGATACAGAGTAAAGCTCCCTCTACACTGTCCCATCAAACACTCCCAGGGCAGGTACAGCACGGGTTAGATACAGACTAAAGCTCCCCCTACACTGACCCAACAAACACTCCCAGGGCAGGCACAGCACGGGTTAGATACAGAGTAAAGCTCCCTCTACACTGTCCCATCAAACACTCCCAGGGCAGGTACAGCACGGGTTAGATACAGAGTAAAGCTCCCTCTACACTGTCCCATCAAACACTCCCAGGGCAGGTACAGCACGGGTTAGATACAGAGTAAAGCTCCCTCTACACTGCCCCATCAAACACTCCCAGGGCAGGTACAGCACGGGTTAGATACAGAGTAAAGCTCCCTCTGCACTGTCCCATCAAACACTCCCAGGGCAGGTACAGCACGGGTTAGATACAGAGTAAAGCTCCCTCTACACTGTCCCATCAAACACTCCCAGGGCAGGTACAGCACGGGTTAGATACAGAGTAAAGCTTCCTCTACACTGTCCCATCAAACACTCCCAGGGCAGGTACAGCACGGGTTAGATACAGAGTAAAGCTCCCAGTACCCAGCCCTGAACCTACCCCCGCTGCACAGTTTTGTGACGGGTTTCTGTTTCTCTTATCAGCCACTCTGTGAAGTCTCTTGGGTAGAAATGCCAATTAGCACTGAATTAGGAACAGATTTGTGCTGTGCATTCAAACTGAATTGAGACTGCCCGACTCCTTTGGCGCGGGATACTTTAGGAGACTTTGTTCCAGTGGCCTGTGCAGGATTTGAACCCAGGTCCCAGAGGGATGTGCCTGTGATTTGAAGTCGGCCTCTTCACCGGGAGAAGAGGCTCGTGCACTGCATGATCTGTAAAAGCCGCCTTGCTTTCCATGAGACACTTCACCATAAATTTAGTCAACAAAGTAACTGGTTAAGCCTCAGATGACCCCGGTGTTTGTAATTGCTGTCTCATGCTTGACAGATGTGCTGGAGATGGGTTATTTTCATTTGCCACATAATCTAATATTGAGAGCACACTGCTTCATACAAGAGCAGCAGGACATTAAATTATACTACCAACTTTCCGAGAGACTGGCCAATAAATTGGTGATGGGTTTCCTGAGCACCTGAACGATATATACGGTATTACATAGATTTTACAGGCCAGAAACAGGCCATTCAGCCCAAGAGGTCCGTGCCGGTGTTTCTGCTCCACACGAGCCTCCTCCCACCCCTCGTCATCTCACCCTATCAGCATATCCTTCTATTCCTTTCTCCCTCGTGTGTTTATCTCGCTTCCCCTTAAATGTATCTCTACTATTCGCCTCAACCACTCCCTGTGGGAGCGAGTTCCACATTCTCACCCCTCTCTGGGTAAAGAAGTTTCTCCTGAATTCCCTATTGGATTTATTAGTGACTATCTTAGATTTATAACCCCTAGTTTTGGACTTAGTATTACATGCAGAGAAACTGAACATTTAGCCCTGTAAATGCACGTCAATATTTGGTAGCCCATCGCCTTCACACAATCCAATCAACTGGAGACCACGTTTGAGGGTGACGTTTAACTGGGGCATGGGCACAAAAGCAGGTGGTATTGCAGCGACTACCCGAAATTAACCCCTCCCCCCCCGATATTCTGTTCCATGGGCCGGGTGTATAACCGGCAGTCGGTGCAATATCGCCCGTTTTGTGTCCCTGCCCAGGTCGACTTTCACCCTCGTTTGTGCCTGCACTGTGCTTACAGCATCTGGTAGCTGAAGGTGATGAGAATGTCACAATGGAAAATAGAACCAGTTGTTACAGGACACAGGAAATCAGTTCTGTTCCCAATAATGTGGCCAGTCGCAATTCAAAGACCATGATGCTGATTGAATTAGAAAGACAAGAGAAAGACTTGCATTTCAATAGCGCCTTTCATGACCTCAGGACGTCCCAAAGCGCTTTACAGCCAATGAAGTACTTTTGAAGTGTGGTCACTGTTGTAATGTAGGAAACGCGGTGGCTAATTTGAGCACAGCAAGCTCCCACAAACAGCAATAATGACCAGATAATCTGTTTTAGTGATGTTGGTTGAGGGATAAATATTGGCCCCAGGACACCGGGGAGAACTCCCCTGCTCTTCTTCGAAATCGTGCTATGGGATGTTTTACATCCACCTGAGAGGGCAGACGGGGCCTCGGTTTAACGTCTCATCCGAAAGCTGGCACCTCCGACAGTGCAGCACTCCCTCAGTGCTGCACTGGGAGTGTCAGCCTAGATTTTTGTGCTCAAGTCTCTGGAGTGGGACTTGAACCCACGACCTCCTGACTCAGAGGCGAGAGTGATACCCACTGAGCCACGGCTGACACTTTTAAACTTATTAAACCGCAGCCACTGACTAAACCTTAATTTTGAATTGACCTGAGCAAAGATCGCACGTGAACTATACAGGGGAATAATTGCTGCGGTCACTGGTTAGTGACATCGTGAATACATTCAGAAAGAACATGTTTGCAGTGTTGCTTCATACGGTGCCCAGAGCAGGTCTGAAGTGTCAAAATGTCATACCCATCATTCCACTTCACTGAAAACCTTGTGACAGCACTGTGGACAGCACACAGGATCTATCGGACACCGGATTACACAGAGAGGAGAAAGGAATTGTAGGGAATCCGAAGCTGTTGGCTTGATCCTTTGATTAATCTGAATTGGACATGATCGAGTCAATGCATGGTCTGGGACATTGCAAGGTTGGTTTTAGGCAGGTACAAGTGTGTATTAATATACATACATGGGATACAGTTCCTGTAATGCACATGCCACATTATCACTACTGGTATTTCAGTGAAGTGCAATGGAGCATGTGTAAAATCCTCATCCTATTTCCATTTAATCCGTGGGACAATACCCAGATGTAATTGTGTATCCAACTCTGGAGAGAACCTTTCGCACTGTGCAACACTAAGGCGAAGTACCCTTGGTTCCAGATCTGTGTCTCGTTCCAGTGAGAGCAGTTTGGGTTGGTGAGATGATACCGCTCAAGTACATCGCACAGCATTAATAAACGTTGGCTTAAGTGTGGTCTCCGCCTGATGTGAACGGGTACGAAGGAGCTGTGATAAACCGAGTGACAATACCGTGTGCTGCACGTTTTTTAATGGCCGACATCCTTGTTTCAGAATCCACACAATGGCACAGGTAGAGAAGAAAGGAGGCCTTCTCCGCAAAGCATCGTCCACCAAGAAACCGCTGAAAGAGAAGGTGGTTTTAATGTACGATGAAATCTTCAAGGTGCGTGTTACGATATGTGATTGATTGAAAGCAAGGCTGTGTTTTTCCATGAAAACTGTTTTGGGACCAGGACGTGCAGATGTAATATATACATTGTCTTTATTTTTATATTTTCATCATATATTCCTATATCCACATTTATAATGGAACTTACCTATGTAAGAAAAACTGACTTGCATTTCTGTAGCGCCTTTCACGTCCCAAAGCGCTTTGCAGCCATTGAAGTACTTTAGAAGTGTCGTTGCTGTTGTAACGTAGGATACACGACAGACAATTTGCGCACAGCAAGATCCAACAAACAGCACTGTGATAATGACCAGATAATCTGTGCAGTCACTGTTGTAATGTAGGAAACTATATGTAATATAAACTAGATGCACTGTAATTACACCCTCCTGCCAGTGGTAGCTCCACAGATTGGGTGTGGGAGTGGGGAACAGGGGAGGTGGACAGAGGGGAAGAGTGAGATTGGAAAAAAGGAGGAGCTGGCAGGAGGAGAGGGGGCAACAGGAAAGGGCATGGGGGAAGAGAGATTGAGGAAATTGGACAGGGGGGGAAGCGAGGGGGAAGAGGAGGAGATGCTAGAGGAAGCACTGGCGATTAATGGTGGGGAGGGAAACTGTATTAGGAGAAGATGAGAAAATTGGCGAAAGAGTTTCTGAAGAGTCCCGAGTAACGTGATATTTCTGTTACAGAATGAAGACCCAGCCAAGAACTGTCCGCGATTCTGGGAGGAACTCTTCCTGATGAAGGTTAGTTGGAACATTTTGTCTATTCTTCCTTGCAGTGTTGGGTTGTACTGACTAATTTGTAGGTATTTGGTGTGGGTCAGGACACAATGGCGACTGGGTTGGGAGGATATTATTGTCCGTGGAGCGCGGCGGGCCTGGGGTTGCATTGTGCAGATGTTAAGGTGATTGAATATTCTGAAGTTTAGACTTGGAGATCAGGCAGTATTTATATAGAAAACTCATTTCTGAGATTAAATGGGTGGGTAGAGTCTGTGATAGGGGAGAGTATACATGGGCTGTGGGAGGAGATTAAATGGGTGGGTAGAGTCTGTGATAGGGGAGAGTGTACACGAGCTGTGGGAGTAGATTCAATGGGTGGGTCGAGTCTGTGATAGGGGAGAGTGTACACGAGCTGTGGGAGGAGATTTAATGGGTGGGTCGAGTCTGAGATAGGGGAGAGTGTCCATGGGCTGTGGGAGGAGATTCAATGGGTGGATAGAGTCCGTGATAGGGGAGAGTGTACACGGGCTGTGGGGGGGAGATTAAATGGGTGGGTAGAGTCTGTGATAGGGGAGAGTGTACATGGGCTGTGGGAGGAGATTAAATGGGTGGGTAGAGTCTGTGATAGGGGAGAGTGTACACGGGTTGTAGGTGGAGATTAAATGGGTGGGTAGAGTCTGTGATAGGGGAGAGTGTACATGGGCTGTAGGTGGAGATTAAATGGCTGGGAGAGTCTGTGATAGGGGAGAGTGTGCACGGGCTGTGGGAGGAGATTAAATGGGTGGGTAGAGTCTGTGATGGGGGAGAGTGTCCATGGGCTGTGGGAGATTAAATGGGTGGGTAGAGTCTGTGATAGGGGAGAGTGTACACGGGCTGTGGGAGGAGATTGAATGGGTGGGTAGAGTCTGTGATAGGGGAGAGTGTACACGGGCTGTGGGAGGAGATTGAATGGGTGGGTAGAGTCTGTGATAGGGGAGAGTGTCCATGGGCTGTGGGAGATTAAATGGGTGGGTCGAGTCTGTGATAGGGGAGAGTGTACACGGGCTGTGGAAAGAGCAGACTTAATGGGGTGAATGGCCTTTTCTCATACCGTGCCTTCATATGGTTTTCCTGTTCAACTCAGTCCAACGTGTTTTGGGATCTTGTGGTTAAAACTTTCATCCATTAACTCCGGGTTTCCTCCGGTTGCCATGGATGAAGTGACCTTCGATGCTGTATTGAGCTGGTTCAATCCCCACTCTCTGCTCTGTTAACCAATCTCAGCCAGTGCTGTAGTTGGAGCGTTACAGTTGATCCCTGCTCCCGGGTTAGGGATGGGGGAAATCGGTGCGGATTTCCTGGTATCTCCTGCTGGAGAGGTCGGATTGGATGAGGCAGTTCTGTGTCTCTCAGATTGGAAGCTGAGTTGAGTGGGCCTGAAACCTACGACTGCCCTCACTTGGTGCCTTTGTGCATCGACGTAGTCAGCACCATTCGCCTGGTTCACTACCTCCACCATCCCCCGATTACAGCTGGTGCAGGATGTCACGGCCCACGTCCTCGCTCTCACAAAGTCCCGTCACCTCCATCCTCGCCAAGCTCCACTGGCTCTTCAGTAACTGGACTTCAAGACCATTGTCTGTCTCTCGGATATCTCCATGACATCTGATCCTCCATCCAAATATCTCCACGTTCTCTGCCACGGAGCTAGTGCTTATATTCTCCACCACCTCCGCACCACCCTTGGGTGTTTGCTCTCTCAGCCGCTCCGCCTGTTCTCCAGAACTCCCTCCTTCAATCCCACTGCCATGCCATAACCTTCCCTTCGAAACTCTTCCCTCCTGCTCACCGTCCACCCTCCGCTCAGTGAAGCAGCTTTGAGGAGCCCCATGCGAATGGAAGTCCTCAGAAAGAAATGGCCTTTGCCCTGTGCCCTTCAGGTGAACCTGGAGTACCTGGAGTCGAAGCTGGAGTCTGTGGACGGGGATGAGCTGATGAAGCTGAAGGATAATATTAACAGTCTGTTCCAGCACTGCACAGTGTCCTTAAACGAGGAGCATCAGATCAAGGTGGTGAATGCACTACAGGTAAGATGTGGGATTGTGGGGCAGATTTACACTTTACACAAGTGGGGGGTATGGAGTTACTTTGCCTGCGTTTTGTCCCACCTCCACCTCCTCCTCCTCCTCCCCCCCCCCCCAGATTGATTATTCCAATGCTTTCCCAAACCCTCGACCTCTACCACTTCGAAGGGCAAGATCAGCAGCCGCATGGGAACACCATCACCTCCAGGTTCCCCTCCAAGTCACACACCATCCTGACTTGGAAATATATCGGCCGTTCCTTCATCGTCGCTGGGTCAAAATCCTGGAACTCCCTCCCTAACAGCGCTGTGGGCGCACCTTCACCACACGGACTGCAGCAGTTCAAGAAAAGGCGGCTCACCACCACCTTCTCGAGGGCAACTAGGGGTGGCAATAAACTTGCCAGCGTTGTTGACGTCCTGAGAATAAATGTTTAAAAAAGGCAAAGACTACCGACTTCCACCTCCGTAACATCACCCATCTCTGGCCCTGCCGCAGCCCGTCCACTGCTGAAGCCCTCCTCCTTCGTTACCTCCAGACTACTCCAATGTTCTCCTGGCCAGCCTCCTACCCTCCACCCTCTGTAAACTTCAGTTCATCCAAAGCTCTGCTGTTGCTGTTGGTACTCTAGCTCACACCAAGTCCTGCTCTCCCATCACTTCTGTCCTTGATGACTGGCAGTGTCTCCCGGTCCCCGAATGCCTCCAATTTGAAATTCTCATTTTGAAATTAACGCCATCACTAGCTCTGTAACCTCCTCCAGCCTTACAATCACCGTAAACCCTCGGTTCCTCTGCCTCTGGTCTCTTGCGTTTCCCCATTTCCCTTCACCCCACCATCGGCGGCCGTGCCTTCAGCCCTCTGGACTCTGAAATCCCCTCCCTAACCCCTTCCACCTCTCCATTCCTGTCCTCCCCTTCTGTTTATTCTTTCTCTCTGTCTAGTGCTCCAGGCTGGGGGTTTGAACTGTCGCTGCCCCTCGGGTTACATGTTCTGTTCCTGTTTTCCCCCCCGTCCCCCCCCCCCCCCCAGACGCTGTGCGCCCTGATTCGTGGGGTCCATCAGAAAAACAAACCAACCTCCGGCTTCGACATTATCAACATGCTGATGGGCTTTGACAAAGCTGAACTCCGGATGAAGGTGAGTGTCTGGGGTAGGGGAGAACGAAAACCAATTCTGTTATAGACTTGGCAGCGCTCCAGGGCAATGTTGGTGAGCGAATGAGATACAATGGCTCATCGATAGGATGCCACTGGTGGTGGGACGCTTCCCTCTCTGGATAGCCCTGCAGGCCCGTGACCTCGGGTGTACACTGGTCGGGCCTGGACAAGCGGCAGGAAGCTGGTAAGCTGCATCACTTTAACCAGTTAACAACAACAACTTGCATTTATATTGCACCTTTATCAAACAAAATTTGACCCCGAGCCACATCAGGAGATATTAGGACAGATGACCAAAAATATGGTCAAAGAGGTAGGTTTTAAGGAGCGTCTTAAAGGAGGAGAGAGGTGGAGAGGTTTAGGGAGGGAATTCCAGAGCTCAGGGCCTCGGCAGCTGAAGGCACGGCCGCCAATGGTGAAGTGATTAAAATCGGGGATGTGGAAGAGGTCAGAATTGGAGGAGTGCAGAGATCTTGGGGGGGCTGTGGGGCTGGAGGAGGTTACAGAGATGGGGAGGGTGCGAGGCCATGGAGGGATTTGAAAACAAGGATGAGAATTTTAAAAGAGGAGGCTTTCGAGGACTGAGAGCCAGTGTAGGTCAGCGAGCACAGGGGGTGATGGGTGAACAGGACTTGGTGCGAGTTAGGATACGGGCAGCAGAGGGTTGGACAAGCTGAAGTTTATGTAGGGTGGAAGATGGGAGGCCGGCCAGGAGAGTGTTGGAATAGTCGAGTTTAGAGGTAACAAAGACAGGGATGAGGGTTACAGCAGCAGATGTGTTGATGGAGGGCGGAGACGGGCGATATTACAGAGGTGGAAGTAGGCGGTCTTGGCGATGGAGAGGATATAGGATCGGAAGATCCGCTCAGGGTCAAATACGACATTGAGGTTGCAAATGGTCTGATTCCGCCTGAGACAGTGGCCAGAGAGAGGGTTAGAATCGATGGCTCGGGAACGGAGTTTGTGGCGGGGATTGAAGACAATAGCTTTGGTCATCCCAATGTTTAATTGGAGGAAATTTCAACTCATCCAGGCTTGGATGTCGGACGAGCAGAGTGACAACACAGTTGTAGAGACACCTGGGGCTCCCTAAGCATTGGGTTAACTTGAACCATCAATGGCAACCCACCCACTTCAAACAGGTTACAATTGGGGAATCTAGACCATGTCCTGTGCCCGAGGGAGCGAGTGCACCTCCATATCAGGGAAGCGGAGACTCTGCTGATGTGGATTGTTCAGTAGCTTGGTGAAGAGTGGCGATGGGTTCTTGGTGAAGAGTGGCGATGGGTTCTTGGTGAAGAGTGGCGATGGGTTCTTGGTGAAGAGTGGCGATGGGTTCTTGGTGAAGAGTGGCGATGGGTTCTGTCTGATGATCCTTCTTGCTTTGATTCGCAGAACCTGATGGAGAGTTTGGACTCATTGCTGTGTGGTGACGGCTCCGAGAGTTTGAAGAGTCTCTGCCTGAAGCTGCTGCTCTGTTTAGTCACGGTGAGAAAACCTTCCATCAGAGGTGGAGCCCCGCCCCGCCCCGGACTGCCCCGCCCCCGCCCCGGACTGCCCCGCCCCGCCCCGGACTGCCCCGCCCCGGCCTGCCCTGGACTGCCCCGCCCCGTCCCGGACTGCCCCGCCCCGTCCCGGACTGCCCCGCCCCGTCCCGGACTGCCCCGCCCCGTCCCGGACTGCCCCGCCCCGTCCCGGACTGCCCCGCCCCGTCCCGGACTGCCCCGCCCCGTCCCGGACTGCCCCGCCCCGTCCCGGACTGCCCCGCCCCGTCCCGGACTGCCCCGCCCCGTCCCGGACTGCCCCGCCCCGTCCCGGACTGCCCCGCCCCGTCCCGGGCTGCCCCGCCCCGGGCTGCCCCGCCCCGCCCCGGACTGCCCCGCCCCGCCCCGGACTGCCCCGCCCCCGCCCCGGACTGCCCCGCCCCGTCCCGGACTGCCCCGCCCCGTCCCGGACTGCCCCCGCCCCGTCCCGGACTGCCCCGCCCCGTCCCGGACTGCCCCGCCCCGTCCCGGACTGCCCCGCCCCGTCCCGGGCTGCCCCGCCCCGGGCTGCCCCGCCCCGCCCCAGACTGCCCCGCCCCGCCCCGGACTGCCCCGCCCCCGCCCCGGACTGCCCCGCCCCCCGCCCCGGACTGCCCCGCTCCGGACTGCCCCGCCCCCGCCCCGGACTGCCCCGCCCCCGCCCCGGACTGCCCCGGACTGCCCCGCCCCCGCCCCGGACTGCCCCGCCCCCGCCCCGGACTGCCCCGCCCCCGCCCCGGACTGCCCCCGCCCCCGCCCCGGACTGCCCCGCCCCCGCCCCGGACTGCCCCGCCCCCGCCCCGGACTGCCCCGACCCGCCCCGGACTGCCCCGACCCGCCCCGGACTGCCCCGACCCGCCCCGGACTGCCCCGACCCGCCCCGGACTGCCCCGACCCGCCCCGGACTGCCCCGACCCGCCCCGCCCCGCCCCGCCCCGGACTGCCCCGCCCCGGACCGCCCCGCCCCGCCCCGGCCCCAGCCCCGCCCCGCCCTCTCTCTCCCTCTCCCCCCCCCCCCCCCCCCCCCCTGCGGCCGTGTCTCTCTCTCTCTGTCTGTCTCTTCCCCTGCGGCCGTGTATGTGTATGTCTCTCTCTCTCCCCCCCTGCCGCAGCCGTCTCTCTCTCTTAGGGAGGGCATCACTAGCGGGATTGCTCACTAGTGACTGCTGCTGGAAAGCACATTACTCTGACACACGGTAATAGCAGGAGAGAAGTGGAAGGAAATGATCAACAATGAAACTGTTTAATATAAAAAAGGTTTTCCAGGCTCCCACACATTAACAGGTTTCTTTTTGATTGGCAGGTCACTGATAACATCAGCCAGAACACTATCTTGGAGTACGTGATGATTAACAGTATTTTTGAGGCCATTCTTCAGGTGAGTGCACTCGGCTTAATCCGCCTGCCTTATTACAAAACACTGAGCTTGAGTTGTCCTCTAACCCTCTGATTGGCCCATTCAGTCAGCGTTGCCTTTCTTGAGACGTGATTGGTCTGCCAATATTTATCCCTCAACCAACATCAGTAAGTGGTGATTATCACATTGCTGTTTGTGGGAGCTTGCTGTGCACAAATTGGTTCACTACATTACAACAGCGACTACACTTCAAAAAGTACTTCATTGGCTGTGAGCGCTTTGGGACGTCCTGAGGTGGTGAAAGGCGCTATAGAAATGCAAGTCTTTCATTCCTGTAATGTTTGCTTCCATTGTTCTTCCAGCAGTTTGATCAAACCTCATACTTCCCTGGTCTGTGTGCCTCAGTGCGACACAGAACAGAGAGAATGGGCTGTTCTTGTTTCCCCCTTTTTGTTTACATTCTGAATACATTTTTCGGAGCATGTGGTCCTGGGTGGTGAGACTGCTGTGTGTGTAATTTGAATGACGCCACATCTTTGCCGCACTGCAGCCTAGTTATCACAGGCACTCTGAGAATCTTACAGCCCATCGTGCCTGAGCCGGCACTTTGAAAGAGCTATTCAATTAGTCCCACTCCCCCTGCTCTTTCCCCACAGCCCTGCAAAATGAGTGGTTCGTGCGAACTGGTGAGAAACAATTTCCGAGTGTTCCTCACACTTTTTTCTAATTCATTCATGGGATGTGGGCATCGCTGGCATGGCCAGCATTTATTGCCCATCCCTAATTGAGAAGGTGGTGAGCCGCCTTCTTGAATACAACTGAGTGACTTGCTAGGCCATTTCAGAGGGCAGTTAGGACGGCAGATTTCCTTCCCTAAAGGACATTAGTGAACCAGATGGGTTTTTACGATAATCCGATAGTTTCGTGGTCACCATTACTGATAGTAGCTTTTTATTCCAGATTTAGTTAATTAACTGAATTTAAATTCCCCAGCTGCTGTGGTGGGATTTGAACTCATGTCTCCGGATCATTAGTCCAGGCCTCTGGATTACTAGCCCAGTGACATTACCACTATGCTACCGTACCGTCCCATACTTGCGTATTTAACGCACCTTCTGTTTAATCCGTGTCCAACTAATATAACATACATAGATTAAATCAACCATGAATGCACTGCGCTGAAGACCGTGGCATTTTTATGCCAGATCATGAACAAAACTTTGATTAAGGAATGTCCAAAGCGTTGCTGCGTTTGCCAGAACTTTCCAAGGATAAAAATTAAAAAATTTGAGGCAAGGGACAAAATGAACAGTCACTTGGACAAGTGCGGATTAATTCGGGAAAGCCAGCACGGATTTGTCAAAGGCAAATCGTGCTTAACTAACTTGATTGAGTTTTTTGATGAGGTGACAGAGAGGGTTGATGAGGACAGTGCAGTTGACATGTTGTGCATGGATTTCCAAAAGGCGTTTGATAAAGTGCCACATAATAGGCTCGCCAGCAAAGTTGAAGCCCGTGGAATAAAAGGGACCGTGGCAGCATGGATACGAAATTGGCTAAGTGACAGGAAACAGAGAGTAGTGATGAACGGTATACAGTGGGGTTCCCCAGGGGTCGGTACTGCTTTTCTTGATGTATATTAATGACTTTTACTTGGGTGTACAGGGCACAATTTCAAAATTTGCAGATGACACAAATCTTGGAAATATAGTGAACAGTGAGGAGGATAGTGGTAGACTTCAAGAAGACATAGACAGGCTGGTGAAATGGGTGGACACGTGGCAGATTAAATTTAACGCAGAAAAGTGCGAAGTGATACATTCTGGTAGGAAGAACGAGGAGAGGACATATAAACTAAAGGGTACAATCCTAAAGGGGGTGCACGAACAGAGACACCTGGGGGTATATGTGCACAAATCATTGAAGGTGGCAGGGCAGGTTGAGAAAGTGGTTAAAAAAGCATACAGGATCCTGGGTTTCATAAATAGAGGCATAGAGTACAAAAGCAAGGAAGTTATGATGAACCTTTATAAAACACTGGTTCGGCCTCAACTGGAGTATTGTGTCCAATTCTGGACACCGCACTTTAGGAAGGATGTGCAGGCCTCAGAGAGGGTGCAGAAAAGATTTACGAGAATGATTCCAGGGATGAGGGACTTCAGTTACGTGGATAGACTGGAGAAGCTGGGGTCGTTCTCCTTAGAGCAGAGAGGATTGAGAGGAGATTTGAGAGAGGTGTTCAAAATCATGAGGGGTCTGGACAGAGTAGATAGAGAGAAACTGTTCCCATTGGTGGAAGGGTCGAGAACCAGAGGACACAGATTTAAGGTGATTGGCAGAAGAACCAAGGGCGACATGAGGAAAAACTTTTTTACGCAGCGAGTGGTTATGATCTGGAATGCACTGTCTGAAAGGGTGGTGGAGGCAGATTCAAAAGGGAATTGGATAAGTACCTGAAGGAGAAAAATTGGCAGGGCTACGGGGAAAGGGCGGGTGAGTGGGACTAGCTGAAGTGCTCTTGCAGCGAGCCAGCATGGGCTCGACGGGCCGAATGGCCTCCTGCGCTGTAACCATTCTATGATTCACTGGGGAGACCAAACGCAGATTGGGTGACCGCTTTGCGGAACACCTCCGTTCAGTCCGTAAGGGGGACCCCGAGCTCTCGGTGGCCTGTCACTTTAATTCACCGCTTCACTCCCACTCTGACCTCACCGTCCTCGGCCTAATACACTGTTCCACGGAAGCTCAGCGTAAGCTCGAGGAACAGCACCTCATCTTTCGTTTAGGCACGCTACAGCCCTCTGGACTCAATATCGAGTTCAACAATTTTAGATCATAACCTCAGCTCCAATCACATTTATATTTTATTTTATCCACCCTTTTATTTGTCCCCCCCCACCTTTTTTTTCCTCCTAGAAACTGGCAGCTGTCCTTCATTCTGCCAGTGGATTTCACACTTCTTTCAGCCTTAATCTGTCACATTAACACCACCTCTAGCCTTGCATATCTCTTAATGTCTCTTCATCTCCCCCTTTGTTCCTTTATCCCCTCCCCCTTTTCCCAGCTTTACCCTGGCCTTAAATCTATTTGATTTCCGGCTCTTCCCAGTTCTGATGAAAGGTCATCGACCTGAAACGTTAACTCTCTTTCTCTCTCCACGGATGCTGCCTGGCCTGCTGAGTTTTTCCAGCGTTTTCTGTTGTTATTTCTATGATTCACTGTGCAGTGCTGCTGTGTGACTGTTGGGGGTGCTGTTGGCTGTCATGGGACTGCAGTACCTCAACATTTCTGCCAGTGGCGCTGTGGAGGGCAGTGATGCCTTTTAGCTGAGCATCGCCACCAGCAGGAACGCTGCTGTACTGCAGCCATTTATTTTTGTGAATTTTTTTTTAAAATTAGTACCTGCAAAGAGAAATTAAACTGTTTTTAAGGTTTTGGGTTTGTGCCCATCGTCCGAACTGAAGACCGGATTCATCCCATTTACACTGTCGGGCGAAACTCCGAGCATGGCACCAGTGAGCAGGTTCAGCTGCTCAAGACTCGGGTGACGTTACAGAATTTGAGGTCTCTGCCCGCCACATTTCCCAGAGCAGCAATGCAAGGACAGCAGTGGTAGCCTGCGCACGCTCGCCTCGACTACCCCTCACCCGGTCGCGCCACACACACACCATCCAGCCGCAATGTTCCCCTTCATTTTTTTTGGGCTGCGCGGCCACGCACCTTAACGGGAACATTGTCCAGCAGGTGTCCGTGAACAGCGACTGATTCCCCGTGTCCCCTCCCCGCAGCCCAGGGGCACGGAGACCAGTTACAGCACCCAGGAATGTTTGTGGCTGAATCACTCGCTGACCTTACCAACTAAACGGAGCCATCGGGAGACCTTGACATTTCGTTACTTGGAAGGGTTCAATTATTGAGGACAGGTTGTACAGATTGGGCTTGTATTCCCTCGAGTATAGAAGATTAAGTGGCGATCTAACTGAGGTGTTTAAGATGATTAAAGGAGTTGATAGGGTAGAGAGAGAGAAACAATTTCCTCTGGTGGGGGGAGTCCAGAACAAGGGGGCAGAACCTTAAAATTAGAGCCAGGCTGTTCAGGGTGATGTCAGGAAGCACTTCTTCACACAAAGGGTAGTGGAAATCTGGAACTCTCTCCCCCAAAAAGCTGTTGGGGCTGGGGGTCAATTGAAAATTTCAAAACTGAGATTGATGGATTTTTGTTGGGTAAGGGTATTAAAGGTTACGGCGCCAAGGCGGATAAATGGAGTTAAGATACAGATCAGCCATGATCTAACTGAATGGCAGAAGAGGCTCTCGAGGGGCTGAATGGCCTCCTCATGTTCCTTCCTATGTTTTTTGCCCAGATATGTTTCTCTGTATTACTGTGGTCATGCACTGCACATTGAGTGAATTTTTGTTTTGCAGAGTTCCTGCGTGCTGATATGTCAAAGGGCGATGATAATTTGTGTAGAATTTTTTTTTTTTAGGTGCGTGGTCCCTTTAAGGGGCTGTGCGGTCCATTCACAGGTCCGCGCACGCAAACTTTATCATAGGAAAAGCTGGTCCCGGGCTGCACGGCCGCGCAGCTTATAGGGAACACTGTTCTCGGTGTTCGTACACTTTCTGTGGCCGGGGAAGGGTGTGGGAGGTGGTCCCAAGGTCCTGCTCCCTTGCTATCGCACTCTTCCTCTTTGGGGAAGTGCTCGTCTCCACAGGGAGACCTCGTCCCTCCTTGTCCTCCCAGCATTGTGGCCCTGAATGTGTCCTCAGAGGGCCATGGGCCTGGAAAGGAATCCTTCCGACTGTCTGGTTTCCTGGGCCTGTGTTGGAATGCACCAACTCGCTGAGCTTCCAGCGCGAGTGGACTCCAGTACAGGCGGGAGACCAAAACTAGGGGCCATAAATATAAGACAGTCACTAATAAATCCAATAGGGAATTCAGGAGAAACTTCTTTACTCAGAGTGGTGAGAATGTGGAACTCGCTACCACAGGGAGTGGTTGAGGCGAATAGTATAGATGCATTTAAGGGGCAGCTAGATAAACACACGAGGGAGAAAGGAATAGAGGGATATGGTGATAGGGTGAGTTGAAGAGGGTGACAGGAGGCTCGTGTGGAGCATAAACACCGGCATAGACCAGTTGGGCTGAATGGCCTGTTTCTGTGCTGTAAATTCTATGTAGATTTAGGGCAGAACTGGGTCGGGTGGATGGGTCTGTCTCTCTGTAAATAAACACCCAGCATCGGACAAGCTGTTGTTCACGGGTCAGAGTGACTGTCCTGAAAGAATATGTCTGTCTGCAGGTGGAGCCACCAGATGGCGACATGTTCCATGGAGTGTTTTACAGTTTCTTGTGAATTTTGTCGTCCTCAAAGGCAGGACGTTAGTTCTGGAGATTGACACCCTTCCCATCCCATCTCCCTTAGCGGTGAGTTAGGACTATTAGGAGCTGCAATAGAAGTGCTCTAACTCAGTTCACATAGCAAAATACAGTAGGTACTGCATGACATTAATCAGGACCAGAGTGGGCTAGTTTCGATCGCCTAAGGGGGTCGGAGAGGAATTTCCCAGATTTTCTTTTCCCCAAAATTGTTATTCCCTGAGTTGTTATGATCTGGAATGCACTGCCTGAAAGAAGAATTTTGGAGAGGTACACGGATATTTATTGTTACACCCCTGGGTTACGCTATCGTATGCTTAGATATTAGTACGGGTGCACCCCTAAACATAAAGACGCTCAGACCACTTAATGGGGTGACTAGCTCCACCGTCCAAAAATGTGCGGGTTAGGTTGATTTGGCTATGATAAATTGACCCTTAGTGTTAGGGGGGGATTAAATATGTGGGGTTATGGGGATAGGATGGGATATGCTAGGGGGAATTAAATACGTGGGGTTACGGGGGTAGGGTGGGATATGTGCACTGTGGGGATTAAAGCAGGGACAGGGTATTGGATTTGGATGATCAGCCATGATCGTATTGAATGGTGGAGCAGGCTCGACGGGCCGAATGGCCTACTCCTGCTCCTAGATTCTATGTTTCTATGTAGCACATACATAGCAGTAGGGACTGCACTAAATCATTCGATGTGAAATGCTTTGGGCCGTTTCGGAGTGATGTGATAAAGCGGTGTATAACTTTTGTCACTTTCTGAAGTGCTGATTGGTACCAAATAAGCCTCACGACAACACTGCGAAGTCGTGATCTGCATGTCAGCAATTGTACCGTAGCTTCTGTCTCTGTAGCTAAGCTCTGCTCCCTTTCCCATTGTTCTTTTTCAGATTCTCTCCATGGCGTCCAGCAGAGTGCAGCATGGCTACGATGGTGTGGTCCTCCTGGCATTGCTGGTTAATTACAGAAAGTACGAGGTAAGTCGTCATCATTGGAAGGGATCAATGATTCTCTTCTCGTCCCCCTTTAAATATCATTTAAATGATACCAGGGCTAAAAGGGTTAAATTATGAGGACAGATTGTACAGACTGGGCTTGTATTCCCTCGAGTATAGAAGATCAAGGGGTGATCTAATTGAGGTGTGTAAGATGATGAAAGGATTCGATAGGGTAGAGAGAGAGAAACTATTTCCTCTGGTGGGGGGGGAGTCCAGAACAAGGGGGCATCACCTTAAAATTAGAGCCAGGCCGTTCAGGGGTGATGTCAGGAAGCACTTCTTCACACAAAGGGTAGTGGAAATCTGGAACTCTCGCCCCCAAAAAGCTGTTGCGGCTGGGGGGTCAATAGAACATTTCAAAACTGGGATTGATAGATTTTTGTTGGGCAAGGTTATTAAGGGATATGGAACCAAGGTGAGTAGATGGAGTTAAGATACAGATCAGCCCTGATCTGATTGAATGGCGGAACAGGCTCGAGGGGCTGAATGACCTCCTCCTGTTCCTATTAGCTGTCATTCAATAAACAGTTCCCGAGTTAAAAGAAAAAGTATTTTTTGGGGGGGAAGGAGGGGATATTTTTTAATATAAAGTAATTCTCAGTGTCTATTTAAGAATATCGCTCTCTTTTATAAAAGACCTGTGTCTAGTGTGAGTGTCTCACAAGTCATTGCCCTGTGTCACAGATGTAAATAAATCTTAGAGGAGAAGAAAGAAAGCCAAGCATTGCCTCTTGGGTTCTGACCTGGAGACCAAGCTTTACAGGAAGCTGCGGTTTCTTGGATTCCCCGAGGAGTACTTGAGCCGTGGCTTTAGAGGCCAGCATAGCAGCTAAACGTCACAGCGATATATAAAAGGAGAAACTGTTTCCAGTGGCAGGAGGGTCGGTAACCTGAGGACACAGATTGAAGATAATTGGCAAAAGAACCAGAGGGGAGATGAGATTTTTTTTGTACAACGAAGGATCACTAGATTGATCCCTGGGATGAGAGGGCTGTCCTTTGAGGAGAGATTGTGTAGATTGGGCCGATACTCTCTGGAGTTTAGAAGAATGAGAGGTGATCTCACTGAAACATACAAAATTCTTACAGGGATTGACAGGGTAGATGCTGAGAGGTTGTTTCCCCTGGCTGGGGAGTCTAGAACCAGGGGTCACAGTCTCAGAATAAGGAGTCGGCCATTTAGGACTGAGATGAGGAGGAATTTCTTCACTCAGAGGGTTGTGAATCTTTGGAATTCTCTACCCCAGAGGGCTGTAGATGCTCAGTCGATGAGTATATTCGATAGATTTTTGGACTCATGGGGAATCGAGGGATATGGAGATAGGGCGGGAAAGTGGAGTTGATGTAGAAGTTCAGCCATGATCTTATTGAATGGCGGAGCAGGCTCGAGGGGCCGAATGGCCGACTCCTGCTCCTAATTCTTCTGTTCTTGTGAGTTGTTGTGATCTGGAATGCGCTGCCTGAAAGGGCGGTGGAAGCAGATTCAATAGTAACTTTGAAAAAGGGAATTGGATAAATACTTGAAATGGTAAAACTGCAGGGGTACGGGGAAAGAGCAGGGGGAGTGGGGCCAATTGGACAGCTTGTTGAAAGAGCCGGCACAGGCATGATGGGCTGAATGGCCTCCTCCTGTGCCCTAGGATTCCGTGATGCTCCAAAAGCCAGATTGCATGTGAGCAGCACCATGGGGCGATCACCAGCTGATCTCCTGTGGCATTGCTCCTGATTATTTGGAGAATGTGCTGGTTTGTGACAAACAAACGCCCAATGTATTATTTGACTTCTGTGGAGCTTGTATTTAAGCTGGCCTGCCCCTTTAAGCTCAGCCTGGGGTCAGGAAGAGTTTAATTGGAAGGTTTCTTGTTAATTTTCAAAGTAAAATAACCTGAAATGATTTGATCACTTTCTCATTTTCTATATATGGTCCAGAGTTGTTGTTGTCCAGTCTATTACAGCTCAATTAATACACAATGTCTCTTACAATACCAAAAAATGTAGTCCATTTAACCTCTTGTCTATTACAGATGAATTAATGTACTGTTTCTGTTATAATTCAGTTAATGCACAGGGTCTGTACTGCAATCCAGTTAACATCCAGCGTCTTGTGTTACAGTCCGTGAACCCATACATTGTGAAGTTGTCCATTGTTGATGATGAGACCACGTTAAACGTGAGTACGAGCTTCTGCCGAACTGCAGACAGTTGGTTATAGGGCAGGGCGGGTTCTGCAAGAGGCCGGATCCTTAGACGGCACAAGGTCTCACAGTTGCACTCCGTTCTCTGCCAACTCTTTTATTACAGAGACATTCAAACAGAGCTATGGGAAAAGTAGACACGGATTTGGAAAGTGACAACATGTTGAAGGACTTTGAAGAGGAAAGTGAGATTGGCTATGGGATGAGAGTTGCCAGGACAGAGGGATCAAGGGTGTTTCTTTTGAAGAGAGAAGCGATGATGGTGTTCTGAAATGAAGGGGCACAGTACCTGAAGAGAGGGAATAATTTATAATATCAGCTAGCATGGAGGCCACGAAGAGAGGGTGGGTGGTGAACAGTTCAGTAGGAATGGGATCAAGGGACCAGGAGGTGGGTCTCGGACGAGATGAGCTTGCAGGTGGAAGAGAAACTGGAGAAGGAGCCAGGTTCAGGGCTAGGGTAGTGGAGAGTCTAAGGGGAGGTTTAGCTTGGTGGGCAAGAGGAAGTGAGGGGATGGGGGGAGGTGGAAACAGTAAAGGCAGCTGAATGGATGGCCTCGGTCTTAGTGGCAAAGATGTCCATGAGCTCCTCACACTTGTTGGAGGTGAGAGTGCAGGGGGGCGGGTGAAAGGGGGTCTGTGAAAACGATTGGCAGTGAAGAAGAAGATGCTCCTGGAGTAGTGGCTGGTTTTAGCTGAGGAGAGTGAGGCCCACCAGTGCTTGATGTGGTCCAGCCAGATGTGTGGGATGGCTAAACCAGTTGCATGCCAGATATGCTCAAGTCTGCACCCCTAGGGCTTGACGGAGCAAAGATGGGGGCCATAGCAGGGGAGACCAGCAGGATGGGAGGGTGAGAGTAAAGGACTCACTCCCTTCTGGTACTGGACAGCTCATTTGTCTCCACCTCAGCTCCAGTCCCGGTCCAGTACACGGAAGGGATTGGCTCCTCTGTGTACTGTGCGATCGTGTGTCCGCGCCAACCTATAACGTGCGTCACACAGCGGGTCAGTGGAGCGGCGTAGGCCGAAATTACCAGTGAAAGCCAGTGTGAGAGCAATAACTTGCCTTTTAAAACCTGCTCGATTGCTAATTTTACCTCGCCTCTCTGTTACAGGGGATGGGTCTGGTCATCTCACAAGCTCTGACCGAGTATAACAGGTTCGTATCACTTGTTTAGAATAAAGTGCGTCAAAGGAAGCGTGTGTTGGTGGAGGGGGGTCGCTCACATAGAGGCATCGCAGTGTGGTCCTGAGACAGCTGTGGGACCAGTGTGTCCTGGGCTGATGTTCCCAAGTGTTGGGGGTGCAGCAGCTTCAAACAATGTTAACAAGACCGGTGCAAGTGGAGGCCACGGCACGAGAGTTTTCCCAACAAATTCTTGAAGCTTTGTAGGTTCCAGTCCCGTGCAAGATTACTCATCAACTGTTTCAGCCTAAGTGAGACTTCAGGGAGGGCATGGAGTCGGTGGCCAGGGTGTGGGGCATGGAGTTGGTGGCCAGGGTGTGGGGCATGGAGTCGGTGGTAAGGGTGCGGGGTATGGAGTCGGTGGCCAGGGTGTGGGGCATGGAGTCGGTGGCCAGGGTGCGGGGTATGGAGTCGGTGGCCAGGGTGTGGGGCATGGAGTCGGTGGTAAGGGTGCAGGGCATGGAGTCGGTGGCCAGGGTGTGGGACATGGAGTTGGTGGTAAGGGTGTGGGGCATGGAGTCGGTGGTAAGGGTGTGGGGCATGGAGTCGGTGGCCAGGGTACGGGGTATGGAGTCGGTGGCCAGGGTGTGGGGCATGGAGTCGGTGGCCAGGGTGTGGGGCATGGAGTCGGTGGTAAGGTTGCGGGGCATGGAGTCGGTGGCCAGGGTGTGGGGCATGGAGTCGGTGGTAAGGGTGTGGGGCATGGAGTCGGTGGTAAGGTTGCGGGGCATGGAGTCGGTGGCCAGGGTGTGGGGCATGGAGTCGGTGGTAAGGGTGTCAGCTTGGCTCACTGGTAGCGCTCTTGCCTCTGAGTCAGAAGGTCGCGGGCACCAGTCTCGAGCACACAGCCTGTGCTTCGTTACCTACTTTCGGGTGGGGATGTTAAACCAAGGCCTCACCTGCCCGTTGAGGTGAATGTTGAAGAGCCTGTGACCACAGTGGGGCGAAGAGCAGGAGAGTTTTTCTTGTTTCCTGGCCAACATTCCTCCCTGAACTGACTGCTAAAAGCATAGAGTTACAGACCATTCCTCTCATCGTTGTTTGAGTGCAGAATGGCTGCCACATCTATCTTCATAAGAAATCACTGCACTTCCAAAATTCATCATCTGAAGAGATGTTTCGGCACTGTGATAAGACGCCTTGATAAATGCAACTCTTGTTTTCCTTAAAATAATATAGAGCCCAGTGGATGGAGAGTGTTTTATTGGACAGTGCTGTGATTGACAGGTTGCCTGTCCTGATGTACAGTGTACATTAGGTCAGCCGATAACTCTCAGCGGTCTGGTTCAGTGCATTAGGAGGGAAAGGGAACAATTGACTCCTGTTTGGTTACTCTATGGTCCCTCACGTTCCACTCGCAAGATAACCTGTACCTGTCACCCACTGGCACACCGGACTGTAACGTCCGTACCCTGTAGCATCGAGCTGGAACCTGGGACATTGTCAGTTTGCTCACCCACAAAACGGACGGGGTAACTTTCTTGTCACTTTTGATGTCACTGCATTTTTCCTGGCCAGCTTTTCTCCACCCCTCCCTCCCGACATTAGCTTTTTAATGGGGCATGGGTCAGTGTTCCCGTTGGGCGGCCCCTTTGGCGGGCTGCGCAGCGCTCTGGAGGTCCCGCACAGCCGGCTCATCAGCTTTTAAATGGAAAAACCACGGAAATTTGAATGGGCTGCACAGACTGTCAAAGGGGCCACGCACCCAAAAAGAAATTAGAGGGCACATTGGCATGGGTTCTCCCTCTTCCCCCGCCCCCCCCCCCCCAAGTCTTCACATGTACACCCGCACTGTAGGTGTCGAGACTATTCGACTGCAGGGGAATCACAGCTGAGCCTGGCCACGTCCACGCGCACGTTCGATCGAGCAGGAGTCACTGGGGCAGCCGTTGGCACCGGGAGCTCGGGCTGATTCACTGCTCCCTCACTGTGGGGCGGCGAGGGCAATTGCAGCAGCCCTGAGAGTTGGCTAATGCAGCACAGACCCCCGCGGGGGTCAAACCCGCGACCTTTCTACCTGCACACAGTCTAACGGTGTGTCTTTTTTGTTCTTTTCCCCTGATTTTCACAGGCAGTACAAAGATAAAGAAGAGGAAAACCAGGGAGGATTCTTCTCAGCCCTAACCAACATGGTACGCACAGCGGTGAATCAGGGCACGTCTGCTCGCGAGTGTGAGGACCAACCTCACTTAATGCGAGAATGTAGAAAGACACCCCAGGACCCTTTTGGCTCGTACTCGTCATTTAAACCTCAAATTAAAGCCAGTCCATGATAATTTGATGAAAAGTTGAAAAGAGGGAGAAACTGTTTCCACCGACAGGAGGGTGGGTAACCAGAGGACACAGAGTTAAATTAATAGGAAAAAGGACCAGAGGAGGAGATGAGGAGAATTTATTTTACGCAGCGAGTTGTTGTGATCTGGAATGCGCTGCTTGAAAGGGCGGTGGAAGCAGATTCAATAATAACTTTCAAAAGGGAATTGGATAAATACTTGAAAAGGAAAAGCTTTGCCGGGATCTGGGGAAAGTGCGGGGGCAGTGGGACTAATCGGAGAGCTATTTCACAGAGCCGGCACGGCACAGGCACGATGGGCTGAATGGCCTCCTCCTGTGCTGTATGATTCTGTTAGGCCAAGTATTGCAGTAGATTAGATGCTGCCCTTTCGCTTCTGAGACATGGGGGTAATTTTAACATAACTCCACCAGGTGGGAACCCCGTGGGGTTGACTGGATTTGTGGCTTTACACCCTGCCCGATATTACCCTATTAACTTGAGTGAAGCGGGATGTAAAACTAGCGTTGCACCCAATCCCGTTTAAGTCCCCCCCCCCCCCCCCCCGGCTGATGGCGTGAAAGTCCCTTTTCTACGCTGCCTGTGAAAGTCCCTTTTCTACGCTGCCTGTGAAAGTCCCTTTTCGACGCTGCCTGTACAAGTCCAGTGTGAGATGAGTTTGGGACGGTGTCACCCAGCAGGAGTCCACACAACAACGCCAAGCAATGACACTGTCACAGGTACAGCAGCTCGGGCAATGTACAGCTGGAGCGCAGAGAGTCTTACACTCCATCTAATTTGTACCTGACCTGGGAATGTTTGATTGGACAAGGTAAAGAGAGGCACAGACTAGATACAGAGTAAAGCTCCCTCTACACTGTCCCATCAAACACTCCCAGGGCAGGTACAGCACGGGTTAGATACAGAGTAAAGCTCCCTCTACACTGTCCCATCAAACACTCCCAGGGCAGGTGCAGCACGGGTTAGATACAGAGTAAAGCTCCCTCTACACTGTCCCCATCAAACACTCCCAGGGCAGGTGCAGCACGGGTTAGATACAGAGTAAAGCTCCCTCTACACTGTCCCCATCAAACACTCCCAGGGCAGGTACAGCACGGGTTAGATACAGAGTAAAGCTCCCTCTACACTGTCCCATCAAGCACTCCCAGGGCAGGTACAGCACGGGTTAGATACAGAGTAAAGCTCCCTCTACACTGTCCCATCAAACACTCCCAGGGCAGGTACAGCACGGGTTAGAAACAGAGTAAAGCTCCCTCTACACTGTCCCATCAAACACTCCCAGGGCAGGTACAGCACTGGTTAGATACAGAGTAAAGCACCCTCTACACTGTCCCATCAAACACTCCCAGGGCAGGTACAGCACTGGTTAGATACAGAGTAAAGCTCCCTCTACACTGTCCCATCAAACACTCCCAGGGCAGGTACAGCACGGGTTAGATACAGAGTAAAGCACCCTCTACACTGTCCCATCAAACACTCCCAGGGCAGGTACAGCACTGGTTAGATACAGAGTAAAGCTCCCTCTACACTGTCCCATCAAACACTCCCAGGGCAGGTACAGCACGGGTTAGATACAGAGTAAAGCACCCTCTACACTGTCCCATCAAACACTCCCAGGGCAGGTACAGCACTGGTTAGATACAGAGTAAAGCTCCCTCTACACTGTCCCATCAAACACTCCCAGGGCAGGTACAGCACGGGTTAGATACAGAGTAAAGCTCCCTCTACACTGTCCCATCAAACACTCCCAGGGCAGGTACAGCACGGGTTAGATACAGAGTAAAGCTCCCTCTACACTGTCCCATCAAACACTCCCAGGGTGGGTACTGTACAAGTTAGATAAATGACTGGGCAGTAGATGGATTGAGCTGCCATTTTGTTCCTGTATTCTGGTGCTATTACTCTCTACGTCGCTTTTTCCTCTCATTTTCTCTGAGGCTGCTGCCTCTCACTTTCTATCTCTCACTCTGTTACTTTATATCCTGTTATTTTCTCACTCTTTGACCAAGCTTTTGGTCACCTGTCCAAATGTCTCCTCCTTTGGCTCGGTATCAATTTTTGTCTCATAAACCTGCCGTGAAGCATCTTGAGCCGTTTTACAACGTTAAAGGCGCTGTGTAAATGCAATATCTAGTTTCTCACTGTCTCTCATTTTCTTTCCCTCTCTTTCTATGACATCCTCACTGTTGCTCACCAGTATCACCGCGCTCACTGTGTGAAGTTCACAAGAGCCCCTCTTCACCACTGTTGCTCCTTTCTCTTTGTGCTTGTTTCCAGTCCGTTTCCCCTTGTTCCAGCGCATCCTTCAGAGTAAACATTAACAGCTGTTCCCTCTCTCTGTGCAGGTGGGCAACATGTTCATAGCAGATGCTGAGGAGAAGATTTCAGTCCAGTGAGTAATATTCAGCAAAATATCCACCGCTTCTCTCTGTTGCTCCTTTTTCCCATGTTTTATTTAAAAGTTTTCTCCTCCCTGCCAACGCCCCGCGTAAAAGATCCCACGGTCACTAGTAAACTCCCACAGTTTGATACATTCGGATAATCTGTTTTTGTGATGTTGATTGAGGGATAAATATTGGCCAGGGCACCGAGGAGAACTCCCCTGCTCCTCTTCGAAATAGAGCTGTGGGATCTTTTACGCCCACCTGAGAGAGCAAACGGGGCCTCGGTTTAATGTCTCATCCGCAAGACGGCACCTCCGACAGTGCAGCACCTCCTCAGTACTGCCCCTCCGTCAGTGCGGCGCTCCCTCAGTACCGCCCCTCCGACAGTGCGGCGCTCCCTCAGTACTGCCACTCCGACAGTGCGGCGCTCCCTCAGTACCGCCCCTTCCGACAGTGCGGCGCTCCCTCAGTACCGCCCCTCCGACAGTGCGGCGCTCCCTCAGTACCGCCCCTCCGTCAGTGCAGCGCTCCCTCAGTACTGACCCTCCGACAGTGCAGCACTCCCTCAGTACTGCCCCTCCGACAGTGCAGCTCTCCCTCAGTACTGCCCCTCCGACAGTGCAGCTCTCCCTCAGTACTGCCCCTCCGACAGTGCAGCTCTCCCTCAGTACTGCCCCTCCGACAGTGCAGCTCTCCCTCAGTACTGCCCCTCCGACAGTGCGGCACTCCCTCAGTACTGCCCCTCCGACAGTGCAGCACTCCCTCAGTACTGCCCCTCCGACAGTGCAGCTCTCCCTCAGTACTGCCCCTCCGACAGTGCGGCGCTCCCTCAGTACTGCCCCTCTGACAGTGCGGCGCTCCCTCAGTACTGCCCCTCCGACAGTGCAGCTCTCCCTCAGTACTGCCCCTCTGACAGTGCGGCGCTCCCTCAGTACTGCACTGGGAGTGTCAGCCTGGGTTTTGTGCTCAAGTTGTTGGAGTGGGACTTGAACCCACAACATTCGGAGTCCAGAGATGAGAGTGCGCTACCCACTGAGCCACGGCTGATGGAGAAATAAACAGCACAAGAAAATGAGTGAAGTAGTGTAAGGTGGAGGCAGACAGACTTTCTGCAGCATTACTGACCCTTCCGAACTCAACATCTCTGAGACTGATGTGTAATAAATCATCCAACTCTGCTCCGTCTCTGCCATCAGTACAACAGACTGACAGGTAATGAAAACATGGAGTTGCCGTATTTATTTTTCCTTTCCCCTACACACCGAGCCAGAAATGAAGTCAGATGCCTGGTTTATTGTGTTGATCACGCATTGAACAATTTGGAGAGGACATGGTCATGAAGAGGAAAATACAGAGCTCATCAAACTCTGACTGAGCCCTCAGACAGCCAGAATAAAGTGTTAGGAAGCAGTTATAGATTTTAATCGGGCTGCTAGCAAGGACTGAAGGAGCCGGAATTGTGACTGAAAATTAGAAGAAACTTTTATTCCTACGGAGTGGGTGTGGAATGGACCCTAGTAACAACAGCTGAGACTGAGACAATTAACGCCTCAGATCTGATTGGGAATGGAGGTGACGGGTTTGCAGATGGACCATAGGTTCTCAAACTGGGGTCTGTGGACCCTCGCTGGTTCAGGAGAAGATCCAAGCTGGTCCCCAAGGTCATCATATTTCCGTCCACCTATCATCAGTTCTGTATTTGTTGACTTACTGACATGTTATTGCTTTACACTACTTGAAACTGTTTTCTGCAGTGATAGCACTGTTTTTAGGATACAGGAGGAGGCATTCAGCTTCTTGGGCCTGCTCCGCCATTCAATTAGATCATGGCTGAACTGCATCTCCCCATTTACCCACCCTCGCTACCCTTACCCAACAAAAATCTATCCATCTCAGCCTTGGAAGCTTCAATTGTCCAGATTTCACTTCTGAATGGCCTAGCTCTCACTTTAAGGTTATGTGCTCTTGTGCATCCATCAAGTCTTCTGACTATGGCCTCTTGTTCATCCCCTCTTCACCCCACCGTTAGCAGCCGTGCCTCCAGCCACCTCGGTTCCATGCTCTGGAACTCCCCCCTCCTTCGCAGAAAAGTGCAAAGTGATATATTTTGGTCGGAAGAACAAGGAGAGACAATATAAACTAACAGGTGCAATTCTAAAGTGGGTGCATGAACAGAGAGACCTGGGAGTATATGTGCACAAATCGTTGAAGGTGGCAGGACAGTTTGAGAAAGCGGTTAAAAAAACGTACGGGATTCTGGGCTTCATAAATAGAAGCATAGAGTACAAAAGCAAGGAAGTTATGATGAACCTTTATAAAACACTGGTTCGGCCTCAACTGGAGTATTGTGTCCAATTTTGGGCACCACACTTTAGGAAGGATGTGAAGGCCTTAGAGAGGGTGCAGAAAAGATTTACAAGAATGATTCCAGGCTTGAGGGACTTCAGTTACGTGGATAGACTGGAGAACATAGCATAAGAAATTGGAGCAGGAGTAGGCCATTCGGCCCTTCGAGCCTGCTCCGCCATTCAATGAGTTCATGGCTGATCTTCTGCCTCAATTCCGTTCACCGGCCCTATCGCCATATCCCTTGATGCCCTTACTAGTCAGAAATCTATCGACTTCTGTTTTGAATATACCCAATAACTGAGCCTCCACAGCCCTCTGGGGTAGAGAATTCCAAAGATTCACCAGCCTCTGTGTAGAAATTTCTTCTCATCTCAGTCCTGAATGGTCTACCTTTTATCCTGAGGCTGTGGCCCCTGGTTCTAGACTCCCCAGCCAAGGGAAACATTCTCCCAGCGTCCACCCTATCAAGCCCTGTAGTAATTTTGTATGCTTCAATGAGATCCCCTCTCATTCTTCTGAATTCAAGAGAATACAGGCCTAGTTTATTCAATCTCTTCTCATACGACAGTCCCGCCATCCCAGGAATCAATCTCGTTAACCTTCGTTGCACTCCCTCTATGGCAAGTATATCTTTCCTTAGGTAAGGAGACCAAAATTGTACACAGTACTCCAGGTGTGGTCTCACCAAGGCCCTATATAATTGGAGTAAGACTTCTTTACTCCTGTACTCAAATCCTCTTGTAATGAAGGCCAGCATACCATTTGTCTTCCTAATGGCTTGCTGCACCTGCACATTCACTTTCAGTGACTCATGTACAAGGATACCCAGGTCCCTTTGAACATCTGCATTCCCCAATCTTTCATCATTTAGGAAATACTCTGCCTTTCTGTTTTTTCTACCAAAGTGGATAACTTCACATTTATCCACATTATATTCCCTCTGCCATGTTCTCGCCCACTCACTGAGCCTGTCGAGATCCCCTTGAAGCCTCTTCACATCCTCTTCGCAACTGACACTGCCACCTACCTTTGTGTCATCAGCAAATTTGGAAATGCTACATTTAGTCCCCTCATCCAAATCATTGATATAGATTGTGAATAGCTGGGGCCCGAGCACCGATCCTTGCGGTACCCCACTAGTCACAGCCTGCCATCCTGAAAAAGACCCATTTATCCCTACTCTTTGTTTTCTGTCTGTTAACCAATTCTCAATCCATGCTAGTATATTACCCCCAATTCCATGTGCCCTAATTTTGTTCACCAACCTCTTGTGTGGGAC
Organism: Squalus acanthias; assembly: GCA_030390025.1. NCBI lineage: Eukaryota > Metazoa > Chordata > Chondrichthyes > Squaliformes > Squalidae > Squalus > Squalus acanthias. The sequence goes on from JASTWF010000103.1 coordinate 457,083, forward strand.
CTTATCGAAGGCCTTCTGAAAATCCAAGTACACCACATCTACCGGTTCCCCTTTGTCTACTCCACTAGTTACATCCTCAAAGAACTCCAATAGGTTTGTCAAACAGGACTTCCCTTTCATAAATCCATGTTGACTCTGCCCAATCTTACTATTCGTTTTTAAGTGCCCAGTTATTGCATCCTTTATAATAGATTCCAGCATTTTTCCAACTACTGATGTGAGGCTAACAGGTCTGTAGTTCCCCGTTTTCTCTCTCCCTCCTTTCTTAAATAGCGGGGTTACATTTGCTATCCTCCAATCTGCAGGAACCGTTCCAGAATCTATAGAATTTTGGAAGATGACAACCAATGCGTCCACTATCCCAATGGCCACCTCTTTCAAAACCCTAGGATGTAGGTCATCCGGTCCTTGAGATTTATCGACTTTTAGTCCCATTAATTTTGCTCGTACTGTTTTTTTACTAATAATTTCTTTAACTTCCTCATTCTCGCCACACCCTTGGTTTTCTCGTATTTCTGGGAGGTTTTTTGTGTCTTCCTCCGTGAAGACAGAAACAAAGTATTTATTTAATTTCTCCGCCAATTCCTCATTCCCCATTATAAATTCTCCCGTCTCTGACTGTAAAGGACCTACATTTACCTTCGCCAGTCTTTTCCTTTTCACATACCTATAGAAGCTTTTACAATCTGTTTTTATATTTTTCGCTAGTTTGTGCTCATATTCCATTTTCCCTTTCTTTATCAATTTCTTGGTCCCTCCCCTTGCTGATTTCTAAAAAGATTCCAATCCTCAGACTGACCGCTTTTTCTGGCAACTTTATAAGCTTCCTCCTTTGACTTAATACTAGCTTTAATTTCTTTTGTTAGCCATGGTTGGCTCAATTTTCCTTTTGGGTTTCTCTGCCCTAGAGGAATATATGTTTGTTGCAAATTATGCATTATTTCCTTGAATGTTAGCCATTGTATGTCCACCTTCATACCTTTTAGTGTAGTCTCCCAATCTACATGGCCAACTTGTCCCTCATATCCTTGTAGTTTCCTCTGTTTAGATTGAAGACCTTAGTTTCAGATTGGACTACATCACTCTCAAACTTAACAGAAGCTGGGGTTGTTCTCCTTGGAGCAGAGAAGGTTGAGAGGAGATTTGATAGAGGTGTTCAAAATCATGAGGGGCCGAGACAGAGTAGATAGAGAGAGACTGTTCCCATTGGCAGAAGGGTCGAGAACCAGAGGACACAGATTTTAGGTGATTGGCAGAAGAACCAAAGGCGACATGAGGAAAAACTTTTTTACGCAGCGAGTGGTTATGATCTGGAATTCACTGCCTGAAAGGGTGGTGGAGGCAGATTCAATCGTGGCTTTCAAAAGGGAGTTGGATAAATACCTGAAGGGAAAATATTTGCAGGGCTACGGGGAGAGGGCGGGGGGAGTGGGACTAGCTGAAGTGGTCTTGACGGGCCGAATGGCCTCCCTCTGTGCTGTAACCATTCTATGATTACTTTACACCAGCAGCGCCGTGCGTCTTGGAGCCAGATCAAAACCAGCACTGGGGTCTCGGCCTAAATTTGGTGTTTTGTACTTCTTCGCAAAGGCATGCTGCTGCTTTTAAAATAATTGGGGTCAAACCCCTTGCCTTGCCATTCCAGGGCTTGGTACTAGCTGATGGCCTTACCATTGAATATTCTTTCCAACAGTTTAAAAAAAAAAGACTCTGGAAATATAAAGCTGGTTATCGGTAAAAGTGAGCATGAAACTGTCGGAATGTTGTAAAAACCCAACTGGTTCACTAATGCCCTTTCGGGAAGGAAACCTGTCGTCCTTACCCGGTCTGGGCCTATGTGACTCCAGACCCCACACCAACGTGGATGACTCTTAACTGCCCTCTGAACTGGCCGCGAGCCCCTCAATTGGATTAAAAAAAAACGCTAACAGTGGTTCAAGAAGAAGGTCCACCAGCATGACCACCTTCTCAGGGCAACTAGGGATGGGCAATAAATGCCGGCCTGGCTTACGATGCCTACATCCCGAGAATGAATTTGAAGAAAACACATGCACCCAAGGAGCGGGTGGGAGATGGGGTTATATAGCACTGATAACCGGGTCTCCGATCCACTCTCCCCTTCAAATGGGCTTCTCGCTGAGAGTGCAGGATCGCGGAACGTGCTCTACAGGGAGCCTTGTTCTGGCTTTACAGATCGCACAGTGCTTCACGGAAACTGCTCGCAGGACAGTCTCCCCGGGATCACTGTCTCCTCTTATCAAAAAGCCAAGAAATTCTTCAAACACCCTGGTGTCTCACTTGGCCAATGCACGTGCCTGTGTGGTGCTTGAACCGTCCAAACCAGAAAGGCCCCAAGTTCAGTTCACGGCTTGCACTGCGTTAACTGATCGCAGCCAGGACAGCAGTTGAAGTGGAACAATTTCCCGCTGTGGCCTCGCCCCCCCCCATCCCTATCTCTGTAACCTCTAGCCCTACAACCCTCCGAGATCTCTGCACTCCTCCAATTCGGGCCTCTTGCGCATCCCCGATTTTCACCACCCCACCATTGGCAGCTGTGCCTTCAGCTGCCTGGGGCCTGGGCCCTGAGCTCTGGAATTCCCTCCCTAAACCAATCCCCCTCTCTCTCCTCCTTTAAGGCGCTCCATAAAACCTACCTCTTTGACCAAGCTTTTGTTGACCTGTCCTAATATCTCCTTATGTGGCTCCGTGTCACATTTTGTTTGATAACACTGCTGTGAAGCGCCTTGGGATGTTTTCCTACATTAGAGGCGCTATATAAATGCAAGTTGATGTTATGTTCCTCAATTTTTGGGAGGCGGAGAAAGAAACAGCCAGGGGTTTCCCGCTCCTGATCACTATCCTGCTGAACATGGGACGTTGGGTTGAGGATAGGATCTGGGTTGGCTGTGTTGGCCCCTCCACAGTTGAATAGCCTGCTGATGTTCACAGTCTAGACTCGCACATAAGAGTGGCCACTTGGGTGAAGTGCTGGAGGGCTGCCCACGCCCAGTGAGAATCAACCGCTTCAGGGGAGAGAACCGGTACAATGAAAAGGGAGAGAAAATGCTGATTGCTGGAGGAGTCGGTGCTTCGGAGATCGGCAGTGTGGGGGAGTTCAATTAACGTTAGTTGTGACACGGTGATTAATCCGAGGGTGATTCAGCATGGGACCGCGTGTACTAATTCAGCTCTTTCGCAAGTCTGAGCTCAACAGCCCTTCAAAGCCACTGACCCCGATGATGTAATCGACAATTCTAAACAGTAACAAAAGACAAGCAGGAGACTGCCACTGAATCACAATCCTTTTAAACTGGGTTTTAAATGAGTCCTGCTGGCAAGACTCCCTTTCCCTCTTTACATGGGGTCCTGATGGTGAGACTCCCTCTTTAACAGGGGTCCCTGATGGTGAAACTCCCTCTGTAACAGGGGTCCCTGATGGTGAAACTCCCTCTGTAACAGGGGTCCCTGATGGTGAAACTCCCTCTGTAACGGGTCCCTGATGGTGAGACTCCCTCTTTATCAGGTTGTCCCTGATGGTGAAACTCCCTCTTTAACAGGGGTCCCGATGGTGGGACTCCCTCTTTAACATTCGCGCCACACAAGTGCCAGGCAATGACTATCTCCAACATATCGCCGTTCCTTCATCGTCGCTGGGTCAAAATCCTGGAGCTCCCTCCCTAACAGCACTGTGGGAGCACCTTCACCACACGGACTGCAGCGGTTCAAGAAGGCGGCTCACCACCACCTTCTCGAGGGCAATTAGGGATGGGCAATAAATGCTAGCTTTGTCAGCGATGCCCACATCCCAGGAACGAATAAAAAAAAAAAAACAGGGGTCCATGGTGAGACTCCCTCTTTAACAGGGGTCCTAATGGCAAGACTCCCTTTCCCTCTTTAACAGGGGTCCTGAGGGTGAGACTCCCTCTTTCACAGGGGTCCTGAGGGTGAGACTCCCTCTTTCACAGGGGTCCTGAGGGTGAGACTCCCTCTTTCACAGGTGTCCTGAGGGTGAGACTCCCTCTTTCACAGGGGTCCTGAGGGTGAGACTCCCTCTTTCACAGGGGTCCTGAGGGTGAGACTCCCTCTTTCACAGGGGTCCTGAGGGTGAGACTCCCTCTTTCACAGGGGTCCTGAGGGTGAGACTCCCTCTTTCACAGGGGTCCTGAGGGTGAGACTCCCTCTTTCACAGGGGTCCTGAGGGTGAGACTCCCTCTTTCACAGGGGTCCTGAGGGTGAGACTCCCTCTTTCACAGGGGTCCTGAGGGTGAGACTCCCTCTTTCACAGGGGTCCTGACGGTGAGACTCCCTCTTTAACGGGGGTCCTGACGGTGAGACTCCCTCTTTAACGGGGGTCCTGACGGTGAGACTCCCTCTTTAACAGGGTTCCTCACGCTGAGTCATCTATTGAGTAAACCCCTGATTTTAAAGTGGTCATTCTCGCGCAGCTCCAGAATGCACTCTGTTTGTTAACTGAGTCTCTCTGCTGCTTGGCATCTCCCTCTGCCTCTCCTGGGCAGCTCTTTAGAGTAACTGCTTCTGCCCATTGGGTGTCCCTGGTAAGATCAGGAATCTGTGTCCTGTCTCTCTCTCTCTCTCTCTCAATGATGCACACAATGTGCTGCGTTAACACCCTGTCTTCAGGAATAATCGAACACTGGATTAACAATATCGTCCATTGTACACTCTTCATGACCCCATTTTTCTTAATTTAGGCGTCAGCCATGGCTCAGCGGTAGCACTCTCGGTTCTGAGTCAGTGGATTGTGGGGTCTTTTATGCCTGAACCGTTGAAACGTAGAAGGGTGGGGGGGATTTGTTTAACTCGCCGTGTTGTAGGCACAATAGATCCATTTAAGGGGAAGCTAAATAAGCACCTGATGGAGAAAGGAATAGATGGTTATGTGTCGATAGGGTGAATATAAAGTAGGGTGGGAGGAGGCCCATGTGGAGTATGATCACCGGCATGGACAAGTTGGGCCGAATGGCCTGTTTCTGTGCTGTAGACTCGATGTAATTCTATGTAATAGCAGGCCCTCACCCTGACTTTCTGTCCCCTTCATTTCACCCGCGCCAGTCTGCCTGAATTACTCGGCACTGAGGAATTGAAGGTAGGCCTGAGGAGCTGTGGCTCAAATTTTTCAAGCTAATTGCCGAGCGGATTAGCAACAGAAGATCTGCAGAACAGTTAAAGTTCTCCTTTTTAGGGGGGAAAAAAAGGTCAGAAAGGCAGTCCTCTGAATTATAGGCCTGTCAGCCCGACATCTTCAGCAGGCAACCCCAGTGAACTGGCCCCACTGGAATCTGCCCCAGCGGAAGCTATTCCAGAGCATTTGACGAGAGTGGAGGCAATAATTGTAAGATAAAACGGGTTTACAAACGGCAGCTCATCCCTGTCAGTTTTTGTGTCGCCTTTCTGCCATGCTGGTGTTGTTTTTAAAAAAAAAACCTGCACCATGAGAAAGAAAGACCTGCGCTTGAGAATATGAGAGAGAGAGAGAGAGAGAGACCTCCTCTGCCTCTCCACCTCTCTCTCCTCCCTTAAGACGCTCCTTAAAACCTACCTGTCCTAATATCTCCTTACATGGCTCGGTGTCAAATTTTGTTTGATAATCGCTCCTATGCAGCACTCCCCTCAGTACTGCACTGGGAGTGGCAGCCTAGATTATGTGCTCAAGTCTCCAAAGCGGGACTTGAACCCATGACCTTCAGACTCCGAGACAAGATGATGTCAGCAATGTTCCCCCTCAGGTGTGTGGCAGCGCATCAATCGTGAGGTCCTGTGCAGGCTACTTACAAGCTGGAAGGGATATCGCACAGCAAATTTAAAGGGACCGCGCACGAAAAACAAAAATTATAAGAGGGAGCATTGGATGCCAGGAAGGGAATTCTAGGATTTTGACCGGATGAGGGGAACACAGCACGATTCGCACACAGCAAGATCCCACAAACAGCAATGAGATGATTCAGCTGTTAATCTGTTTATTTGGCTGTGTTGGATCAGGACAGAATATTGACCAGGATGCTGGGAAAATTCATTGCTCCTCTTCAAATGGTGCCACTCCGGAATAGATTGATGAGGCCTCTGTTTAATGCCTCATCCAAAGGGCAGTGTGAACAGAAAGACTCTGGAGGCAGAATCTATTTTTGCTGGAGATGTGATGTAGATTTTAAGAACTGTGAAAGTAAGAGAGAAGTTAGACATGAGGTGAGCTGGTTGCTTAGCCTCAATAGTGAGCACAGAACACTCAAAAGACACAATTACAAGATTCACAAGCCTTGCCTGAGTCAAGAGGTCACTTTATTCATTCATGGGATGTTATTGCCCATCCCTAATTGCCCTCGAGAAGGTGGTGGTGAGCCGCCTTCTTGAACCGCTGCAGTCCGTGTGGTTAAGGCGCTCCCACAGTGCTGTTAGGGAGGGAGTTCCAGGATTTTGACCCAGCGGCGATGAAGGAACGGCCGATATATTATGACTTGGAGGAGAGCTTGCAGGTGATGGTGTTCCCGTGCGCCCGTTGCCCTTGTCCTAGGTGGTAGAGGTTGCGGGTTTTGTAGGTGCTGTCGACTTGCTCCCTCCCCCTCCCGCCCAAAACGGTAATGGAGACTTGAATAGACTTCTGGAAAGTAGTCAATTCTGGGACCAATTGATGTATTTAAAGGAACTAGATTAATACCTGCCAAAAAGGTTTACAGAGGCATTAACAGATCTGTTTGATTCGCATGAAAGAAAGTATAGAGATCTTGGCTTGGGTGGTGGACCATAACTGAGGTAGTCATGGACGGATTAAGGACGGAACAGGCTGAATGATGCTTTTGAAGTTCTTGGAACAGTTTCCACAGAGCCCTCAGGCAGTGTTCTATAATCTCTTTGTAAAATCAGCTCTGCAGTATAACTAAAGAATTATTGGAATTGTTAAGATCATTCACAATAGACTTGAGGCTAAAGAGCCGTTGGAAGGGGAAAAAGCGGACGTTGTAAATGAGTTAATAAATCGTCAGAATAATAGGGTAACTATAAAGTTGTGATCTATGCTTGTTGCATTGGACAGGAGTAACTGGTGGAGTCTCCCTCTGGGACTTGTGCTCGTCACCATATTAATAAATGATGATCTTAAAGGTATTGAAAGTAAAATATCTTACATTTTCAGATTCAAAACAGAAAAAGAATTACGTTAGTGGAATACTTTGCCAAGTCTCTCAAATGCCTCAAGGCACGTAACAAAGATCGAATTACATTGCATCATCATGTTGGCAAACTTGGCAGCCATTTTGATGCACAGCAGGATCCCAGGAATTAAATGATTGTCCAATTAATCTGTTTACGTTGGCTGAGAGGGGGATGATGGAACAGCACTAAGTTGTATGAGAAAGCAGGATAGTCTGAGGAAGAGGAATAGTCAGCGATTCGGGCAGGGGAATCACAAATGGAACTACATTGAGAATTAAAGGGATATTCGGACAGAAAATAGTAAGCAATTACAAAATAAAGAGTGCACCGTTTAATAAGATGGGTCAGGAAAAATTCTGTTGAAACACAAGGATGAGGGATAGTCCCTCCCTATCTCTCTAACCTTCTCCAGCCCTACAACCCTCCGAGATCTCTGCGCTCCCCCAATTCTGGACTCTTGCGCATCCCCGATTTCCTTCGCTCCACCATTGGCGGCTGTGCCTTCAGCTGCCTGGGCCCTAAGCTCTGAAATTCCCTCCCTAAACCTCTCCGCTTCTCTATCTCTCCTTCTTTAAGACACTCCTTATAACTTAAAACTAAGCATTTGGTCACCTGCCCTAATATTTCCATATGTGGCTCGGTGTCAAGTTGTTGTCTGAATTACGCTCCTGTGAAGCGCCTTGGGACATTTTACTACATTAAAGGCGCTCTATAAATGTGAGTGGTGGTTGTTGAATAAGGCATTGCTATCTTTGTTTGATTGCTGGTTGTCTGTGTGCTTTTATTCGATCTAGGACCAACGAGGCTATCCTGCTGGCACTGTACGAAGCCGTTCACTTAAACAGAAACTTCATCACAGTATTAGCGCAGGTGAGCGCGCTAACCTTGCTCCGAAGCCACCGCGATACACTGATCGAAATCCACCGAGGCGGCTTTCCCAATGGCTTTAGTGCACAGCCCCAGTGCTAAGTCAAGCAGCCCAATACCCCTGGACTGTGCTGACCTCAGCCAGGGTGGCAGAAGTGGTGCTTTGACAGTCCTCCGTATTCCATGGCTAAGAAATGGTAAATGAAATCAGCCAGGCTTCCTGCTGCTGATCACTATCCAGTGATCCCAATGCTGAAAACTGCATGTTTACCCCTCTGTGTTTCAAGGTACGACTGCAAGTTATGTTTTATACGTTGTGTCAGAGGACACAGTGCAGTATGAAGAAACTTACATTTTCCTGTACTCCAGAAAGAAAGACTGGCATTTCTACAGCGTCTTTCACAACCTCAGGACGTCCCAAAGCGCTTTACAGCCACTCTCAAGTACTTTTGAAGTGTGGTCACTGTTGTAATGTAGGAAACGCAGCAGCCAATTTGCACACAGCAAGCTCCCACAAAGAGCAATGTGATAATTACCAGATAATCTGTTTTAGTGATGTTGATTGAAGGATAAATATTGGCCAGGACACCGGGGAGAGCTCCCCTGCTCTTCTTCGAAATAGTGCCGTGGGTTCTTTTACATCCACCTGAGAGAGCAGACGGGGCCTCAGTTTAATATCACATCCAAAAGATGGCACCGCACTGGGAGTGTCAGCCAAGATTTTTGTGCTCAAGTCTCTGGAGTGGGACTTGAACCCACGACCTTCTGACTCAGAGGCGAGGGTGCGACCCACTGAGCCACGGTAATGGTCCGTGAATGTAAAGGTGTTTGAGATAAAGTCTCTAACTGCAATGTTCTTTTTATTAACCTCAGAGCCACCCAGAAATGGGGCTGGTTAGTATTCCAACGACACCAACACTGCCGACAACTCCGACCACGCCCTTAGGAACCACGCCTCCTTCATCCGACGGTAAGTCTTCCTAAAGTTATTCACTTTCTCCTATTTCCGGCAATGCTCTCCCCTCCTCTCCTGAAAGCACTGACTCCTGCCCGGGCTCCAGGCTCCGACAGGGACCGACTGCCTCCAGTATTTTACCCAATTGTTTGTTCACCTAGTGGGAGCCCCGGCTGTGCTATTTGACTGTGAGCGGTGGTGGGGGGGCGGGGGGGGGGGGGGTGCGGTCTAACCCTGTCCTTAGCTCGATATCGCCACACACTTTCCAGCGAGGGTTGACTGGACACTGATCAGGAGTGGGAACCCTTGTTGCTTTCTTCCTCCTCCATCCCCTACCCAGCGGGCACTGAGGCCAGTTTTAGCACCGCCACTGATGCCTTGGCAGAGGTCAGGCAACTGGGCACGGAGAAGTTGGGCAAAAACCTGGGATCTTCCCCATCAGTGACCCACTGCCGACGATCTCGTCAAGCTGCGCAGTTGCGCAGCTGTCTGGAGGTCCCACGCAGGCCACTTTCCGGCTTTTGAATGGGCGATTTCGCGCACGCGCGGAATTTTGAATGGACCGCGCAGCCCTTTAAAGAGACCATGCACCCAAAAAAAAATTCGGAGGGTCATTGTCCACTAGCCAAACCACCTGAGCGATCCCGAGTTGTATTGATGGGAATTATTTTGTGGAGCGCTATTATTTCCCGGTGCAGTCTGGGAGTCGCCATGTTGTGTCGAGTGCCGGCTCCGCCACATAATCCGAGCGGCACAGAGGCTGTAGGCACCACGCGGCGTTTATGGTGTCACAGGAACTTGCGACTCCACACAAAATGCCTGCTCCCCGAAGGCCTCTCACCGACAGTTTGAACATATCTAGGAAGGAAAGGAAGTACAGAACAAGAACAGGCCTGGTGTCCATCCAATCAGTTCCTCCAAGCGGTAACACACAATCTGCTCTGCGCTGCTCTCTGCTCAACTTTCTCACATTGCAACAGTGACTCCGCTTCAAAAAGTACTTCATTGGTTGTGAAGCGCTTTGAGACGTCCGGTGGCCGTGAAAGGCGCTGTAGAAATGCAAGTCTGTCTTTCTTTCCTAAGGGGAAGTTCTGCACAGTTTTACCTGACCACCCCCCCCCCCCCCCCCCCCCAATGCTAGTTGAGTAAAACTCCAGATTACCTATCGAGTCTCGCACACCTATGATCCAACCCTGGCTGGTGGCATTCCATAGCCCAGGTAGAAAGGCACAAGAAACTGTTTCCACTGGCAGGTGGGTCGGTAACCAGAGGACACAGGTTTAAGATAATTGGCAAAAAAGCCAAGGGAGAGATGAGAATTTTTTTTTATGCAGCGAGTTGTGATCCGGAATGCACTGCCTGAAAGGGCGGTGGAAGCAGATTCAATAGTAACTTTCAAAAGAGAATTGGATAAATACTTGAAGGGGAAAAAAATTATACGGCTATGGGGAAAGGGCGGGGGGGAATGGGCCTAATGGGACAGCTCTTGCAAAGAGCCGGCACTGGCATGATGGGCCGAATGGCCTCCTTCTACTCTGTAAGATTCTACGATTCTGTATGAACGTGGACGTTCCAACAGGGGCAAGGGACAAGGACTGGGACCCAAGTAGGGAATTCAGAAAACTTCTTTACCCAGAGAGTGGTGAGAATGGGGAACTCGCTACCACAGGGAGTGGTTGAGGCGAATAGTATAGATGCATTTAAGGGGAGGCTAGATAAGCATAAGAGGGAGAAGGGAATAGAGGGCTACGCTGACAGATTTAGAAGAGGAAAGACGGGAGGAGGCTCGAGTGGAGCAAAATGCCGGCATGGACTGGTTGGGCTGAATGGCCTGTTTCTGTGCTGTATATCCGATGTAATTCAATGTAACTCAGGGGTGCTGAGGCTAAGTGTAGCAGCCTGAGGTGTTATCCTGACTCAGATCATCTGACTCGGTACAGACCGGGGACTGACTCGGTACAGACCGGGGACTGACCTTGGGCGTTCAGGTAGAATTATGTTTCATTTAATTCCTTGACATCTCTTTCTACTGCAGTGATGAATTCTTCAGAACTGCCACTGGATCCAAACCTGCACACCAGTAACCTCCTCATCACCTTCCTCAAGTATTGCTCCATTGTCATGCAGGATACAAAAGGTAAGGAAAGCAAATTATGAACAAAAGAAAGAGTACAGAACCTATTTAGTACCAATGTGTCTCAGGAACAAGAGGAGGCCTTTCAACCCCTCAAGCCTGTTCCTCCATTAAATCTGTACCTCAACTCTATTTACCTGCCGTGGCTCCAAATCCCTTGATACCTTTACCCAACAAACATCTATCAATCTCAGTCTTGAAAGTTCCAATTAACCCCCAGAATCCACAGCCTTTTGGGGGAAGAGAGTTCCAGATTTCCACTGCCGTTTGTGTGAGAAAGCGTTGCACCGATCGGGCGCTGGAACGGGTCAGCCCAAGGCACACCCGATATTGGGCCTCTGGCCTCATTTACATGAAGCTGGCGAACTACAGGAGCCGTGCTGGGCCTCCCCGGGCAGCTCGCCGGCAAAGAGGGTTTCAATTTCAGGCCACTGTTTCGCCGGCTGTGACCCTCAGGTAGGTCTTTGGAGAGGGGGTCAGCGATCGGTGGGGGGAGGCGAGCGGTGGTCGGCAGCGGCCCGTAGTTTTAATGTGGCGCCGGCTAGTATTTTAAAAAAAACTTACCTTCTTGGTGCCAGTCCCTTTAAGGTTAGTCCATCTGCAGCCCTGGTTTTCCTGAAGGCAGCTGGCCTGGAGCTGGCTGTGTTCAGGGCAGATCAGTTTGGTAACGGGGCCATCAAACAGGACAGGCGCCAGGCCAAGGGTCACACGCCTGTCTCGGACGCGGGTCCTGGACGCCTCTTTTGATGCGGATTCCAATATGGTGGGCGGCGTACTCCCGGCTCAGAATGCACGTCGCCCGCCATATTGGACGCTATCGCGCCCGTTTCACGTCTGTAAATCATCCTCGAACTTCTAGGCTTAAAGTCACTTGGAATCACCGGGAAACGTGTGACGAATTTCTTTCATTATGCCCTTTCCTTTCACTACTATCTCTGCGAGTCAGTGCAGCCCGGTAGTAACATCTGCATTGTGTTACACTTTAAACATTTATTATGGGCTTCATGTCTTTGTGTGGTTTATTGGGATCCTTGATTCCTGGGCTGCATATAGAAATCTTGGCACGGCAGGGAGGCCACTTGGCTCATTGTATCTATGCCAGCTCCCCACCAAGTCCTTTCCCGGCCACCTTTTGATATTTCAAGTGTTTATCTAATTCCCTCTTAAGCCTTGCGATTGACTCGGTTTCAGTGTCCTCCTGCACTGGAATAAAGCCTGTGGGTTTAACACTTTGCCGATGCCAGTTTGTTCTCAAATATAAATGAGCTTCTGTTATTATCTCCCAGCGCGCGCTCTGTGCATTTCCAGCATTGTGAAAGGGCAAGGGGCGAGTCCGTTGAAGTGCCACATCATTCTAAATGTTGTAAAGGACAATAAGCGGAGCTGTGCTGGTGACTCAGTCTTCCCTTGTTATTGTTGTTTATGCTTTCAAACTGCTGGAGTGCAGCCAGTTTCTGTACAATGCCTTCTCGAGTGACATGAATTGTAACTGCTGCTCCGAGTCCATCGTCTCCACTCATTATCTGCAGCAAGCAGTGACTGATCTGGGGCAGTGGTAATCGCTCCTCTCGTGTGCAAACGTAAAGTGATTTTTGTTGTATTTTTACCAGTTTTCTACCCCCCGCCCTGTTCTGAATGCGCTGACTCCTGTGCTCCGGTACTGACCCCCCAGTGCCCATTAAGGTGCCTGCTTGGCTCAGTGGCGGCACTCTTTTCCTCTGAGTCAGAAGGTCGTGGCTTCATGCAGCACTTGAGCACGCTACTCCCAGTGCAGTACTGAGGGAGCGCTGCACTGTCGGAGGTGCTGTCATTCGGATGAGACGTTAAACCGAGGCCCTGTCAGCTCTCTCAGGTGAAGGAAAATGATCACACGGTCACTATTTGATGACTAGCTGGGGAATAGACCCGGTGTCCTGGTCAATCCCTTCACCAACATCACTAAAAACAGATGATCCGGTCATTATCACATTGTTCTTTGTGGGAGCTTGCTGTGTGCAAATTGGCTGCTGTGTTTCCTAAATTACAACAGTGACTACACTTCAAAAATTATTAATTGGCTGTGAAGTGCTTTGGGATGTCCGGAGGCCGTGAAAGGCGCTGTAGAAATAAAAGTCTTTCTATCTTTGTGTGTTCGTAGACCTAGAGTGTTAGCTATTCAGCTGTGGCATGCGTTACAGCTGAGCCCAATCCTGTTCTCTCTGATATCTACACACGTGTACTTTTCAGTGTGGGTCATGGACAGTGATCAGGAGCAGAAACATTTCTGATTTGCCCCACCCCCCCACCGACCGAGCTCACATTCAGGGCTCTCGACAGTTGCGTGGAACAGATAGCTTCCCTCATTCACTGCCTACAATGGCTGCCTCACTGCTGCCAGTTCTCCAGTTTATGCCGTGCATTCTCCTTTCAGATGAGCATCGGTTGAACAGTGCCAAACTCTGCCTGATCATCCTCACCTGTATCGCAGAGGTAAGTACAAAACACCTGTAACACCTGCACTCCCATATTACTGCGAGCTCTCATAAAACACTTGTAACACTGTCCCGTCAAACACTCCCAGGGTATGTACAGCATGGGTTAGATACAGAGTAAAGCTCCCTCTACACTGTCCCATCAAACACTCCCAGGGCAGGTACAGCACGGGTTAGATACAGAGTAAAGCTCCCTCTACACTGTCCCATCAAACACTCCCAGGGTATGTACAGCATGGGTTAGATACAGAGTAAAGCTCCCTCTACACTGTCCCATCAAACACTCCCAGGGCAGGTACAGCACGGGTTAGATACAGATTAAAGCTCCATCTACACTGTCCCATCAAACACTCCCAGGGCAGGTACAGCACGGGTTAGATACAGATTAAAGCTCCATCTACACTGTCCATCAAACACTCCCAGGGCAGGTACAGCACGGGTTAGATACAGATTAAAGCTCCATCTACTGTGCTCCAACAATATGCCTCAGTCCTGACCTCACTGCTCTAGTGATACTCACTCTTTAAGGCCATGCTTTAGACCCTTTCTCAATATTTTCTAGCTTGTCTTTGCTCTGTTACAGGACCAGTACGCTAACGCCTTCCTACATGACGACAACATGAACTTCCGGGTCAACTTGCACAGAATGGTGAGTATCGAGGTGGAGGTGCTGGGTGAACAGTTCCCCCACTGTAGCAATATCTGGCATCGCTGACTTAGTCCTTCAATCACCAGCCTTTCCAGGTAGCATTCGGAGAATTCATCATCAAGGGGCAAGATAACTCTGGGCGTAAGTACCCTCACAGGTTGGCACTGGTGAATACTTGTCAGAACATGGGAACAATGGGGAGTCTGCCCAGCTGTGAAGGTGCTTAACTGCCAGTTCATCCGCACATAAATAAAACACCAGTGAATACTGCAAATGAAGTACAATTAGGAATTGCCTGTAAATATTGTACAAGTAGGGTCCCACGTGAAACATTAACCTGTCGTTTATCTTTCAGTTGTTGCCTGACCTGTGTTTCCAGCATTTTCTGCTTTTATTTGGGTTTAACCTCTCCTTTACACTGCCCTTAGAGGAGGCCAGGCATTTCAGGCCAAGTAGAGGTCTTATTGAGCCCAGTGATTATCAGCCTCAGACACAGTGAGTGCTTCCCATTCTGGGGATTAGTACGTCTTCCTGGTCTCAATTTGCCTGTTCATCAAGGAGGGGAAGAGAATATCTTCCACTATAGGTGCCCACTTTCCCATCAAACACTCTCAGGACAGCTACAGCCGGTTTAGACAGAGAGTAAAGCTCCCTCTACACTGTTCCATCAAACTCTCCCAGGGCAGGTACAGCACGGGTTAGATACAGAGTAAAGCTCCCTCTACACTGTCCCATCAAACACTCCCAGGGCAGGTACAGCACGGGTTAGATACAGAGTAAAGCTCCCTCTACACTGTCCCATCAAACACTCCCAGGACAGGTACAGCATGGGTTAGATACAGAGTAAAGCTCCCTCTACACTGTCCCATCAAACACTCCCAGGGCAGGTATAGCACAGGTTAGATACAGAGTAAAGCTCCCTCTACACTGTCCCATCAAACACTCCCAGGGCAGGTACAACACGGGTTAGATACAGAGTAAAGCTCCCCTTACACTAATCAAACAATGGGCCTGAGAACCAACATTGGGCGAATGCTCCCTCCTACAGCAGGATGACATTTTCCCATTGATGATTAGATGCAGTTTTGTTCACGTGCAAGTTGAGAAGCTGCTTAAACTGGCTTCACACAGGACAGTTCCAGGCAGCTGACAAATACTAATTCACCCCAGGTCTGGGAGATGAAAGGCAGACCCCGAGGGCTCTCCTTTCATTCACAGGCCCTTGTAAGAAGTAGTCTGCACTTAGAGTTGAAGGGAAACCTGGAAACACTGGGAATACTCAGCAGATCATCCAGCAGCTGAGAGAGAACAAGCAGTTAATATTCTGGGTGGAGACCCTTGAGGACCCTGTCAGAGTTCGCAGTACTGATCCCCACTCAACGTGTTACTGTTCTTTTCTCACATACAATGGACCTGCTGTGTTTTACCAGCAAATTTTGGTCTCACTTCGACCCTCTTTATCGGTTGGTTAGTGCTTTCTCTGTCGACCCTCAACTTATTAAAACAACTTTATTTTGATTAGAGTCGAGCGAGTATTGCAATAATGAAAATAGAAACAGGAGGAGGCCATTTAGCCCCTCAAGCCTGTAACACCTGCGCTCCCATATTGTTTCTTGGTAGACTAGGAGAAAACAGGTTTGGTTCCCCCTGCTCAGGGACACTTGCCTGTTAGTCCCTGACTGGGAGGTCCCAATCTCAGCAGCAGAAGAAAATCGGCTTCTCCCTCCTGAACAAACTGCTCTGGTATTTCCTGGTTTAGCAGTTCAATGCACGATGCCCAGAGCTTTTTCAGTTGTGCTGTGACTGCTGGGATTGGTCTGCTCCCAGTGAGAATGAGGAAGAGAGGAGGGGCTGGGGGAACAGTGATAAAGAACGAGAAACCTCAGCCAGGTGGGCTGGAGAGAAAGAAGAGAAAACACTTGGAACATCGGAACAATGACGGACAGGTAAAGACCCTCTGGCCCATCCAGCCCGTCCCCACACAATGTTGATACCTTGCGCATCACAATATATACACACCCCACCCCACTCGAGACCATGTGATCTCCTGGGAGAGACATAGGAACAGGAGGAGGCCATTCAGCCCCCGAGCCTGTTTCATCATTCAGTGAGATCATGGTTGATCTGTATCCTAACTGCATATACTCGCCTTTTCCCCATATCCCTTAATACCTTTGGTTAACAAAAATCTATCAATCTCCGATTTAAAATTAACGATTGATCCAGCATCAGCTGCCGCTTGCGGAAGAGAGTTCCAAACTTTGTGTGTAGAAGTGTTTCCTAACTTCACTCCTGAAAGGTCGGGCTCTAATTTTTAGACTATGCCCCCTAGTCTTGGACTCCCCAACCAGCGCAAATAGTTTCTATCTGCTCTATGAGAATAAAAACAGGATTTGAGTGTTTCATTTGCAAAGAGATTGAGGGTGAGGCGAGGAGGTGGAGGGTGGAGTTGATCTCTCAAAAAAGGTCTAATAGCCTCTTCAAGTTCCTAAAAATTGGTCTGTTCTTGACTTCTAAATTACCTTCCAGCCCATGAGACATCGGAAGAAGGCTGCAGAGAAAAACATCCCCTCCCGCCCTCTGGTCTGTGCTGTGTTGGGTAAGTGTCTCATTAAAACCTTTTAATTGTCTCTCCTCTCCTTGAATGATGATCTGAGTTTGTTAAACAATGTCCCGGGGGGAAAAAAAGCAAGATTCAGGATCCATCGTTAATAATAATGATGGATGTTAAGAATACAGCCCGCTGAGCTCTGGGATTTGGGTTAAAATTCCATCCGATTTTTAAGGCTAGTCTGCCATTAGAGAGTGCAGCTCGGTTCTCTCAATGTCTCCCTCATTCCGAGGTGTAACTGAACCCATGCCATCACAAAATGTAGATCTCCAGCCCTGCTGTGGGTAGCTGGTCCTGGGCATTTGCACTCTATCGATTGGCTCTCTGTATTGTACAGCAGAGCCCAGCATATCTGGCACCAGATGTAACAGGGGGGACCACCTTCTTCTTAGGCAGTCCCTCGGAACCGAGGATAACTTGCTTCCACATTAAAAATGAGTTCTCAGGTGAGTGATGAGTCCAATGCGGGACCTACAGTCTCTGTCACAGGTGGGGCAGACGGTGGTTGAAGAGGCGGGTGGGTGGGGTGCTTGGGTTGACGTGCGCTCCTTGCGCTGCCTGCGCTTGGCTTCCGCTTGCTCCCAGCGAAGAGA
This sequence comes from Squalus acanthias, assembly GCA_030390025.1. NCBI lineage: Eukaryota > Metazoa > Chordata > Chondrichthyes > Squaliformes > Squalidae > Squalus > Squalus acanthias. The sequence continues at coordinate 474,530 of JASTWF010000103.1, forward strand.
CTCGAGGTGTTCGGCGCCTTCCCGGATGCTTCTCCTCCACTTTGTGCGGTCTTGGGCCAGAGATTCCCAGGTGTCGGTGGGGATGTTGCACTTTTTCAAGGAGGCTTTGAGGGTGTCCTTGAAGCGTTTCCTCTGCCCACCTGGGGCTCTCTTGCCGTGCCGGAGCTCCGAGTAGAGCGCTTGTTTGGGAGTCTCGTATCGGGCATGCGGACAATGTGACCCGTCCATCGGAGCTGATCGCGCGTGGTCAAAGCTTCGATGCTGGGGATGTTGGTCTGAGCAAGAACACTGACGTTGGTGCGCCTATCCTGCCAATGGATTTGCAGGACCTTGCGGAGGCAGCGTTGGTGGTACCTCTCCAGTGCTTTGAGGTGCCTGTTGTATATGGTCCACGTCTCTGAGGCATACAGCAGGGCGGGTATCACTGCTGCTCTGTAGACCATGAGCTTAGTGCCGGGTTTGAGGTCCTGGTCTTCAAACACTCTCTTCCTCAGGCGACCGAAGGCTGCACTGGTACACTGAAGGCGGTGTTGGACTTCGTAGTCGACATCTGCCCTTGTTGACAGTAGGCTCCCGAGGTATGGAAAGTGGTCCACGTTGTCCAAGGCCTTGTCGTGGATTTTGATAATCGGGGGGCAGTACTGTGTGGCAGGGGCAGGTTGGTAGAGGACCTTTGTCTTATGGATGTTTAGTGTAAGGCCCATGCTCTCGTACGCTTCAATGAAGGTGTTGATGATGGTTTGGAGTTCGACCTCCGAGTGAGCGCAAACGCAAGCGTCGTCTGCATACTGTAATTCGACGACAGAGGATGGGACGACCTTGGATCTGGACTGGAGGCGACGGAGGTTGAACAGTTTCCCGTTTGTTCTGTAAATTAGCTCCACTCCAGTGGGGAGCTTACTGAGGGTGAGATGGAGCATTGCAGCAAGGAAGATCGAGAAGAGCGTTGGTGCGATGACACAGCCTTGCTTGACCCTGGTTCGTACGTGAATTGGGTCTGTGGGGGAACCGTTGGTCAGGATCACGGCTTGCATGTCGTCGTGAAGCAGGCGGAGGATGGTGACAAACTTTTGAGGGCAGCCGAATTTGAAGAGGACACTCCATAATCCCTCACGGTTGACAGTGTCAAAGGCCTTTGTGAGATCAAAGAAGGCCATGTACAGCGGTTGGTGCTGTTCCCTGCATTTTTCTCGTAATTGACGTGCGGTGAAGATCATGTCCATTGTGCCCCTTAGTGGGCGGAATCCGCATTGCGACTCTGGGAGGAGCTCTTCGGCCACTGGGAGAAGGCGATTGAGGAGGATTCTTGCGATGACTTTCCCTGTGGCAGACAGCAGGGAAACTCCTCTGTAATTACCGCAATCGGACTTGTCACCTTTCTTGAAGATGGTCACAATTACGGTGTCTCTGAGATCCCCTGGCATGCTCTCATCCTTCCAGATAAGAGAAATGAGTTCATGAATTCGCGCCAGTAGTGCTTCTCCGCCATGCTTTAGTTACAGGGGGGACCACAGAGCACAGGACACTCTTTCCCCAGACAGGGACAAAAAAAGGGTCAAGTAACACATTTAATATCTGTTTGGGGAGAGTGAGCATGGGCTGTGCACGGGGAGGGGGAGGGCGTACGTAGTGGGGGGAGAGCATACGGGGCAGGGAGGAGCTGGCTCGATGGGCCCAATGGCCTTTTCTTCTTCCATGCTTTTTTTTTCTGCTTTTCTTACTTCAGTTTTCTCCCTACTCGTAAGAGCATAAGAAATAGGAGCAGGAGTCAGCCATTCGGCCCCTCGAGCCTGCTCCGCCATTCAATAAGATCATGGCTGATCTTCTATCTCAACGCCACTTTCCTGCCCCATCCCCATATCCCTTGATTCCCTTAGTATACAAAAATTTATCGATCTCTGTCTTGAATATACTCAACAGCTGAGCATCCACAGCTCAATTTCTCCTCATCTCAGTCCTAAATGGCCGACCCCCTAGTTCTAGACTCTCCAGCCAGAGGAAACATCTTCCCAGCCTCTACCCTGTCAAGAATTTTGTATGTTTCAATGAGATCACCTCTCATTCTTCTAAACTCTAGGGAGTATAGGCCTAGTCTACTCAATCTCTCCTCCTAGGACAATCCCTCCATCCCAGGAATCAGTCTGGTGAACCTTCGTTGCACTCCCTCTATGGCAAGTATATCCTCCCTCCCTTTAGGTAAGGAGACCAAAACTGTCCACAACACTTCAGGTGTGGTCTCACCAGGGCCCTGTATAATTGCAGTAAGACGTCTTTACTCTCAGCCTTTATTACAAAAGGATTGGAGTATAACATACCATTTGCAAATCCTCCCCGATTTCCTGTTCTTCTCCCCCACCCCTTCCCCGCTAGCCACTCCCCGGCATCACTCCCAATTGCCCAATTCTTCATGGGTAAGGCCAGACAGCAAATGGCGTCAGGCTACTCCTCTATCCAAGTGATTTCCTGAAATCGCAGTCGGGGCTGGACACCTTGGTTGATTTTTTTTTTTCCCCTCTCGCTGCCCCAGGGTCACTGCGATCGATTGCGGCGCCAACACTGTTTCCCGACCGAAATCAGCGAGCTGAGCTTCTGATCTGTATCTCGGTGTCACGCTGTACAGACAGGCTGTTGCACCAGATGTTCCTGGCTGGTGTGCATGTAATTTATTTTGCTATTTCTGGCTTAGATGCGATGTTACCTAAGCACTGGCAGATTAGACGCCTGCTCATCGTAAAGCCTTAGTTAGAAATTTCAGCATGTGGGAATGCACTTCCCTCAGCGTGGCTATTTGGCTGGGGTGATAGTAGGGGCTTGGCAATTATTCTCGGTCACCCTGAGCGAGAGAGGGCTCAAGTCAGCCAGAGTTCCCTTGTCCCATCGCTAGCCAAGATCGAGGGTCACTGAATAGCCTTCGAATAGCCTACCGTCACTCATCGTCTAGGTTCACCTATAAAGAAAAGCCTCTTGCGTGAGGTAACAAAGAAAGAAAGAACCTTTCACAACCTCTGGGTGTTCCAAAGCGCTTTACAGCCAATGAAGTACTTTTTTGAAGTGTAGTCACTGTTGTAATGTAGGAAACGTGGCAGCCAATTTGCTCACAGCAATGAGTTAATGACCAGATAATCTGTTTTTTGGTGATGTTAGTTGAGGGATTATTTTTTTTATATTCGTTCATGGGATGTGGGCATTGTTGGCAAGGCCGGCATTTATTGGGCAATTGGGTGAGATGCCGGGGAGCGGCTAGCGGTGTTGATGAGCCGCCGCCTTGAACCGCAGAGGGCAGTTAAGAGTCAACCACATTGCTGTGGGTCTGGAGTCACGTATAGGCCAAACCGGGTAAGGGCAGCCGATTTCCTTCCCTAAAGGACATTAGTGAACCAGATGGGTTTTTACAACAATCCGATAGTTTCATGGTCATCATTACTGATAGCAGCTTTTTATTCCAGATTTATTTAATTGAATTTAAATTCCCCAGCTGCCGTTGTGGGATTTGAAGTCATGTCTCTGGATCATTAGTCCAGGCCTCCAGTCCAGTAACATAACCACTATGCTACCGTACTCCTAATTGGCTAGCACACCGGGGAGGACGCCCCTGCTCTTCTTCGAAATAGTGCAGTGGGATCTTTTAAGTCCACCTGAGAGGGCAGACGGGGCCTCGGTTTAACATCTCATCTGAAAGGTGGCACCTCTGACAGTGCAGCGCTCCCTCAGTACTGCACTGGGAGTTGGTCTGGATATGCTCAAGTCTCTGGAGTGGGACTCGAACCCACGACCAATGTTCTCCCTGAGGTGCACGGCTGCACACCAATCAGGAGGTCCTGCGCAGGCCGCTTACCAGTTGCTGCCGCTGGAAAAGTACCCCGCATGTATGTGGCCGTGCAGCATATTTAAAGGGACCGCCCAAGAAAAAAAATGAGAGGGAACATTGGTCGTGACCTTCTGACTCCAGAGGCGAGCGTGCTACCCATTGAGCCCTGGCTGCCGCCTAACTTGGGGAGGCTGGCGTCTGCGCAGCAACTGCCCTCCAGGAGCAGTCGGAGCCTGCAGGAGAGAAAAAGGAGGAAGTGAAGGCTTCATATTGTCAGCGATCACAGAATGCTTTCGGAATCGGCCCCATACTTGATGTGGAACTGTGTTGACATCCTGTCTCATTTAATGATCGGAGAATGCAGTTCACAGCTGCCTCCTGCACATCAAGGCTCGAGGCTGTTACACACACTGACAGCCCTTGATTGAGGTTTCACATATCTCTCTCTTGACTGCTCTATAAAGGGGACATGTATTCGACTAAATTATCATATAAATGTATTTTGTGAATTGCAAAGCAAATATTTGTGTTTCTGCTGCCTGTGTCAGTAGTCCAGGCTTTAAAACAGCTCATTAGCTCCCTTGGTAGCTCCGTTTCTAAATGGGCCGCACCTCTTCACACCCAGGTCCCAGGTCACTGCAGAGGCACCTGATCTCGGCTAGGGTAGTGGTAGGAGTGCTACAATTATTCTCCCCAAGTTCGGGAGGGGAGGAATCCTTTTTTGATAGAGTAAATAAAGCAAAAGTGTTTCCACTGGCAGCTGGGTCAGTAACCAGAGAACACATATTTAAGATAATTGGCAAAAGAACCAGAGGGGAGGGGAGCTGAAGAGAATTGTTTTTACGCAGCAAGTTGTTGTGATCTGGAATGCGCTGATTGAAAGGGCGGTGGAAGTGGATCAATAGTAACTTTCAAAAGGGAATTGGACAAATACTTGAAAAGGAAAAATTTGCAGGGCTATGGGGAAAGAGCAGGAGGAGTGGGACTAATTGAAGAGCTCTTTCAAAGAGCGGACACGATGGGCCGAATGTCGTCCTCCTGTGCTGTACGGTTCCATGATTCCTGTGACCGGTGTCCAGTGCGTTTGTGTGTGGACATGGGTGAGGTGAAATTGGGCTCAGCTATAATGCTCTTCCTACAGTACAATATTCTGGCCGACACTCGCTGTCTGGGCTCACTCGGGAATAATGGCTACTGTGGAACTGCTAGTATGAGCCAGCATCTTCAGGAGTGGATATTTGCTTAATTTATTTTTTGTTATTATCGGTATGATTGCAATCACTCACCAGCACTGCACCGGCTCTGTGACAAGACAATTGTCGGAGTCACGGGCATATCCCACTGCCATCACAAACACACGGTGCTGTCTCTAAAAGTCCTTCCCACCACTCGATACGAGGTCACGCTCGCCAACTTGTTTGTTTTGGCGTACATTTAAGGACAGCAGAAAGCAGTGAATCAGGTGTAAACAGTTCTTGTACAACCCTCAACGATTCCTTTCCGTCCCCCATGACGGTTCTTGTTCACGTATCCACACCTCGTGTGTGGAGCTGGCCAGGGAGTGTCGGCACGATATCCGAATGAACTTGCATTTATATAGAATCTTTCACAACCTCAGGATATCCCAAAGCGCTTTACAACCAATGAAGTACTTTGAAAGTGTAGTCACTGTTGTAATGTAGGAAACGCGGCAGCCAATTTGCGCACAGCAAGCTCCCACAAACAGCAATAAGATAAATGACCAGATAATCTGTTTTAGTGGTGTTGATTGAGGGATAAATATTGACTCAGGACACCGGGGAGAACTCCCCATCTCCTCTTTGGAAAAAGTGCCATGGGATCTTTTACATCCACCTGAGAGGGCAGATGGGGCCTCAGTTTAACGTCTCTTCCGAAAGACGGCACCTCTGACAGTGCAGCACTCCCTCAGCACTGCACTGGGAGTGCCTGCCTGGGTTTTGTGCTCAAGTCTCTGGAGTCGGACTTGAACCCACAACCTTCTGACTCAGAGGCGAGAGTGCTACCCACTGAGCCACGGCTGACCAGCTGAGCCTGAATCTCCCCTTGTCCAGCAGGGGTCACCGCTTAGCAGTTGGGATCAGGAGTCCGAAACACCCCGTCCTCCCCAGTCCAGGGGGCTGAGACCCTTTGTGGTGCTGCCGTGGCTCAGATCAGCTTGCCCAGCACAGATTGGGGATTGTACCTGGGCCTGCCTGCTGTGTATGGCTAGTGCCTATTCAAATCAAGTTACTTACAGGACGGCCGGCCTGTCTGCTAAAGCTAAAAAAAAAATAGTCCAACTTTGAGATTGGATGGGTCTATTCATTATTGCTAGTGGTGAATATATATGAATGAATTATGCTAATTTAAATCTAATTTGCCAGCATGCATAATTAGGCTGTGGCCACATAGCTGCAAAACTAATTAGGGAAATTTAGATACTGTGCAGAGGAATCAAAATGATTACAGTATCATGGAGCTGTGGTATTGAAATACTTGAATAATTTGGTGGTTCTTTCATTTTTTTAAATCTATATATTGTATATTTTAAATAAATGGCATTCATTTTTGATTTACTTTATTTTTTATTCAAAATGAGCTTACACTTGCTTTCTCGCCATGCCTGTACTACTCCGGACCAGATGTTGTGATGTTGCTGAAACACAGGCTGCTGACATCCCAGGCACATGTCCCAATAAAAATGAGTGTGGTGTTACCTTCGGAAATTTCGACACTGAAGAGGAGTCAGAATGATGAAAGTATCAGAGAGCTGTGGTATTGTGTCTCCTTTAGATGCTGCCCTTTGGTGGGGGTATGGCTCCACGGGGGGCCAGGCCAACCTCTGGTACCTCGGCCAAGTGGCCGATCTCCGGTCTAGATGGTGTCAGCCGTGACTCAGTGGGTAGCACTCTCGCCTCTGAGTCAGGAGGTCAGCCAAGCCCGGTCCTGTTCTCTCTTGGCTTTCACACACAGTCATGCTTAGCAATCACAAGTGCCTTTCCTCACTGATATTTTCCTTGCTCTGTGTGTCAGCTGGTGGCTCAGTGGGTAGCATCCTCGCCTCTGAGTCTGAAGGTTGTGGGTTCAAGCCCCACTCCAGAGACTGGAGCACAGAAATCTAGGCTGACACTCCCAGTGCAGTGCTGAGGGAGTGCTGCACTGTCGGAGGTGCCGTCTTTCGGATGAGACATTAAACCGAGGCCCCATCTGCTCTCTCAGCTGGATGTAAAAGATACCATGGCACTATTTCGAAGAAGAGTAGGGGAGTTCTCCCCGGTGTCCTGGGCCAATATTTATCCCTCAATCAACATAACAAAAACAGATTATCTGGTCATTATCACATTGCTGTTTGTGGGAGCTTGCTGTGTGCAAATTGGCTGCAGCGTTTCCTACATTCCTTCAAAAAGTAATTCATTGGTTGTAAAGCGCTTTGGGACGTCTGGTGATCGTGAAATGCAAGTCTTTTTCTTTCTTTCTCTGGAGTGTTGAGCCCAGTCGTATCATCCCGAATACTTTCTGAGATCCTCTAACTCAGCACAGATGGGGATGGAGCCTGGGGCCGTCTGGTCTGTGTTCCCTCAGCACCGCACCTTTGTTGGTGCCTTTGTGAACTAGGCTGCCATTTTTTTTTTTCTTTTTAATAACTTTATTCATCAGGATTTACAGTGTCACAGACACCCAAGTACCGCAACTATATTGTTAATCGGCCCTTCAGACATGAAATAAAGAGCAATTAATTCTTCCACAGGTTCCTTGTCTGGCCGGCTCAGTTGCGTGGTTGTAGTTAAGTTGTTGGGAGTGTGTATTTACGACTTTGCAAATGGCTATATCAGAGCATTATCCCAACATTGCCTATAACTCAATAGGTGACAGCAATCCCAGACCAATCATCACAGGCACCAATTTCGCCCGTTTGGAGAGATGAAAAAATTGGTGCTGGAGCAAAGAGAGTTTCGTGTTTGGGCGGCGTCCAAAATCCAGTCAGAACATTGGCGCACAGCCTGTGCTTCTGAAGATTTGTGAGCAGGTCGTGTCCTTGGTCTCGAGCCTACAGCAGCAGTGGTGCAAAACCAGCAGCGTTATTAATGCTCTCTTGTTACTGCTGTAATGGAAGATGCTAAAAGACGAAGAAAAGGAAAGCATTCCATTTGTGTAGCACCTGGTCACATCTTTCAGCAGCAATAGTTGCAGCAAAAAGGCCTAAGCCAAGGTAACATCATGTAATTGGAAGAGCCAGCGAGGCATGCATGATTCTTCTTGTGTAATGTCGGTAACCTGTTCATTTATTTATTTATTATTTATTTAGATAGAGTAAATAAAGAGAAATTGTTTCCAATGGCTGAAGGGTCGATAATCAGAGGGCACAGGTTTAAGGTGATTGGCAAAAGAACCAGAGGCGACTAGAGGAAAAACTTTTTCACGTAACGAGTGGTTAGGAATGCTCATGCTCTGCCTGATAGGGCGGTGGATACAGATTCAATAGTAGCCTTCAAAAGGGAATTGGATAAATACTTGAAGGAGAAAAAGATTGCAGGGATAAGGGGAAAGATCGGAGGAGAGGGACTGACTGGATTGCTCTTCGAAAGAGCCAGTGCAGACTCAATGGGCCGAATGGCCTCCTTCTGTGTTGTGCTATTTTCTATGATTCTATATAAGCTCCAGCCACAATACATTCCAATGCTTAACTCACTGTGTTTTCCAGATCTGATGGTGGAATTTATGGTCACGCACATGATGAAGGAGTTCCCCATGGACCTTTACATGTAAGTTCAACATCATTTATTCATTGACCCACTCACCCCAAACATTCACCCCTCCTGCTTGCATGGGTGCCTCCCCATACCTTGCCCAAGCTTCTTGTATGTCAGGCTAATGATGAGCACTGGAAGGCTATTTGTGGGGAACATCACCTGAAGTCCATGGGAGTCACTGGATAATGATCAAGATGGGGAACTGTGGCTGATCCATTTCCCTTTTCTAACCAGAGACCCCGAGACCAAGTGAAGCACCTTCTACCGCTAACCTGGGTAAGATCAAGTAACCCAGGACCTGCTCCCTTTATAGAGCTGAGTACAAGACTGGACGGGGCGTTTGGGAATCCGTGAGCACGGGTTGTAAGAGGCTACCAATGATGACATTAGATTTATGACATTTGTTGGATCCCTTTGAGTGGATTAATTCTAGGTTGGATAGCTGAAATGCATGTGAATGTTATTTAGCACGACGCAATTCTTTAATACACTTATTGCCACTACGATACTTCTGCAGCCGTTGATCTGCTCAATCACTCCCTCACCTCCACTTTTGTTGCCCTTGTTCTCCGTAAATCCTTTACTCTCTCCCATCCTGGTTGTTCTTCCTGTTATGGCCCCCATCTTCACTCCCTCAAGTCCAAGGGGTGCAGACTTGAGCGTATTTAAATTTTTTGAAGAGGTAACAGAGAGAGTAGACAATGGTAATGCAGTAGATGTAATTTATCTAGATTTTCAAAAGGCCTTCGATAAGGTACCCCATAATAGACTGATGAACAAGGTCAGAGAATGCGGAGTCAAGGGACAAATAGCAGAATGGATTGCTGGCTGGCTTCAAGACAGAAAGCAGAGAGTAGGAGTAAAGGGTAGCTATTCACAGTGGCAGAAGGTGGGTAGTGGTGTTCCACAAGGATCAGTGCTGGGACCACTGTTGTTCACAATTTACATTAACGATTTAGACTTTGGAATCAAAAACACAATTTCTAAATTTGCGGATGACACCAAATTGGGGGGGGATAGTCAATACTGAGGAGGACTGCAACAAATATACAGGAGGACATTAATAAACTTGCAGAATGGGCATATAATTGGCAAATGAAGTTCAACACAGATAAATGTGAGGTATTACATTTTGGTAGGAATAGGGAGGTCACTTATTACTTGGAGGGTGCGAGTCTAGGTGGAGTAGAGGAACAAAGTGATCTCGGAGTACAAATACACAAATCACTAAAAGTTGCGACACAGGTTAGCAAGGCCATAAAAAAAGCAAACCAAGCACTCGGGTTTATTTCTAGAGGTATAGAATTGAAAAGTAGGAAAGTTATGCTAAAACTGTATCAAACCTTGGTCCGACCACACTTGGAGTACTGCGTACAGTTTTGGTCGCCATATTATAAAAAGGATATAGAGGCACTGGAGAGGGTGCAGAGAAGATTTACAAGGATGATACCAGAAATGCGAGGGTATACATATCAGGAAAGGATGAACAGGCTGGGTCTCTTTTCTCTTGGAAAAAAGAAGGCTGAGGGGTGACCTAATAGAGGTCTTTAAAATTATGAAAGGTTTTGATAGAGTGGATAGAGAGAGAATGTTTCCATTTGTGGGGAAGAGCATAACTAGAGGCCATCAATATAAGATAGTCACCAAGAAATCCAATAAGGAATTCAGAAGAAACTTCTTTACCCAAAGAGTGGTGAGAATGTGGAACTCGCTACCACAGGGAGTGGTTGAAGCGAATAGTATAGATACATTTAAGGGGAGACTAGACAAGCATATGCGGGAGAAGGGAATAGAGGATTATGCTGATAGAGTTAGATGAGGAAAGATGGGAGGAGGCTCGAGTGGAGCATAAACGCCAGCATGGACTGGTTGGGTCGAATGGCCTGTTTCTGTGCCGTATATCCTATGGAATCCTATGTATCTGGTGCACAGTTGGATTAGCCCTCCATCACAGGATCTGGATGGACCACATCAAGTACTGTCCGGCCTCACCCTCTTCTGCTCAGTAGTTCAGGATCATTCCCGGCTTCAATTCTCCATTACCAAGTGACTACTTATACTCCTCTCCCCTGCCCCCTGCCTCCTCCACCCTCATCTCCAACAACAAATACGAGGAGCTCATGGACTTCTTTGTTCATTACATTTAGACTAGTCAGTTGCCTTTGCTGCTTCCCCTTGCCACAAAGCCAAATATCGCCCCGCCCCCAGTGTTGAACCAGCATCTTAATTTTTTTTCTCCTATTTCCCTTCATGCTTTCTCTGAGCTCATCTTGTCCATGAGACCCACCTTCTGCTCCCTTGACCCCATTCCCACTAAACTGCTGACCACCCAACTTACTTTCCTGGCCCCCATGCTATCTGACATTGTAAACTGTTCCCTCTCCTCAGATATTGTACCCCTCCCTTTTAAAAATGCTGTCATCACCTCCCCCCTCCTCAGAAAACCCACCCTTGACCCCTCTGTCCTTGCAAACTATCGCCCCATCTCCAACCTCCCTTTCCTCTCCAAAGTCCTTAAACGTGTTGATGCCTCCCAAATCCATGCCCATCTTTCCCGCAACTCCATCTGAATCCCTCCAATTAGGTTTCAGCTCCTGCCACAGCAGCTAATCAAAGTAAAAAATGACATCCTCTTACTGGGGCTATGGTGCATTATTCCTCCTCATGCACTCAATCTCTCTGCAGTCTTTGACACGGTTGACCACACAATCCTCCTCCAACATCTCTCCTCCATTGTCCAGCACAGTGGGGACTGGTCTTGTGCAGTTCTACAATTACCTATCCAATCGTGGCCAGAGCATCTCCAGCAGTAGCTTCTTTTCCAGTGCCTCCTTGTCTCCCCCCCCCGCCGCCAATCTCATCTTTTTGTTGCCTCTTGGTGACATTATCCGCAGATATGGGGTCAACATTGGCATTTACGCTGACTACACCCTCATCTCCAACAACAAATACGAGGAGCTCATGGACTTTTTTGTTCATTACATTTAGACCAGTCAGCTGCCTTTGCTGCTTCCCCTTGCCACAAAGCCAAATATCGCCCGCCCCCAGTGCTGAACCAGCATCTTAATTTTTTTACCACCTGTCTCGACTCTTCCACTGCCTCTGTGTTGTCCGTCAGCTTGTCCGACATCCAGTCCTGGATGAGTCACCACCTACTCGAGTTAAAACATTGGGAAAACCAAAGCTATTGTCTACACCACCCCCATCACAACCTCCGTTCCCTAGCCACCGATTCCACCCCCTCCCTGGCCACTGTCTCAGGCTGATCCAGACTGTTCACAACCTCGGTGTTCTATTCAACCCTGAGCTGAGCTACCAACCCCATATCCTCTCCATCACGAAGACCCCCTACATCCACCTCCGTAACATCGCCCGCCTCCGCCTCGCCTCACCTCATCTGCCACTGAAACCCTCATCCTTGCCTTTGGTACCTCCAGACTCGACTATTCCAATGCTCTCCTGGTGGCCCCCCATCCTCCACCCTCCGTAGACTTTAGCTTGTCCAAAACACTGCTGCCCGTGTACTAACCCGCGCCAAGTCCCGTTCACCCATCACCCCTGTGCTCGCCGACCGACATTAGCTCCCCATCCCCCAAAGCCTCACATTTTAAATTCTCATCCTTTTGTTTAAATCCCTACGTGGCCTTGTCATTGCCTATCTGAGTAACCTCCTACAACCCCTCCTCCTCTGGACTCTCCATTTATCCAACTCTGGGTTTTTGTCCATCCCCCACTCCCTTCGCCCCATCTCTGGTGGCCGTGCCTTCAGCTGTCTGGGCCCCAAGCTCTGGAAGTCCCTCCCTAACCTCTCCACCTCTCTCTCCGCCTTCAATACCCTTCTTAAAACCTACCTCTTTGACCAAGCTTTTGATCTCTCCTAATCGCTCTGTCTTTGGCTCGCCATCCATTTACACCTGAATACACTCAAAAGCTCTATAAATGCCAGTTGTTCCTGTTAATGTAACACTTCCTCCTTTTCTTGTTTGCAGGCGGTGTGTTCAGATAGTTCACAAGCTCATCTGTTATCAGAAGAAGTGTAGAGTACGGTTACATTACACCTGGCGTGAACTCTGGTCAGGTGAGTGCCGTTATACCTGGTCAGGTAGCATTATAATACACCTGAGAGGCAATGTTCCCTCTAATTTGTTTTTGGCCCACGCAACCGGTTAAAGGGCCACTCAAAATTCCACGCATGCGCTGTTTTTCTGTTTAAAAGCAAGCTGGCCGGCTGCGTGGGACCTTCAGAGCGCTGTGTGGCCGCGCATCTTAAAGAGAACGTTGCTAGGAGGACCAGTCAGGTATGGTTATAGTACACCTGGGAGGTGTGGTCAGGTATGGTTATAGTACACCTGGGAGGTGTGGTCAGGTATGGTTATAGTACACCTGGGAGTTGTGGCCAGGTATGGTTATAGTACACCTGGGTGGTGTGGTCACGTATGGTTATAGTACACCTGGGTGGTGTGGTCACGTATGGTTATAGTACACCTGGGTGGTGTGGCCAGGTATGGTTATAGTACACCTGGGTGGTGTGGTCACGTATGGTTATAGTACACCTGGGTGGTGTGGCCAGGTATGGTTATAGTACACCTGGGTGGTGTGGCCAGGTATGGTTATAGTACACCTGGGTGGTGTGGTCAGGTATGGTTATAGTACACCTGGGTGGTGTGGCCAGGTATGGTTATAGTACCATGGTTATAGGATCCACCCAGGATTACAAATATCTCCAAGATATTCATCGTTCCTCGAACTACTGCTCTCGCCGCATCTTGAGATCCACGCTCAACGCCATGCGGCGCCACATGAACACTCTCGACATCTCTCTTCAGCAGCACCGACGCACTCTATCTCAAAGCTGTCCGGGTCCACAGTTCCATTTCATCCTTAGACTCATCCGACGCTTCAACAAAAAACTTTTCTTCTTCCTTTCCGATGTCAAGGATCGCAAGCTTCAACAACTCTTGGACACTAAAGCCCCTCCGGAACCTTCTTCCCCTTCACTTTCCTCTGACCCCCCTTCTCCCAATCTCACTCCCTGCCGTGTTTTCACTATCCCCTCTGACCTTCCCCTCTCTGACTCCGAACGATCAGTCCTCAGCAAAGGCCTGACCTTCATCCCCTTACGCCCCCATCTCAATGAATTTCGAGCTCGGCACGATGCTGAGCTCTTTTTCCGCCGCCTCCGCCTCCGTGCCCACTTCTCTGGCCAGGAGTCTTCCCCCCGCACGGCTGACCCTTTCTCCCGCTTTCAGAATTCTCGTTCCACCTGGACCCCTCCCTCTGGCCTCTTACCCTCTCTTGATCTTTTCATTGCTAACTGCCGCCGTGACATCAGCCAGCTCAATTTCTCTGCTCCCCTCACTCACTCCAACCTACCTCCCTCTGAACTTGCAGCACTCCATTCTCTCCGATCCAACCCTGACATTGTCATTAAACCTGCTGACAAGGGTGGCGCTGTTGTTGTTTGGCGAACCGACCTCTACCTAGCGGAAGTTGAACGCCAACTCTCTGACACCTCCTCCTACCTCCACCTGGACCATGACCCCACTACCGAACATCAAGCCACCGTGTCCAAGACTGTCACTGACCTCATCTCCTCTGGAGATCTTCCCCCCACGGCCGCCAACCTCATAGTTCCCCAACCCCGCACAGCCCGCTTCTACCTCCTTCCCAAGATCCACAAACAGGACTGCCCCGGTAGACCCATCGTTTCAGCCTGTTCTTGCCCCACGGAACTTATCTCTTCCTATCTCGACTCTATTTTTTCTCCCCTTGTCCAGTCTCTTCCCACCTACATCCGCGACTCTTCCGATGCCCTCCGCCATTTTAACAGTTTCCAGTTTCCCGGCCCCAACCGTCTCCTCTTCACTATGGACGTACAATCCCTCTACACCTCCATTCCCCACCAGGATGGCCTGAGGGCGCTCCGCTTCTTCCTTGAACAGAGGCCCAACCAGTCCCCATCCACCACCACCCTCCTCCGCCTGGCTGAACTTGTTCTCACATTGAACAACTTCTCCTTTGACTCTACCCATTTCCTCCAAATTAAAGGTGTTGCTATGGGTACCCGCATGGGTCCTAGCTATGCCTGCCTTTTCGTGGGATATGTGGAACACTCTTTGTTCCAGTCCTACTCAGGTCCCCTCCCTCACCTCTTTTTCCGGTACATTGATGACTGTATCGGTGCCGTCTCCTGCTCTCGCCCTGAACTAGAACATTTCATTCACTATGCTTCCAATTTCCACCCTTCCCTCACCTTCACATGGTCCATCTCCGACTCTTCCCTTCCCTTCCTCGATTTCTCCATCTCCATCTCTGGGGATAGGTTATTGACTAACATTCACTACAAGCCCACCGACTCCCACAGCTACCTGGACTACACTTCCTCCCACCCCGCCTCCTGTAAGGACTCTATTCCATTCTCCCAGTTTCTCCGTCTCCGCCGCATCTGCTCTGATGATGCCACCTTCCATACCAGTGCTTCCGACATGTCTTCCTTTTTCCTCAACCGAGGATTCCCCTCTACCGTGGTCGACACGGCCCTCGACCGTGTCCGTTCTATCTCCCGCACATCTGCCCTCACCCCTGCCCCTCCCTCCCGGAACCACGATAGGGTTCCCCTTGTCCTCACCTTTCACCCCACCAGCCTCCACATTCAACGGATCATCCTCCGCCATTTCCGCCACCTCCAGCGTGATCCCACCACCAAACACATCTTCCCCTCACCTCCCCTTTCAGCATTCCGTAGGGACCGCTCCCTCCGCGACACCCTAGTCCACTCCTCTACCACCCCCAGCACCCCTTCCCCTTCGCCCGGCACCTTCCCGTGCACGCGCAGGAGATGCAACACATGCCCTTATACCTCCCCTCTTCCCACTGTCCAGGGCCCCAAACACCCCTTCCAGGTGAAACAGCGATTTACTTGTACTTCCTGCAATTTAGTATACTGTATTCGCTGCTCACGATGTGGACTCCTCTACATTGGGGAGACCAAACGCAGATTGGGTGACCGCTTTGCGGAACACCTCCGTTCAGTCCGTAAGGGGGACCCCGAGCTCCCGGTGGCCTGTCACTTTAATTCACCGCTTCACTCCCACTCTGACCTCACCGTCCTCGGCCTATTACACTGTTCCACAGAAGCTCAGCGTAAGCTCGAGGAACAGCACCTCATCTTTCGTTTAGGCACGCTACAGCCCTCTGGACTCAATATCGAGTTCAACAATTTTAGATCATAACCTCAGCTCCAATCACATTTATATTTTATTTTATCCACCCTTTTATTTGTCCCCCCCACCTTTTTTTTTTTTTCCTCCTAGAAGCTGGCAGCTGTCCTTCATTCTGCCAGTGGATTTCACACTTCATTCAGCCTTAATCTGTCACATTAACACCACCTCTAGCCTTGCATATCTCTTAATGTCTCTTAATGTCTCTTCATCTTCCCCTTTGTTCCTTTATCCCCTCCCCCTTTTCCCAGCTTTACCCTGGCCTTAAATCTATTTGATTTCCGGCTCTTCCCAGTTCTGATGAAAGGTCATCGACCTGAAACGTTAACTCTCTTTCTCTCTCCACGGATGCTGCCTGGCCTGCTGAGTTTTTCCAGCGTTTTCTGTTGTTATTATGGTTATAGTACACCTGGGTGGTGTGGTCACGTATGGTTATAGTACACCTGGGTGGTGTGGCCAGGTATGGTTATAGTACACCTGGGTGGTGTGGTCAGGTATGGTTATAGTACACCTGGGAGGTGTGGTCAGGTATGGTTATAGTACACCTGGGAGGTGTGGTCAGGTAGGATTCTAGTACACCTGGGAGGTGTGGTCAGGTAGGATTCTAGTACACCTGGGAGGTGTGGTCAGGTAGGATTCTAGTACACCTGGGAGGTGTGGTCAGGTAGGATTAAATTGACAATGCACATTAGGAAGTGGTATCTTACAGAAAAAGCGTTGAACATCCACAGGTAAGGGATTTACTTTTTGATTTTTGAATAACATTAGCCGGAGTTCTGCCATTCCACGATTGGCTCATTCCCCCATGTCGTGAGGGTGGGATTGATGGGGGTTGGGGTGAAATGGATGGGCGGCAGCTGCTTTGCACAGATCACCCAATGGGTCGGAGGTCAGAGGCTTTGTTGCTTTATTCACATCGGGAAGCTTCATCAAATCCTTCCACGATGGAAAGCCGCGGGGAGGCAGGAGCGGGAGAAAGGTGGGGTTGAGAAGACAGGAGACCTGAAGAAAGAATCAGGAGGGAAATGAGAGTCGTGGGTGGAGGAACAACAGCAAGGAAGAAAACGGGACTGTGGGTCACTCCGAGCCCGGGGTTTGGGGATCAGGTTGTGCAGGTTCTCATCGAGAAGGAGTGGCGAGCAAAATCTGAAAATCGCTAATGTGTTAATCTCATTGGGAGATTGCTGTGCATTTGGATCCATGTGAGGCTTTTTCATGTAGTCCTTCCCCCACCCCAGTATTTCCACCACCCCGCCACCCTTCTCCTCTTGCTGGGGTCCAGTTCCACAGGTGCCACTCACTTTCTGGTACTGGTGGCAGCTTGGCTCAGTGGGTAGCACTCTCGCCTCTGCGTCAGAAGGTCGTGGGTTCAAGTCCCACTCCAGAGACTTGAGCACAAGATCCAGGCTGGCACTCCCAGTGCAGTACTGAAGGAACGCTGCACTGTCAGAGGTGCCGTCTTTCAGATGAGACGTTAAACTGAGGCCCCGTCTGCCCTGTCAGGTGGTCTTAAAAGATCTCACGGCCACTATTTTGAAGAAGAGCAGTGGAGTTCTCCATTTATTCCTCAACCAACACCTAAAACAGATGATCTGGTCATTTACCTCATTGCTGTTTGTGGGAGGTAGTTGTGCGCAGATTGGCTGCCGCGTTTCCTACATTACAACAGTGACTACACTTCAAAAGTACTTGGCTGTGAAGCGCTTTGGGACGTCCTGAGGTTGTGAAAGGTGCTATATAAATCCAAGTTCCTTCTTTTTACTTCCCCCAAGTTCTTTGTGCTTGAGCCTAGAAAGTCAGTCCTATACGCCATTCAACTATAGGGCTGGCACAGCCGAGCCCAATCCTGCCCTCTTGACGACTTTCCACTGGATAGCAGTCAGGAGCAGGGAGTCTGGCTGATTTTACCCCAGAGCACTTAGGGCACATTTCGTGGGCACATTTCGTGGCCCCATCTCCATGCCAGTTGCTGTACAAGCATTTTAACGCCAGAAATTAAACTCTGCTTTAAACTGATTAGCCTCTCAATTGGAGTGCTGGCTGTTTCTGTGATTTATAGCCCTGAGTTTCTCCGTGACCTTCACAACTGAGAAAAGCTTCACTTTGAAAAGCACCGTTCGTTGCAAGTTTTAATTGCAGAAGCACCAGCCTCCTCCATCATCCTTAGACTGACTGTAGTGGACGGTTAATGTCTTTCCGTACGTGTTGGAATCTCCTCTGAGCAGAGAGTTGCCTGTCAATCACGAGCCCACAGCATCTCGAACCCTGTCACTTTGCACGGGCACACTGCGTACAATCCAGCCCTGGGGGGGAGGTGGGGAAAGGTGAAGGTTCACGCGCCCCATTCCCGTTCAGTCATTCAGGCGCAGCTTATCCATTTCTATCCCTCTTGAAATTACATGAAATTTACCACACAGAAACAGGCCATTCGGCCCAACTGGTCTGTGCCAGTGTTTGTGCTCCATGTGAGCCTGCTCCCGCCCTACTTCATCTCACTCTATCAGCATATCCTTCTGTTCCTTTCTCTCTCGTGTACTTCTCTAACTTCCCCTTAAATGCGTCTATGCTATTCCGCCTCAACCACTCCCTGTGGTAGCAGCTCTGTACAATTCCACAATCGATCCAGCTGTTGCACCTTTCGACGCTCTGCGATTCAATCACAATTAAGTTTTGAACGCAGCCGAAACACGCGGTAAAATAGCTCCATGATTCGGGGCCCCAGCTGTGAGAGCAAGTGGCTCAGCGAGGAGGCGGGGAGCACTGCTGTGTGTGTGAGGCAGTTAAGATGGGCCCTTGAATATTAAAACTAAGCAATGGCCACAGTTGGCATTGAGCTAGCTAGATGACCGCATTCTGGCAACAAGCAATGCACGTTGCAAATGAACAGGACCGCATTTTCGCTTTGTGCATATGGCAGGATCGTCCACGTTTCTGAATTATACCTATTCGGAGTGCCAGAACTTCAAGCTTGTGAGGCATTCCCTCCTACTGTCACACGCCATCAAGAAGATTAAGGGGCAATTTGATGGTGGTGTTCAAAATTGTGAGGGTTTTTGATAGAACAAATAAGGAGAAACTGTTTCCAGTGGCAGGGGGGTCGGTAACCAGAGGACACAGATTGAAGGTAATTGGCAAAAGAACCAGAGGGGTGATGAGGATTTTTATTCACACAGCGAGTTGTTGTGATCTGGAATGCGCTGCCTGAACGTGCGGTGGAAGCAGATTCAATAGAGAATTGGATAAATACTTGGAAAGGAAAAAATTACAGGGCTATGAGGAAAGAGCAGGGGTAGTGGCACTAATTGGAGAGCTCTTTCAAAGAGCCGGCACAGACACGATGGGCCGAATGGCCGCCTCCTGTGCTGTAAGATTCTGTCATTCCTTCAACGAATGTAAAAATCGGTGCAGGGCCACGAGCTTTTTATTTTTAGAAATTACAATTACGTATCTGACGAGGCAGCAAATCTATTCAGGTCTTCTAAAGTTCCTTGGGCTGTTTCGGAATTGATTGCATCTGAAAGACTGAAGCATAATTAAATAAAAGTTCGCAGTGGTTTTTCTGAAGTTATAAAAAAAAAAATCAAAAAAATAATGAAACAAAGCCACCTGCCGTCGCGGTTAGTCAATAGCTGGTGTCTTGGAGGCACAATTTATGCACTCACTCTGTAATAAAGAGTCAGCCTGGTGCAGTCAATAGGAGCCTCAGAATGAAACTGCTCCAGTTTTTTTTTAATTCGTTTATGGGATGTGGGCGTCGCTGGCAAGGCCAGCATTTAGTGCCCATCCCTAATTGCCCCTTGAGAAGGTGGTGGTGAGCCGCCGCCTTGAACCGCTGCAGTCCGTATGGTGAAGGTGCTCCCACAGTGCTGTTAGGGAGGGAGTTGCAGGAGTTTGACCCAGTGACGATGAAGGAACGGCCAATATATTTCCAAGTCAGGATGGTGTGTGACTTGGAGGGTAACTTGGAGGTGGTGGTGTTCCCATGCGCCCGCTGCCCTTGTCCTTCTAGGTGGTAGAGGTCACAGGTTTGGGAGGTGCTGCCGAAGAAGCCTTGGCGAGTTGCTGCAGTGCATCTTGTAGATGGTACACACTGCAGCCACGGTACTCCAAGGTGGAGGGAGTGAATGTTTAAGGTGGTGGATGGGGTGCCAATCATGCGGGCTGCTTTGTCCTGGATGGTGTCGAGCTTCTTGAGTGTTGTTGGAGCTGCACTCATCCAGACAAGTGGAGAGTATTCCATCACACTCCTGACTTGTGTCTTGTAGATGGTTGAAAGGCTTTGGGGAGTCAGGAGGTGAGACACTCGCCGCAGAATACCCAGCCTCTGACCTGCTCTTGTTGCCACAGTATTTATGTGGCTGGTCCAGTGGAGTTTGAGCACCAAGCGAGGCCACAGAATAGCTGTAGTGGGAGCATAGGAACAGGAGGAGGCCCTTCAGCCCGTTCTGCCATTCAGTGAGATCATGGCCAATGTTTCCTGTAAGCTGCGCTTTGATCTGCGCGGCCTGTTTCTTTTAATGCGTGGTCCCCTTAAATTTCTGCGCACTGTGCGGTGTTTACAATGGAAAAGCTGGTGAGCGGCCTGCGCGGGACGTTCAGATCACGGCACTGCTGCGTGTGCGCAGCTGAGAGGGAACATTGATCGTGGCTGAGCTGTATCTTAACTCCATCTACCCGCTGAGGTTCCCTATCCCTAAAAACCCTTGCTGAATAAAAGACGATCAAACCCAGTTTTGACATTTTCAATCGTCCCCCCACAGCCTCAACAGCTTTTTGGGGGAAGAGAGTTCCAGATTTCCTTTCCTGACATCACCCCTGAACAGCCTGGCTGTAACTTTAAGGTGATGCCCCCTTGTTCTGGACTCCACCACCAGAGGAAATAGTTTCTCTCTGTCTACCCTATTGAATCCTTTAATCATAAACAAGCAGTGACCAGTGGGGTACCGCAGGGATCGGTCCTTGGACCCCAGCTATTCACAATATACATTAATGATCTAGATAAGGGAATTAAATGTAATATCTCCAAGTTTGCAGATGACACAAAGCTGGGTGGGAGTGTGTGCTGTGAGGAGGATACCAAGAAACTCCAGGATGATCTGGACAGGTTGGGTGAGTGGGCAGAAGCGTGGCAGATGCAATATAACGTGGATAAGTGCGAGGTTATCCACTTTAGTGTCAAAAACAGAAAGGCAGACTATTATCTGAATGGCAATAGATTGGGAGAAGGGGAAGTGCAACGAGACCTGGGTGTCCTTGTGCACCAGTCGCTGAAAGTAAGCATGCAGGTGCAGCAGGCGGTGAAGAAGGCAAATGGTATGTTGGCCTTCATAGCGAAAGGGTTTGAGTATAGGAACAGGGATGTCCTGCTGCAGTTGTACAGGGCCTTGGTGAGACCACACCTTGAGTACTGTGTGCAGTTTTGGTCGCCTTATCTGAGGAAGGATGTTCTTGCCATGGAAGGAGTTCAGCGAAGATTCACAAGGCTGATACCTGGGATGGCAGGAATGACATATGAGGAGAGATTGGGTCGATCGGGCTTATACTCACTGGAGTATAGAAGAATGAGAGGGGATCTCATCGAAACATATAAAATTCTGACAGGTCTGGACAAACTAGATGCAGGAAGAATGTTCCCGATGGTCGGAGAGTCCAGAACCAGGGGTCATAATCTACGGATAACGGGTAAACCATTTAGGACAGAAATGAGGAAGAATTTCTTCACCCAGAGAGTGGTGAACCTGTGGAATTCTCTACCACAGAAGGTAGTTGAGGCGAAGTCATTAAATATATTCAAGGATGAGTTAGATATATTTCTTAAAGCTAAAGGTATCAAGGGATATGGGGAGAAGGCAGGTACAGGGTACTGAGTTTGGATGATCAGCCATGATCTCATCGAATGGCGGAGCAGGCTCGAGGGGCCGAATGGCCTACTCCTGCTCCTATCTTCTATGTTTCTATCTTTTTCAACCATGGGACATGGAACAATGTCGCACTTTTGCAGTAATGGGGCAATTGTTTTTGAGGTTGGGGCTGCAGCACATACTTCCCCATTGGTGACAAATACTGAGGGAGCGATGCACTCTCGGAGGGGCAGTACTGAGGGAGCGCTGCACTCTCGGAGGGGCAGTACTGAGGGAGTGCTGCACTGTCGGTGCGGCAGTACTGACGGAGTGCTGCACTGTCGGAGGGCAGTACTGGGGGAGCACCGCACTGTCGGAGGGGCAATACTGAGGGAGCGCTGCACTGTCGGAGGGGCAGTACTGAGGGAGCGCTGCACTGTCGGTGGGACAGTACTGAGGGCGCGCTGCACTGTCGGAGGGGCAGTACTGAGGGAGCGCTGCACTGTCGGTGGGACAGTAATGAGGGCGCGCTGCACTGTCGGAGGGGCATTACTGAGGGAGCGCTGCACTGTCGGAGGGGCATTACTGAGGGAGCGCTGCACTGTCGGAGGGGCAGTACTGAGGGAGCGCAGCACTGTCGGAGGGACAGCACTGAGGGAGTGCCACACTGTCGGAGGGGCAGTACTGAGGGAGCGCTGCACTGTCGGAGGGGCAGTACTGAGGGAGCGCAGCACTGTCGGAGGGGCAGCACTGAGGGAGTGCCGCACTGTCGGAGGGGCAGCACTGAGGGAGTGCCGCACTGTCGGAGGGGCAGTACTGAGGGAGTGCCGCACTGTCGGAGGGGCAGTACTGAGGGAGTGCCGCACTGTCGGAGGGGCAGTACTGAGGGAGTGCCGCACTGTCGGAGGGGCAGTACTGAGGGAGTGCCGCACTGTCGGAGGGGCAGTACTGAGGGAGTGCCGCACTGTCGGAGGGGCAGTACTGATGGAGTGCCGCACTGTCGGAGGGGCAGTGCTGACGGAGTGCCGCACTGTCGGAGGGGCAGTACTGAGGGAGCGCCGCACTGTCGGAGGGGCAGTACTGAGGGAGTGCTGCACTGTCAGAGGTGCTGTCTTGCAGACAAGACATTAATCCGAAGCCCTGTCTGGCCCCTCAGATGGACGTAAAAGATCCCATTGCACTGTTTTGATAAAGAGCAGGTGCGTTCTCCTTTGTGTCCTGGACCAATATTTATCCCTCAACCAACACCTAAAAGACTGATCATCTGGTCATATTACTTTGTTGCTGTTTGTGGGAGCTTGCTGTGCGCAAATCTACATCCCCCGCAACCTTCAAAAGCCTCAGATCTACTACTTCGACTGTCACTCCATTTTGTGCTTTATTTTGATCACCCTGACTTTTTCGTTTCTTCTTTCTTTTTTCTTTCCTTTCTCTCTTCCTTTTTTTACTTTTTGTTTCTTTCTGTCTTTCTCATTCTTTCTCCCTCCACCTGTAGTTTGATTAAACTGTCCTCCTAAACTCCTTCCCTTGTATGACTGCCATCCTGCAGTTTCTGCTGCCTGGCTCCCCATCAGATTGCCTCGCAGCCAAATCCGATCAGCAGCTCGGCGCACACAGTGAAGCTCAGTCGCTACAGCTACGTGGCATCTGTTGCCGCCATCTGCCGCTGTCTCTCTTTGCTCCCTCTTGTTGGAAATTATCTAGAATCAGCAAAATAAATACCTCACCATCTGAGGTTAATTTTCAAATTATTTCTTCAGTCAGGAACAAAAATTTTTTTTGTAAATTCTCTCAGAAATGCCTCGGATCTCTTCACTCAATAAATTACATTCAGGCGCAGTGACTTTTCTTATCTGCCGATCATTTTTGCACGTACAGCAAGATCCCACAAGCAGCAATGAGATTTAACGGCCAGTTAATCTGCTTTTGGTGGAGTTGGTTGAGGGAGGAATGTTGGTTCAGACACCCGGAGCCAATGTTCCCGTTCATTTTTTTCCGGCTGCGATGCCCCTTTAAGGGGCTGCGCGGCCCATTCAAATTATCGCGCGCGTGTGGTTTTTTTCCGTTATAAAGCCGTTGAGCGGCCTCCGCGGCCGCACAGCTCAACAGAAACAGCCCTCCCTGCTCCTCTTCAAACGGCGCCATGGGATCTTCAATATCCACCTGAGCCAAGAGGGCACCTTAACATCGCAGTTTAATGTCTCTGCTGAAGGATGCTACCCCTGGCAATGCAGCACCCGGCCCCCGCCCCCTCCCCAGCACTTCCCTGGAAGGTCAGCCTTAAGTTTTGTGCGTGGGAATTGAATCCACAAACGTCTCACTCAGATTGGAGAGCTACCACTGAGCTAAGCTGGTACAGGAAGCCTGCCGTGAGGGGTCGGAGGCAGTGGACAGTGTAGTGCGCCAGTCACTGTCCTTTCATTTCAGAGGCTGTGTGTTTTACAGAGAATTACATAGAATATACAGCACAGAACCAGGCCATTCGGCCCAGCTCGGCTCTGCTGGTGTTTATACATCACACAAGTCTTCCCCCCCATTCCATCTCCCTCATCTCAGCCTTTCAGCATATCTTTCGATTCCCTTTGCTCTCATGTACTCGTCTAGTTTCCTTTTGAAAGCATCTAAGCTGTTTGCCTCAACCACTCACTGTGGTAGCGAGTTCCACATTCTAACCACTCGCTGACGAAAGAAATTTCTCCTTATTTCCCTATTTAATTTATTAGTGACTATCTTGTATTTATAGTGGCCCTGAAATTCGCCTCTACGGCTTGCCGCAGGGGTAAGGATCGCGCGCGCACTTACCTACCGCGCCTGCCGTTGTAGGCCCACGGGGACTTCAGCTCCTGGGCCTGCTCCAAGTGCCGGCGCGCAGTGCTTGCGTGTCCCAGGGGCGTAGTTAGTGCGATGCGTCCCCTGGGATCACGTGGGCCATGGAGAGCCAATGGCAGCAGACCATCTTTCATTCATAGATTTGACAGACCTGTCAAATCTGTGAATTGAAATCGGCCCCAAAAGAACAGCTAAACTTAAAATAAATTTTTAAAAAACCATCACATTTATAAAATAACTATAGTTAAATAAATTAACCACTTTAAACAAAAATTTTAATTTTTGAAAACATTAAAATACTTTTTAAAAGTGATAAAAATAAACTTACCTTTCTTTAAAGTATCTAAAAAAGATAAACCTGTGGAAATTTTTTTTAAATTATACTTAATTAACCACTTACATTGTTGAAAACGGGTCCTGCGCCTCCTTTGTAAAAGCGCAGGTTCTTCAATACTTACCCTCCCGTAGAAACCTGAAAAAAAATCTAAGTTTGCTGCGTACGCGCAGCCTCTAGCGCGCACGCGGTTCACCTAGGAACCGCCCCCTTCACCAGACCGGAAGTTCTGGTTTCCCGCGCATGCAGGAAACCGGCACTTCGGGATGCATTACGGGTGAGTACGCACTGTGTACTCACCCGGGAAGGGCCGAATTTTTGGCCCAACTATCTTGTATTTCAGGTAGTTTGAATCCAGCTTTGGCGGCTCTTAGTTCATCACTACATTTAATTGACAATCTCACTCAGCCTCCAGGATGCTTTTTTTGCGGAAATAGAAATGCCACACTGGTGCAGTCGGAGGTGCTATTCTGTGGTTGGGGTAAAGTGTATTGTTGAAGCTGTACAGCGGAAGCTTTACTCAGCATCTAAACTACGTTGCATCGAACCTGTGAATAGGGACATAGGAACAGGAGGAGGCCATTCAATCCCTCGAACCTGTTCCGTCAATCTATTAGATCATTGCTGATCTGTACACCAACTCCAGTTACCCGCCTTTTCTCCTCGATACTCTTACCCAACAAAAATCTACCGATCTCAGTCTTGAAAATGTCAATTTACCGCCAGCATCCACAGCCTTTGGTGGGAGAGAGTTCCAGATTTCCACTACCCGTTGTGTGAAGAAGTGCTTCCTGATTTCTTCCCTGAACGGCCTGGCTCTAATTTTAAGGTTGTGCCCCCTTGTTCTGGACTCCCCCCACCAGAGGAAATAGTTTCTCTCTATCTACCCTATCGAATCCCTTTATCATTTTAAACACCTCGATTAGATCGCCCCTCAACCATGTAAACTCAAAGGAATACAAACCAAGTTTATGCAACCTGTCCTCATAATTTAACCCTGTCTAATTCTGGTGAATCTGTGCTGCACCCCCTCCACGGTCAGTATATCCTTCCTGAGGTGCGGTGCCCAAAATTGAAGGCAGTTACTCCAGGTGGGATCTGACCAAGGCTCTAAACAACTGAAGCATCAATTCCTCACTTTTGTATTCCAACTCCGTTGAGATATAAAGGCCAACATTCCATTAGCCTTTGTTGATTAATTCTTGTGCCTGTGCACGAGCTTTTAGTGATTAGCTTGTCGCAGTGAATGTCCACTAGGATAGACTTAACGTCACACATTGAAAAGGAACAGTGCAGATTCCTGATCGGGTAGATTGTTGCTGATTCTGGAGGAAAATGGTGTAAACTGTTTTATTACTCATTAGCAGGATGTGGGCTTCCCAGCATTTATTGCTCATCCCTAATTGAGAAGGTGGTGGTGAGCCGCCTTCTTGAACCGCTGCAGTCCGTGTGGTGAAGGTACTCCCACAGTGCTGTTAGGGAGGGAGTTCCAGGATTTTGACCCAGTGACGATGAAGGAACGGCCGATATATGTGACTTGGAGGGGAAGTTGCAGGTGGTGGTGTTCCCATGCGCCTGCTACCCTTGTCCTTCTAGGTGGTAGAGGTCGTGGGTTTGGGAGGTCTGCGCTAGAAGGTGTCAGCTCTGATTGGCCAGTCTGTGTCGAGGTAGCTGACCTCGTGATAGGGAACAGAAGTGAAACCGGTGTGCCTCGGCTTCCTTTTGGCCTGGGGAGAGGTTCGGCCCGAGTTACCTCCTGAGCCCGTGCTGTAAAGTGCGTGTGTTGGCGAGTGTCTGAGCCCATTGAACCATTTCCTAACATTAGGCACCCCTATCAGGGCAGTAGGAGAGAAATTCAGGACAGAATGTAGTCGCAATTGTGCGGGGTTTTTTTTGTTGCTTTTCTCATTATCTGCTTTATGTAATTCCAGCGCTTATCAATCTGTTGAAGTTCCTGATGTCGAATGAAACCGTGCTCCTGGGGAAATACAACATCTTTGCTCTGGCCTTAATGGTGAGCCATTATTTTTCAATGTACATTTTATTGATGTTCTCTGTTCCCCCAAGTGTCTTGCAGCGTGCCTTAGATGACAGGACAGCGAGGCAGCCCTTTCTCACCCTGACTGACTGACTCCGCGACAGTACGGCCCTGTCACTGTGTGATTGACTGACCCCTTGTTGGTGAGGCCCTGTCACTGTGTGTGTGACTGACTCCGCGACAGTACGGCCCTGTCACTGTGTGACTGACTGACCCCTTGTTGGTGAGGCCCTGTCACTGTGTGTGTGACTGACTCTGCGACAGTACGGCCCTGTCACTGTGTGATTGACTGACCCCTTGTTGGTGAGGCCCTGTCACTGTGTGTCTGTGTGACTGACTCCGCAACAGTGCGGCCTTGTTGGCTGTGTGTGTGTGTGTGTGCGTCCGCGTCCGCGCAGCCCTGTCACTGTGTGACTGACTGACCCCTTGTTGGTGAGGCCCTGTCACTGTGTGTGTGACAGGGCCGCACTGTTGCGGAGTCAGTCACTGTGCGACTGACCCCTCGATAGTGCGGCCCTGTCACTCTGTGACTGATTACTGGGAATCTTCCATGGGAGCACAGATGCTTCCTTCAGTTCTTGGCTACAATGAAATCTTGTGGGATCAAGGCAGACGTTACAAATGGATACTGAATTGGCTGGAAAATATGAAACAGGGTAATATTATCAGGGTCGCTATTTCTAATTGGACAACCTGACGAGCCCCCTGAACTTGGCTACAGAAATCCTGCAGCTGGTAATCTTTATTAATGACAAGAGATACTACACTGTAAATGGAATGTTGAAGTTTGCAGATTGCAGCAAAAAGGAGGATTTTTACAAGTGATAGATTGCTCTTCAGAGTTACCTAGCAACAAAAACCTAGCAACAGGGCAGATGAATGTCACATGACAGTTGACATGGAATCTTTGGGAACAGGCAAAGGCTGCCAGGCCTGACAAGCTTGTTAATTTTTCATTGACTTCAAACTCTCAGACCCACTTCCTCACCATCGCCCTCAATCCCTACCCCTCTCAACAAATGGATCCACTTGTCTCGTGAGCCCACTTTAACCGCATACGCTGCAATGTCCTTTCCTGGCAGCCTGATCCATGCAGGCTTTCTTGATCTGAGCCAAGAAATTACTGCTGGATATCAACCAAGTCACACACCATCCTGGCTTGGAAATATATCGCCGTTCCTTCATCGTCGCTGGGTCAAAATCCTGGCACTCCCTCCCTAACAGCACTGTGGGAACACCTTCACCACACGGACTGCAGCGGTTCAAGAAGGCGGCTCACCACCACCTTCTCAAGGGCAATTAGGGATGGGCAATAAATGCTGTCCTTGCCAGCGACACCCACATCCCAGGTAAAAATAAAAAAAGCGATTGCTTAACGCACTCCTGTGACGTTCCTCTATCTGCTATTTCAGCGGAGACATTAACCCATTCAGAATGAATGGGTTATCGTTTGCATTAGTATAGCACGCAGAGAACATAGGAACAGGAGGAGGCCATTCAGCCCCTCCAACCTGTTCCGCCATCCAGTTAGATCATGGCTGATCTGTATCTTAACACCATCTACCCGCCTTGGTCCCCTAACCCTTAATACCCTTGCCTAACAAAAAGCTATCAAACTGAGGTTATAAATTTTCAATTGGCACCCAACCTCAACAACCTTTTGGGGGAGAGAGTTCCAGATTTCCACTACTCTTTGTGTGAAGAAGTGCTTCCTGACATCACCGCTGAACAGCCTGGCTCTAATTTTAAGGTTATGCCCCCCTGTTTTGGACTATACCCCCATCGCCAGCGGAAATAGTTTCCCTCTATTTACCCGATCGAATCCTTTAATCATCTTAAACACCTCAATTAGATCACCCCTTAATCTCCTGGATTCGAGGGAATGCAAGCCAAGCCAAGCCTGTGCAACCCGTCCTCAAAATTGAACCCTTTAAGCCAGAGGAATGTCACGCGAGCAGGTTTCCCATTTGTCTGTTAATAACAGCAGCCGGAATGTCTTAAAATTTTGGAGCTAGTCAGACTAGGGCGATGGTAACTCAGGTGGTGTAGGGAGACCGTACCCATTGAGGTAGTGTGGCAGTCTCTGAAGGTCTCACTGACCCGCACCGCCGGGCAGGGCCGGGCTGCACCTGTTGTGAAGTGTTTGCCTTTTCCACCATCCTCCGAAAACCGTGAGGGAATAATTGGACGCGTCTCCCTTTGGTTGCAGGTCGTGAATTTATTCAATGTGTTTATTACGTACGGCGACACTTTCCTCCCCACGCCCAGCAGTTACGATGAACTTTACTACGAGATCATTCGAATGCACCAGGTCTTCGATAACTTATATTCAATGGGTGAGTTTAAATATTTTTTTTTTACTGAGAAACTCAGTTGAAAGAAAAAGACTTGCATTTCTACAGCGCCTTTCACAATCTCAGGAGGTTCCAAAGCGCTTTACAGCCAATGAAGTACTTTTTCAAGTGTAGTCACTGTTGTAATGTAGGAAACTCGGCAGCCAATTTGCGCACAGCAAGCTCCCACATACAGCAATGTGATAATGGCCAGATAATCTGTTTTTAGTGATTATGGTTGAAGGCTAAACATTGGCCAGGTCACTAGGGAGAACTCTCCTCTTATTCGAATAGTGGCTGTGGGATCTTTACATCCACCTGAAAGGGCAGATGGGGCAACAGTTTAACGTCTCATCTGAAAGGCGGCGCCTCCGACAGTGCAGCGCTCCCTCAGTACTGCCCCTCCGACAGTGCAGTACTCCCTCAGTACTGCCCCTCCGACAGTGCAGCGCTCCCTCAGTACTGCCCCTCCGACAGTGCAGCGCTCCCTCAGTACTGACCCTCCGACAGTGCAGCGCTCCCTCAGTACTGCCCCTCCGACAGTGCGGCGCTCCCTCAGTACTGCCCCTCCGACAGTGCGGCGCTCCCTCAGTACTGACCCTCCGACAGTGCAGCGCTCCCTCAGTACTGACCCTCCGACTGTGCGGCGCTCCCTCAGTACTGCCCTTCCGACAGTGCAGCGCTCCCTCAGGACAGCCCCTCCGACAGTGCAGCGATCCCTCAGTACTGACCCTCCGACAGTGCAGCGCTCCCTCAGTACTGCACTGGGTGTTTTGCTCACACAGATCGATATAAACTCGTTCACGGATGAGTTTGAAATGAGCGCTAGTAACCTTTGTTTTTGCTCTGTTGCAGTTTTAAGGCTTTCGACGAACAGCGGTCAGTGGAAGGAGCCAGCGAGTAAAGTGACGCACGCACTGATCAATGTCAGGTAAGGAATGCACGCGAGCAACAAGTGGGGAGCATAAAACCCCGCATAGACCAGCTGGACCAAATGGCCTCTTTCTGTGCTGTAGACTTGATGTAAGCGGGGACCACATTCACTGGCCTTCCTTCGGTTGATCCACCTCAGTTTGGGAATGTTGTGATACAACTGTTAATCACCTGTACAGTTATTAAGTCCAATATCACATAAATATGTATCGCAATAACGCAGTATATTGTATAAAATATAGGGGAGTGTTAAAAAAGAACTTGCATTTCTATAGCGCCATTCACGACCTCGGGACGTCCCGAAGTACTTTACAGTCAGTGAAGTACTTTTTTTGAAGTGTAGTCACTGTTGTAATGTAGGAAACGCGGCAGCCAATTTGCACACAGCAAGCTCCCACAAACAGCAATGTGATAATGGCCAGATAATCTGTTTTAGGATGTTGGTTGAGGGATAAATATTTGCCAGGAAACCGGGGATAACTCCCCTGCTCCTCTTCGAAATAGTGGCATGGGATCTTTTACATCCACCTGAGAGGGCAGACGGGGCCTCGGTTTAATGTCTGATCTGAAAGACGGCACCTCTGACAGTGCGGCACTCCCTCAGTACTGCACTAGGAGTGTCAGCCTGGATTTTTATGCTCAGGTCTCTGGAGTGGGACTTGAACCCACGACCTTCTGACTCAGATGCGAGGATGCTACCCACTGAGCCACGGCAGACACATACTCAGTAACGCGCAGTGGGGCTGATGTTGTGATGGGAAGTGTCCATTACGCTGGCGTGCGTCAGGTGCTGACTCCCAAGTATGCTGAGCGCAACCCTGTAAAACCGGCCAGTGCGTGTCAGGCTAGGTGCCTGCGTTCAAAGTTTGTGCAGGCCTCTTTGTGTCCCATTTTCTACGTTAATTAGACCTACTAAAGCAGACTGCCTGAGCAGGACTCCAGTTCCTCATTGTCTGTTAAAATTAGACACTGCCAGGGAGATTCATTGAAAATATTTTAGTATTATCTTTTTCCCGTGTATCAACCTTCGCCTAGGGCCGCCCAGCTTATCTCCCTCTCGACTTTTGGATCTCTGAAGTCCCCTTTGCTGCTGTGTTTTCTCTTCCCCCTCGCCAGCCCCCTTCCGCCCCAAAAGGCCCTTTATTCTTGAGGTGCCAGCAGCTGTTTAAGTGCTGCTGCCGATAGAAATCCCACCCCCAAAAACTCGTCTCGCGCTGTCTCTCTCTCTCTCTCCCAACGGGTCCTGACCGATGGTGTTGACCCTGAACTGCCCTCTGAAGCGGCCGAGCGAGCCACTCAGTCGCAGCAAAACCGCGATGCGGCGGTTCAAGAAGGCGGCTCACCACCACCAGCTTCTCGGGGCAACGAGGGAAGGGCCATAAATGCCGGTCCTGCCTCAGCCCGAGAATGAATTCGAACCCCACCCCTTCGGAGCAAAGTTTAAAATATTATTGAGCTGACCTTGCATTGTGGCGCCAGGCCAGGTTATCTCTGGGCTGGCCAATGGGAGTCTTGGTCGCACTGGTCGTGGATTCGCCTGGAGGCATGTGGACCACCATTCAGCCAGAGCATGAACCCAGTGCAACGGTTCCCGGGAATCGTGTCCCTTTGTTTGTGCCAGCTTCCCCCGGGCTCCTGGGATGAGCCGTTCTGTAAACATTACAAGATGTTCTGCAGCTGTGACCAAAAAGTGTGCGGTTCATAACAGCTGACGTTACAAATGAATAGATTGAGGCATTAATTTCAGGCAACAGCTCATTGATTGGCAAAAAATAATTCAATATATGGAGCCTTGGAATTCAACCAGTGACTTCATGATTAGATTGAGCCAATAACATAATTAAATTCAGACAGTAACGCTCTTAATTATTGAATGCAGTCAGTAACTTAATAACTATATTCAGTTGGAACTAATTTGATTATTAAATTAACTTAGTTATGAAATTCCTTCGGAATTGTACATGTACTGAATATACTTTGTGTTTTACAATCCAAGCTCTTAATAGCTACAAATCAGCCCTCATTGTTCACATCCCAATGCTCCAAAGACCCACACCCTCAAGCTCCTGCTGCCTGTGTTTTCATCCACCTTAATATCTACGTTTGTTTTTTACTAATGCCCCCATTTGATCCATTTTAATCTGTGCCCTCTGGCACTTCATTCCGTTGACATGATTTATGTGTTTTTCTTTTAGTAAAACTTTATTACAGATTTTATTCACGTAAAACAGAGCAACCAATTATGACTGTATAAAGATGTGACTCTCTCACTTGAGGATACTATTTATAGCTAG
Source organism: Squalus acanthias (assembly GCA_030390025.1). Taxonomy (NCBI): domain Eukaryota; kingdom Metazoa; phylum Chordata; class Chondrichthyes; order Squaliformes; family Squalidae; genus Squalus; species Squalus acanthias. The sequence continues at coordinate 506,910 of JASTWF010000103.1, forward strand.
CCTGTCACCCTCATTACTTGTTCTGCCTTGAGGAAATAAATGAGACACTGTAGTGCCATCGACTGCAGTAATGTAATTGGAATAATTCACCAAGACGTCTGGTACGGATGCCTCTCCGCTGAAAGCCTCCGCGCTGTTACTATCCACAGTAAATAGATTGTTTCACATTCATGCAGCACCATTTGATCTCGTATCTGCGCCATTGCCTGCTATCATCTTCACACTGTCCACTTGCCACTCAGTCAGTGACCTCTCTGAGCTCCACAACATTCTGCGCACATGTCCAGATGTACCTGCCCTGTGAGTGTTTGATGGGACAGTGTAGAGGGAGCTTTACTCTGTATCTAACCCCATGCTGTACCTGCCCTGGGAGTGTTTGATGGGACAGTGTAGAGGGAGCTTTACTCTGTATCTAACCCGTGCTGTACCTGCCCTGGGAGTGTTTGATGGGACAGTGTAGAGGGAGCTTTACTGTGTATCTAACCCGTGCTGTACCTGCCCTGGGAGTGTTTGATGGGACAGTGTAGAGGGAGCTTTACTCTGTATCTAACCCGTGCTGTACCTGCCCTGGGAGTGTTTGATGGGACAGTGTAGAGGGAGCTTTACTCTGTATCTAACCTGTGCTGTACCTGCCCCGGGAGTGTTTGATGGGACAGTGTAGAGGGAGCTTTACTCTGTATGTAACCCCTACTGTACCTGCCCTGGGAGTGTTTGATGGGGCAGTGTAGAGGGAGCTTTACTCTGTATCTAACCCGTACTGTACCTGCCCTGGGAGTGTTTGATGGGGCAGTGTAGAGGGAGCTTTACTCTGTATCTAACCCCTACTGTACCTGCCCTGGGAGTGTTTGATGGGACAGTGTAGAGGGAGCTTTACTCTGTATCTAACCCGTGCTGTACCTGCCCTGGGAGTGTTTGATGGGGACAGTGTAGAGGGAGCTTTACTCTGTATCTAACCCGTGCTGTACCTGCCCTGGGAGTGTTTGATGGGGACAGTGTAGAGGGAGCTTTACTCTGTATCTAACCCGTGCTGTACCTGCCCTGGGAGTGTTTGATGGGACAATGTAGAGGGAGCTTTACTCTGTATCTAACCCGTGCTGTACCTGCCCTGGGAGTGTTTGATGGGGATAGTGTAGAGGGAGCTTTACTCTGTATCTAACCCGTGCTGTACCTGCCCTGGGAGTGTTTGATGGGACAGTGTAGAGGGAGCTTTACTCTGTATCAAACCCCGTGCTGTACCTGCCCTGGGTGTCCTCAATGAAAAATGATTTCACCTTGATTAGCACAAAATACACAAAAATTGTTCTGGCAATTTCAGTAAATCTTTTCGGGAAAGAACAGGCATCCATTTCACTCCAGGGCCTCAGCAGTTAGTCAATAACTGAGATTGATTGGTTAAACTGCCAAGTCCATGATTAATCTCCTCAACTTCCTTAACCACACCAGGTTGTTCAGTGAGGAGTGTTGTGCTGCAACAAAAATCCTGATGTAGTGAGAAGGCATAGCAGATCTGACGGACACTGTCACGGCCCCAGTGCAGACGGACACTGTCACGGCCCCAGCGCAGACGGACACTGTCACGGCCCCAGCGCAGACGGACACTGTCACGGCCCCAGCGCAGACGGACACTGTCACGGCCCCAGCGCAGACGGACACTGTCACGGCCCCAGCGCAGACGGACACTGTCACGGCCCCAGCGCAGACGGACACTGTCACGGCCCCAGCGCAGACGGACACTGTCACGGCCCCAGCGCAGACGGACACTGTCACGGCCTCAGCGCAGACGGACACTGTCACGGCCCCAGCGCAGACGGACACTGTCACGGCCCCAGCGCAGACGGACACTGTCACGGCCCCAGCGCAGACGGACACTGTCACGGCCCCAGCGCAGACGGACACTGTCACGGCCCCAGCGCAGACGGACACTGTCACGGCCCCAGCGCAGACGGACACTGTCACGGCCCCAGCGCAGACGGACACTGTCACGGCCCCAGTGCAGACGGACACTGTCACGGCCCCAGTGCAGACGGACACTGTCACGGCCCCAGTGCAGACGGACACTGTCACGGCCCCAGTGCAGACGGACACTGTCACGGCCCCAGTGCAGACGGACACTGTCACGGCCCCAGTGCAGACGGACACTGTCACGGCCCCAGTGCAGACGGACACTGTCACGGCCCCAGTGCAGACGGACACTGTCACGGCCCCAGTGCAGACATAAGCTCCATCATAAGGTCAGAAGTGGGATGCTCGCTGAAATAACCATAGTGAGAGAGGAAGTATTAAGGGGCTTAGCATCTTTGAAAGTAGATAAATCCCCAGGCCCAGATGAAATGTATCCCAGGCTGTTGAGAGAAGCAAAAGAGGAAATAGTAGATGCTCTGACCATCACTTTCCAATCCTCTCTGGCTACAGGTGTGGTGCCGGAGGACAGCTAACATTGTACCTTTGTTTAAAAAGGGAGAAAGGAACAGACCGAGTAATTACAGGCCAGTCAGCCTAACCTCGGTGGTTGGAAAATTATTGGAAAAAGTTCTGAGGGACGGGATAAATCTTCATTGAGAAAGACACGGATTAATCAAGGATAGTCAGCACGGATTTGTTAAGGGGAAGGTCGTGTCTGACTAACCTGATTGAATTTTTTGAGGAGGTAACAAGGAGGGTCGATGAGGGTAGTGCGTTTGATGTAGTGTATATGGATTTTAGCAAGGTTTTGATAAGGTCCCATATGGCAGACTGGTCACAAAAGTAAAAGCCCATGGGATCCAGGGCAAAGTGGCAAGTTGGATCCAAAATTGGCTCAGAGGTAGGAAGCAAAGGGTAATGGTTGATGGGTGTTTTTGTGACTGGAAGGCTGTTTCCAGTGGGGTTCCGCAGGGCTCAGGACTAGGTCCTTTGCTTTTTGTGGTATATATCAATGATTTAGACGAGAATGTAGGGGGTATGATTAAGAAGTTTGCAGATGATACTAAAATTGGCTGTGTGGTTGATACTGAAGAAGAAAGCTGTAGCCTGCAGAAAGATATCAATGAACTGGTCAGGTGGGCAGAACAGTGGCAAATGGAACTCAATCCGGAGAAGTGTGAGGTAATGCATTTGGGGAGGGCTAACAAGGCAAGGGAATACACATTAAATGGTAGGATACTGAGAAGTGTCGAGGAACAAAGGGACCTTGGAGTGCATGTCCACAGATCCCTGAAGGTAGCAGGCGGTTAAGTAGATAAGGTGGTTAAGAAGGCCTACGGATTACTCTTTTATTAGCCGAGGCATAGAATACAAGAGCAGGGGGGGTTATGCTTCAACTGTAAAAACACTAGTTAAGCCACAGCTAGAGTACTGCATGCAGTTCTGGTCACCACATTACAGGAAAGATGTGATTGCACTAGAGGGGGTACAGAGGAGATTCACGAGAATGTTGCCAGGACTGGAGAATTTTAGCTATGAGGAAAGTTTGGATAGGCTGGGGTTGTTTTCTTTGGAACAGAGGAGGCTGAGGGGAGACCTTATTGAGGTGTATAAAATTATGAGGGGCCTAGATAGAGTGGATAGGAAGGACCTATTTCCCTTAGCAGAGAGGTCAATAACCAGGGGTCATAGATTTAAAGTAATTGGTAGGAGGTTTAGAGGGGATTTGAGGGGAAATTTCTTCACCCAGAGGGTGGTTGGGGTCTGGAACTCACTGCCTGAAAGGGTGGTAGAGGCAGAAACCCTCATCACATTTAAAAAGTACTTGGATATGCACTTGCAGTGCTGTAATCTACAGGGGTCCGGACCAAGAGCTGGAAAGTGGGATTAGGCTGGATAGCTCTTTGTCGACCGGCGCGGACACGATGGGCCAAAATGGCCTCCTTCCGTGCTGTAAGTTTCTATGATGATTGCAGTGTTCAGTTTCTTTCGCAACTCTTCAGATAATGAAGCAGTCCGTGCCTGCATGCAGCAAGACCTGGACGACATTCAGGCTTGGGCTGATAAGTGGCAGGTAACATTCGCGCCACACAAGTGCCAGGCAATCACTATCTCCAACAAGCGAGCGTCTAACCACCGCCCTTTGACATTCAACGTCATTACCATCGCCGAATTCCCCACCATCAACATCCTGGGGGGTCACCATTGATCAGAAACTTAACTGGACCAGCCACATAAATACTGTGGCTACAGGTGCAGGTCAGAAGTTGGGTGTGTACCATCTACAAGATGCAATGCAGAAACTCGCCAAGGCTTCTTCGACAGCACCTCCCAAACCCACGACCTCTACCACCTAGAAGGACAAGGGCAGTGGGCACATGGGAACACACCACCTGCAAATTCCCCTCCAAGTCACACACCATCCTGACTTGGAAATATATCGGCCGTTCCTTTATCGTCGCTGGGTCAAAATCCTGGAACTCCCTCCCTAACAGCACTGTGAGAGCACCTTCACCACACGGACTGCAGCGGTTCAAGAAGGCGGCTCACCACCACCTTCTCAGGGCAATTAGGGATGGGCAATAAATGCTGGCCTTGCCAGCGACACCCACATCCCAGGAACGAATAAAGAAAAAAAGCACTTCCCCAGCGCAGGCTGCCCCGGCCCCGGCGCTCCCTTCTGCCTCCCCAACAGCTGCACACTGCAGCTCCACAATAGCTGCTGCCTGCACTCCGACACCAGCAGGCCAGGTACTGTAGTATGGCTGACACAAGTTATAAATCTACTAAATTAGCAACGAGTTGACTTTGTGTCAATTCATTGCTAATTCTTGAATTATCTCTCTTGCTCTTCTCTGACAAGAACCCTACTCTTATTTAACAACCGATGTTTCTGGGAGTTATGATGAGGCACTCTGTAAATGCACATCTTTCTCTCTTTTTTAACCGGGGTGGGGTATTGGGCTCTGGGCTATGGACCTTCGCAAAGGTTTCTTTCGAATCTAATTTGTTTTCATTACCAGAATACCGATCCCTTTTGGGGTACTGTTCCACAAATACTGGATACAGAGACTATAAATTCTTTTAAAAGAGAATTTGATAGTTGCTTGGAAAAGAGGACGATTAAAGGCTGTTGGGAGGGAGTAGGAGACTGGGATTAGACTGGGCGGGATATTAAAGGGTACGGGGAGGGAGTAGGAGACTGGGATTAAACTGGGTGGGATATTGAAGGGTGTGGGGAGGGAGTAGGAGACTGGGATTAGACTGGGCGGGATATTGAAGGGTACGGGGAAGGGAGTAGGAGACTGGGATTAAACTGGGTGGGATATTGAAGGGCGTGGGGAGGGAGTAGGAGACTGGGATTAGACTGGGCGGGATATTAAAGGGTGTGGGGAGGGAGCGGGAGAGTGGGATTAGACTGGGTGGGATATTGAAGAGTGGGGAGGGAGCGGGAGAGTGGGATTAGACTGGGTGGGATATTGAAGGGTGTGGGGAGGGAGCGGGAGAGTGGGATTAGACTGGGTGGGATATTGAAGGGTGTGGGGAGGGAGTAGGAGAGTGGGATTAGACTGGGCAGGATATTAAAGGGTACGGGGAGGGAGCGGGAGAGTGGGATTAGACTGGGTGGGATATTGAAGGGTGTGGGGAGGGAGTAGGAGAGTGGGATTAGACTGGGCAGGATATTAAAGGGTACGGGGAGGGAGCGGGAGAGTGGGATTAGACTGGGTGGGATATTAAGGGTGTGGGGAGGGAGCGGGAGAGTGGGATTAGACTGGGTGGGATATTAAAGGGTGTGGGGAGGGAGCGGGAGAGTGGGATTAGACTGGGTGGGATATTAAAGGGTGAGGGGAGGGAGCGGGAGAGTGGGATTAGACTGGGTGGGATATTGAAGGGTGTGGGGAGGGAGCGGGAGAGTGGGATTAGACTGGGTGGGATATTAAAGGGTACGGGGAGGGAGTAGGAGAGTGGGATTAGACTGGGTGGGATATTAAAGGGTGTGGGGAGGGAGTAGGAGACTGGGATTAGACTGGGTGGGATATTGAAGAGTGGGGAGGGAGCGGGAGACTGGGATTAGACTGGGTAGGATATTAAAGGGTGTGGGGAGGGAGTAGGAGACTGGGATTAGACTGGGTGGGATATTGAAGGGTGTGGGGAGGGAGTAGGAGACTGGGATTAGACTGGGTGGGATATTGAAGGGTGTGGGGAGGGAGTAGGAGAGTGGGATTAGATTGGGTGGGATATTGAAGGGTGTGGGGAGGGAGTAGGAGAGTGGGATTAGACTGGGTGGGATATTAAAGGGTGTGGGGAGGGAGTAGGAGAGTGGGATTAGACTGGGTGGGATATTAAAGGGTGTGGGGAGGGAGTAGGAGAGTGGGATTAGACAAGACTAGACTAGTTTTGTAAAATCAGTTGTGTGTGTTATTTAAAGAGGAGCAAGGTCAGACTTGCTTGTGATGTCTCCTGTCCCAATGACAACTGCCCACCTCCACCCACTGTCTGGACTCAAACATGCAGATCGGTCTTGGGTGAGATATCCACTGCCTGCGGAAAGATTTTGGCACCAAACCTCTGGAAGGCTCCCCTTGGAGGGGATACAGCTCAGATTCACCACAATGATACCAGGTCTTAAAGGGTTAAATTATGAGGAGTGGTTGCATAAAATTGGATTGTGTTCTTTTGCGTTCTGAAAGTTGAGGGGTGATCTAATTGAGGTGTTTACAATGATAAAAGGATTCGATAGGGTAGATACAGAGAAACTATTTCCTCTTATGGGGAGTCCAGAACAAGAGGGAACAATCTTAAAATTAGAGCCAGGCTGGTCAGGATGATGTCAAGAAGCACTTTTTCGCACAAAGGGTAGTGGAAATCTGGAAAACTCTCCCCAAAAGGCTGTAGATGCTGGGGGTCAATTGAAAATTTCAAGACTGAGATGGATAGATTTTTGTTGGGTAAGGGTAATTTTTTTATTCATTCACGGGATGTGGGTGTCGCTGGCAAGGCCAGCATTTATTGCCCATCCCCAATTGCCCTTGAGAAGGTGGTGGTGGTATCGAGGGGATATGGAGCAATGGTGGGTAAATAGAGTTGAAGTACAGATCAGCTCTGATCTAATAGAATTTTGGAACAGGCTCGAGGGGCTGAATGGCCTCCTCCTGTTCCTATGTTCCTCGAGGGGCTGAATGGCCTCCTCCTGTTCCTGTGTTCCTCGAGGGGCTGAATGGCCTCCTCCTGTTCCTGTGTTCCTCGAGGGGCTGAATGGCCTCCTCCTGTTCCTGTGTTCCTCGAGGGGCTGAATGGCCTCCTCCTGTTCCTGTGTTCCTCGAGGGGCTGAATGGCCTCCTCCTGTTCCTGTGTTCCTCGAAGGGCTGAATGGCCTCCTCCTGTTCCTGTGTTCCTCGAGGGGCTGAATGGCCTCCTCCTGTTCCTGTGTTCCTCGAGGGGCTGAATGGCCTCCTCCTGTTCCTGTGTTCCTCGAGGGGCTGAATGGCCTCCTCCTGTTCCTGTGTTCCTCGAGGGGCTGAATGGCCTCCTCCTGTTCCTGTGTTCCTCGGGGGGCTGAATGGCCTCCTCCTGTTCCTGTGTTCCTCGAGGGGCTGAATGGCCTCCTCCTGTTCCTATGTAAAAGCTTTAAAGACAAAGACCACAGGGTGCCAGTTTAAAAAAGAAATAGGATGTTAAGAGTAAGAAGGGAAATTGAGCCTAAAGGGTGGTAGACTAAATTTCCAGCAAACGCACTGAAGCAGGCAGTAAAAATGGGCCCAAAGCTCTGTTGGAACTTCTCTCCCCTCCGAGTCAGAAAGTTGTGGATTCAAGCTCCACTCCAGACATAATCTAGGATGACACTCAAGGGAGAGCTGCACTGTCAGGGGTGCCATTCTTCAGATGCAACTTCAAATCCAGGTCCTGTCTGGCTGATCAGGTGGATCCCATGGCACTGCTGGAAGAGGAGGAGAGTTCTCCCCGGTATCCTGGCCAACACTTCTCTCCGAACCAAAAATATATCACCTGGCCATTCATTCGCTGTTTGTGGGTCCTTGCTGTGCGTAGAATTGGCTGCCACATTTCCCTACATTAAAACAGTGACAACACTTCAGAAGTAATTCGCTGGTTGCTGTGTGACATCCTGAGGACGCGATAAGGTGAAATCTAAATACTATTTCTTTCTTTAACATAAGGCCAGAAAAGCTCTAATGATAAGGTCAGGTCTCGTGTCCAGCTGCTCCACAGTGAGAGTTTACCCTACAAGACAGTCCTTTGTAAACAGCTGGCTACATCATGTAAACCATCTTGAGAAACGTCCTGTAATTATCTGGGCCACATTTGTTTTGTCTTTGAATCCATGGCTTTGGCTGAATCCTGCTGTTTTATCTGCTCGGCGAGTTCCGAGCCTCGTGTCCCGCTGTCTATTGCAACAAATTCATCTCTCCTTAATAAATAAATTTAGTTTTAATGTACCCATCTGGCTCTTTCAGCTGAGAAAGCATGCACAGCAGGCAGACAGTGCTGCAGCACAGCTCAAGCGTGAGTGCATGTTGTGGGGTAGGTTTTTCGAGTCAGTGTTCCCGTCGAGGTGCTCTGTGCGGCGGACAGGCTCGTTGGCATGGAGATCAGCGTGGCAGTTTTGCGGCACGCTTGATTCTTCCGTTTATTAGATGGCGGTGGCGACGTTACGCCGGCAGAACGGGAGCACCTCCGAGATTAATTCCAGGCCCTAGTGATTCAATCATTGAGCTAAGAGAGAACTGGGGGTTGAGTGCTGAGGGTGTGCAGGACATTGAACATAGAGTGGAATCATCAGCAAAGAGTAGGTAGAGTTAGTTGATCAGGTTGGAGACCAATGGTGAGAGAATCCTGAAAGCGATGTGCAAAATATATTTAAAAATATGCAAAAAGAAGGCTTACTGTATATACTTGTGTATAAGTCTAGAGATTTATGTCGGTCTGGGGCTTTGAAAGTAGTGTGTGCGGGGAGGGCGGCACCTTTATACAGATATTCTGAGGAGCACACTCCCACTCCACTGTTTCTGGCCTGATCTCACCACCTTGTCAGCCGTGGCTCAGTGGGTCGCACTCTCGCTTCCGAGTCAGAAGGTCGTGGGTTCAAGTCCCACTTCAGAGACTTGAGCATAAAAATCCAGGCTGACACTCCCAGTGCAGTGCTGAGGGAGTGCTGCACTGTCGGAGGTGCCGTCTTTCGGATGAGACGTTAAACCGAGGCCCCGTCTGCTCTCTCAGATGGACATAAAAGATCCCACGGCCACTATTTTGAAGAAGAGCAGGGGAGTTCTCCCCGGTGTCCTGGCCAATATTTATCCCTCAACCAACATCACTAAAACCAGATTATCTGGTCATTATCACATTGATGTTTGTGGGAGCTTGTTGTACACACATTGCCTGCCACGTTTCCTACAAAATAACAGTGATTACACTTGAAAAGTACTTCATTGGTTGTAATGTGTTTTGAGACGTCCTGAAGTGGTGAAAGCCGCTGTAGAAATGCAAGTCTTTTTTTTTTCTTTTTTTAATTCTGAACTCCCAGCTTTGATTACCTCTCACCAACCCAGCGTCGTGCTCCTCTCTCTCTCTCGCTCGCTCCTGTTCACTGTCTGTGTGCATCGGTACTACATAGAACAGTCACCAAGCACAAAAATCCTGCTCTCTGGGGAGTTGTGATAAAGAAAAAGAAAGAAAGACTTACATTTATACAGCGGCTTTCAAGACCTCTGGGCGGCCCAAAGCTCTTCATAGCCAATGAAGAACTTTTTTGAAATGTAGTCGCTGTTGTAATGTAGGAATGATGTAGTGATGACTGATGAGGGAATCTTGCATGTGAGTGACGAGTGTTATTTTCCGGGGTTTTTTTTGACTGAAATGTAGGGAGTCATATTATACAGGAATCGTGCGCCCGTGTATACGGTAGTCCCGGAGTGTGCGGTTTCATTGTTTAAATACACCATGCAGCCTTCTGAAGGCAAAGAAAAATTCCCGTTTGAGAATTATTTTTTTTAAAAGCACCACAGATCTGAACTAATTAAATCAAATTTCAAAAACTGAATATTAATTGCGGGCTTGACAATTGAGAATTTAGGTTGCTAATAACAGGCCGCTCTCTGTTTCAGGGCCATCATCAACCATTTTAACCCTAAGATAGAGTCGTATGCGGCAGTCAATCACATCTCTCAGCTCTCTGAAGATCAGGTATGTGCTGCTGACACTTTTTAATGTGTTTTTGGTCCAGTTTTCTTTCATCCCTTGAAGATTCTGACACTTGCTGCAGCTTGGTTCTATCAGTCCTCAATTGGTCCATTTGTGAGCCCAGGCAACTATTCGCCCAGAGAGGGCATCACTGCCGAGCCCATCCTCGTGGTCACCCAGACTCCACACGTGCGCACCTTGCAGCACGGCTGAGAGAATAGCGATCAGAGGTAGCAATCCTGGCTGACGACTCCTTCCCTCCCTCCCTCCCTCCCTCCCTCCTTCCTTCCCTCCTTCCACCTCTCTCTCCCTCCCTCCCCCTCTCCCTTCCTCCCTCTCTCCTTCCCTCCTCCCCCCCCCCCCCCCCCACCCCCACAAAGCCCAGTAGCACCTTCACTACTGCCTAAACTGAGATTAGGTAGTTCAGCACAGATCAGAGAGAGAAGCTTGTACCTTCTATGTCTGTGCAACTCTGCACCTTATTGGACGGTGTGTTTAATCACTGGTTAGGCCCAGCTGGAGTATTGTGGCCAATTCTGGGCACCGCACTTTAGGAAGAATGTCAAGGCCTTGGCGAGGGAGCAGAGAGCATTTACCAGAATGGTACCAGGGATGCGGCACATACGTGGAGAGACTGGAGAAGCTGCGATTGTTCTCCTTAGAGCAGAGAAGGTTAACGGGAGATTTAATAGAGGTGTTCAAAAATCAGGAAGGGATTTGATAGAGTAGATAGGAAGAAACTGTTTCCACTGGCAGGAGGGTCGTTAACCAGATTTAAGATAAGTGGTTAAAAAACAGAGGGGAGATGATACATTTTTTTTTACAGAGTTATGATGATCTCGAATGCGCTGCCTGAAAGGGCGGTGGAAGCAGATTCAATAGTAACTTTCAAAAAGGAAATTGGATAAATACTTGAAAAGGAAAAATTTGCAGGGCTATGAGGAAAGAGCGAGGGAGTGGGACTAATTGAAAGAACTCTTCAAAGAGCCAGCACAGGAACGATGGGCCGAATGGCCTCCTTCCGTGCTGTGTGATTGTATAGGTATTGCACGAAAGTACTATTTTCTATCCATTTCTATATTTGATCAATGTTTTCCCTATATGGAGTTGAAAGGGAACAGCGCGGACTGAAATGCTTGACGCATCTACCTCTTGATGTTCATGTGTTCAGGTGACTGGGAGAGAGGGAGCTGTCCTTCGTGAAAAGCTGCCAGAGTTTCATCTCTGTGTAAACAGCCATTCAGTGTTTTGAACGGTGGGTTTGAGAAGGGTATCCTTTAGAAGTCACAGTTGGAGTTTTATTGGAAGCAGTTCACCTCTGGCCTGCTCTGGGAGAACAAGGAAACCGTTTCTATTTTTATCTTGATTCAGTCACTGACCATGGGTAGGTTAAACCAGGGCAACTGATTTGCTCTCGCTCTGATTGGCAATGCTGATCGTCTCTGGGACGTTTGATGTCAGACAGCAAATGCACTGGGTTCATGTAGAAATTTGTGGGACGTCGCACTTCACCACATCTCTTGCCCACTTTGGAGTGTTTAAAACTCCTTGTGGTTTTTTGTCAGATTCTGCGTTTCAACTCTCCTATCCCTTCCTCGATCATTTTTAATGCAGAAATATCTTTCCCGAAAGTTCTGTCCCCTTGCTTTTCTGATGGCACTGATTCTTCCTGGGGTACATTCCCACCGGCTACACCTGCCCTCTTGAACATCAACCAACTGGCCATTCTTAACTTACCAGTCCTGACGATGAGTGTTCTGCATAGAGCAGGATTAAACGGAATGGACTTGAACAGAGTGTTTTATTTGGGAATTTGGAAAGAGTGCGAATCGGAGAAGAGTGGGAAGGAGTTGCTGCTTTTTGACAACACTATTTGTAGTGCTTTGTGTTATAGGTAGATATTTAATTTCAGTACCCTTAACTTAATCTAGATCAAGTAAGTAGTCAAGAAATTACACTGTAAACTAAGTTACCTAATTACAAATTTAATTAAATTTAATTAAATAAAACATGGTCATACAGGGATGGCAGTGCAGGTGGTGTGCTGCAACTGCAGCATGAGAGAGTTTGTGGAGAGCACTGTTTGCAGTAAGTGCCTGCATCTTGAACTTCAGCTCAGAGTTTTTGAGCTGGAGTCTGAGGTGCAGACATTGCGGGGCATCAGGGATGGAGAGAGTTACCTGGACACTTTGATGCAGGAGGCAGTCACACCCCTTAGGTTAGGTAGTGGTACAGGTCTGGTTAGTGGTCAGAGACAGGAGGGCGTGACTGCAACTCAGGCGGGTAAGGGGACCCCAGGTGCAGTGCTGGAGGAGCCTCAGCTGTTGCCCTTCTCCAACAGGTATGAGGTTCTTGCTGCCTGTGTGGATGAGGGAGAAGCCTGCAGGATGGATGAGCAAGCTGACCATGTCACCATGGTGCAGGAGGCCATTCAAGTGGGGGAACTGAAAGGGAATGTAGTTGTGGTAGGGGACAGTATAGTCGGGGATAGATACTGTTCTCTGCAGCCGTGACCGAGAGTGCCGAAGGCTGTGTTGCCTGCCCGTTGCCAGGGTTAAACATAGATACATAGAAACATAGAAAAATAGGAACAGGAGTAGGCCATTCAATATGATCATGGCTGATCCTCTATCTCTGATTTCATCCTTTACTAACAAGGCCACCCCACCTCCTTTTCCTTTTCGCCTGTCCTTCCTAAATATCGAATATCCTTGGATATTCAGCTCCTAGCCTTGGTCACCCTGCAGCCATGTCTCCGTAATCGCAATTATATCGTATCCGTTTACATCTATTTGTGCTGTTAATTCGTCTACCTTATTATGAATGCTTCGTGCATTCAGATACACTGCCTTTAGATTTGTCTTTTTAACATTTTTAGACATCTCCTCGCGGCTGGGGAAGAACTTGGAGTGGGAGGGGGAGGATCCAGTTGTCCTGGTCCACGTAGGAACCAACGACATAGGTAGAACCAGGACTGAGGTTCTGCTGAGGGAGTTTGAGGAGCTAGGATCCAAATTAAAAAGCAGAACCTCAAAGGTAATGATCTCTGGATTGTTACCTGAACCACGCGCAAATTAGCATAGGGACAAACAGATTAGAGGTTTAAATGCGTGGCTGAAAGAGTGGTGTGGGAGGAAAAGGTTTCAGTTCATGGGAACTTATCTCTTCCTATCTCGACTCTATTTTTTCTCCCCTTGTCCAGTCTCTTCCCACCTACATCCGCGACTCTTCCGACGCCCTCCGCCATTTTAACAGTTTCCAGTTTCCCAGCCCCAACCGTCTCCTCTTCACTATGGACATACAATCCCTCTACACCTCCATTCCCCACCAGGATGGCCTGAGGGCGCTCTGCTTCTTCCTTGAACAGAGGCCCAACCAGTCCCCATCCACCACCACCCTCCTCCGCCTGGCTGAACTTGTTCTCACATTGAACAACTTCTCCTTTGACTCTACCCATTTCCTCCAAATTAAAGGTGTTGCTATGGGTACCCGCATGGGTCCTAGCTATGCCTGCCTTTTCGTGGGATATGTGGAACACTCTTTTTTCCAGTCCTACTCGGGTCCCCTCCCTCACCTCTTTTTCCGGTACATTGATGACTGTATCGGTGCCGTCTCCTGCTCTCGCCCTGAACTAGAACATTTCATTCACTATGCTTCCAATTTCCACCCTTCCCTCACCTTCACATGGTCCATCTCCGACTCTTCCCTTCCCTTCCTTGACTTCTCCATCTCCATCTCTGGGGATAGGTTATTGACTAACATTCACTACAAGCCCACTGACTCCCACAGCTACCTGGACTACACTTCCTCCCACCCCGCCTCCTGTAAGGACTCTATTCCATTCTCCCAGTTTCTCCGTCTCCGCCGCATCTGCTCTGATGATGCCACCTTCCATACCAGTGCTTCCGACATGTCTTCCTTTTTCCTCAACCGAGGATTCCCCTCTACCGTGGTCGACACTGCCCTCGACCGTGTCCGTTCTATCTCCCGCACTTCTGCCCTCACCCCTGCCCCTCCCTCCCGGAACCACGATAGGGTTCCCCTTGTCCTCACCTTTCACCCCACCAGCCTCCACATTCAACGGATCATCCTCCGCCATTTCCGCCACCTCCAGCGTGATCCCACCACCAAACACATCTTCCCCACACCTCCCCTTTCAGCATTCCGCAGGGACCGCTCTCTCCGCGACACCCTAGTCCACTCCTCTGCCACCCCCAGCACCCCTTCCCCTTCGCCCGGCACCTTCCCGTGCAAGCGTAGGAGATGCAACACATGCCCTTATACCTCCCCTCTTCCCACTGTCCAGGGCCCCAAACACCCCTTCCAGGTGAAACAGCGATTTACTTGTACTTCCTGCAATTTAGTATACTGTATTCGCTGCTCACGATGTGGACTCCTCTACATTGGGGAGACCAAACACAGATTGGGTGACCGCTTTGCGGAACACCTCCGTTCAGTCCGTAAGGGGGACCCCGAGCTCCCGGTCGCCTGTCACTTTAATTCACCGCTTCACTCCCACTCTGACCTCACCGTCCTCGGCCTATTACACTGTTCCACGGAAGCGCAGCGTAAGCTCGAGGAACAGCACCTCATCTTTCGTTTAGGCACGCTACAGCCCTCTGGACTCAATATCGAGTTCAACAATTTTAGATCATAACCTCAGCTCCAATCACATTTATATTTTATTTTTTCCACCCTTTTATTTGCCCCCCCCCCCCCCACCTTTTTTTTCCTCCTAGAAGCTGGCAGCTGTCCTTCATTCTGCCAGTGGATTTCACACTTCATTCAGCCTTAATCTGTCACATTAACACCACCTCTAGCCTTGCATATCTCTTAATGTCTCTTCATCTCCCCCTTTGTTCCTTTATCCCCTCCCCCTTTTCCCAGCTTTACCCTGGCCTTAAATCTATTTGATTTCCGGCTCTTCCCAGTTCTGACGAAAGGTCATCGACCTGAAACGTTAACTCTTTCTCTCTCCACGGATGTTGTCTGGCCCGCTGAGTTTTTCCAGCGTTTTCTGTTGTTATTTCAGTTCATGGGGCACTGGCACCAGTAATGGGGAAAGAGGGAGCTGTTCCGTTGGGCTTGGACCAGTGTCCTGGCGAATCGAATAACTAGGGCAGTAGACAGGGCTTTAATTAATGAAAGGGGGGGGTGGGGTGGGAGGATTCAGGAAAGAGTAAATTTAAAAGCAGCGAGAGAAATGTCAAGGCTCAAGAGCAGAGTAGTTTTGGGTAAAAATAAGCAGAGTGGGTCAGGAAGGGACAGAGAGAGTAACAAAGGTAATAAGGCTTCAGTGACTAAGGTGACATCAGGGAAAAATAGAAATAAGTCAAAGCTAAAGGCACTATAACTGAATGCGCGAAGCATTTGAAACAAAATAGATGAATTATTGGCGCAGATAGAAATTAACAGGTTTGATCTAATAGCCATTACGGCGACGTGGTTGCAAAGTGGCCAAGGTTGGGAACTAAATGTTCCAGGATACTTAACTTTTAGAAGAGATAGGCAAAATGGAAAAGGAGGAGGGGTAGCCCTGATAATAAAGGATGGGATAAAGACAGTAGAGAGAAAGGATCTTGGCTCCAAAAATCAAGAGTAGAATCAGTTTGGGTGGAGCCAAGATACAGCAAGATGCAGAAAACATTGGTGGGAGTTGTTTATAGGCCCCCGAACAGTAGTTGTAATGTAGGGCAGAGTATAAATCAGGAAATGAGAGGCACATGTAACAAGGGTAATACAGTAATCATGGGGGAATTTAATCTACATATAGACAGGGCAAACCAAATTTGCAGTAATAGTGTGAAGGACGAATTCATGGAATGTATACAAGATAGTTTTCTAGATCAGTATGTTGAGGAACCAACTAGCGAACAGGCTATTTTAGATCTAGTATTGTGCAATGAGAAAGGGTTAATTAATAACCTTGTAGTAAAGGGGCCGTTAGGGAAGAGTGACCATAATATAATAGAATTTTATATTGAGTTTGAAAGTGATTTAGTTAAATCCAAAACTAGGGTCTTAAATCTAAACAAAGCAAACTACTAGGTATGAGGGGTGAGTTGGCTAGGATAGATTGGGAGACTACATTAAAAGATATGACGGTAGACAAGCAATGGCTTGCATTTACAGAATTAATACATAATTTACAACAAATATACATTCCTTTAAGGCACAAAAACCCCACAGGAAAAGTGGTCCAACCGTGGCTAACAAGAGAAGTTAAAGATAGTATTAGATCAAAGGATGAGGCCTCTAATGTTGCCAAAAATAGTAGTAAGCCTGAGGATTGGGAGGATTTTAGAATTCAGCAAAGCAGGACCAAGAAATTGATAAAGAAAGGGAAAATAGATTATGAGAGTAAACTAGCAAGAGACATAAAAACAGACTGTAAAAGCTTCTATAGGTATGTAAAAAGGAAAAGATTAGGGAAAGTAAGTGTGGGTCCCTTACAGACTGAGAAAAGAGAAATTATAATGGGGAATAAGGAAATGGCAGAGAAATTAAACAAATACTTTGTGTCTGTCTTCACGGAAGAAGACGCAAAAAACATCCTGGAAATAGTGGAGAACCAATAATAGCGAGAATGCGGAACTGAAAGAAATTAATATTAGTAAAAAAAATAGTACTGGAGAAATTAATGGGACTGAAAGCCAATAAATCCCCTGGAGCTGATGGCCTACATCCTCGGGTTTTGAAAGAGATAGTGGATGCATTGCTTGTCAATTTCCAAAATTCCATAGATTCAAGAACGGTTCCCGCGGATTGGAAGTAGTAAATGTAACCTCACTATTTAAGAAAGGCGGGAGAGAGAAAACGGGGAATTACAGACCAGTTAGCCTGACATCAGTAGCAGGAAAAATGCTAGAATCTATTATTAAGGACGTGGTAACAGGGCACTTAGATAGTAATAATAGGATTGGACAGAGTCAACACGGATTTCTGAAAGGGAAATCGTGTTTGACAAATCTGTTAGAGTTTTTTAGAAACATAGAAAACATAGAAAACTAGGAGCAGGAGTAGGCCATTCGGCCCTTCGAGCCTGCTCCTCCATTCAATATGATCATGGCTGATCCTCTATCTCAATACGATATTCACGCTCTCTCCCCATACCCCTTGATGCCTTTTGTGTCTCGAAATCTATCTATCTCCTTCTTAAATATATTCAGTAACTTGGCCTTCCCAGCCTTCTGTGGTAGAGAATTCCACAGGTTCACAACCCTCTGAGTAAAGAAATTTCTCCTCATCTCAGTCCTAAATGTCCTACCCTGTATCCTGAGACTGTGACCGCTCGTTCTAGACTCCCCAGCCAGGGGAAACATCCTCCCTGCATCCAGTCTGTCAAGCCCTGACAGAATTTTATACGTATCAATGAGATCCCCTCTCATTCTTCTAAACTCGAGTGAATACAGGCCTAGTCGACCCAATCTCTCCTCATACGACAGTCCTGCCATCCCAGGAATCAGTCTGGTGATCCTTTGCTGCACTCCCTCTATGGCAAGTATATCCTTTCTTAGGTAAGGAGACCAAAACTGCACACAGTACTCCAGGTGTGGTCTCACCAAGTCCCTGTACAACTATAGTAAGACATCCTTGCTTCTGTACTCAAATCCTCTTGCAATGAAGGCCAACATACCATTTGCCTTCCTAACTGCTTGCTGCACCTGCATGTTTGCTTTCAGTGACTGGTGTACAAGGGCACCCAGGTCCCTTTGTACATCAGCATTTCCCAATCTATCACCATTTAGTGAGAAAGGATATTGGCTCAGAAAATCAAGATGTAGAATCAGTCTGGGTGGAGCTAAGAAGCACCAAGGGGCAGAAAACATGGGGGGAGTTGCCTATAGGCCTCCAAACAGTAGTGGTAATGTAGGGGATGGCATCAAACAGGAAATTAGAGATGCATGTAACAAGGGTACTACAGTAATCATGGGTGACTTTAATCTACATATAGACTGGCCAAACCAAATTAGCAATAATACTGTGGAGGATGAATTCCTGGAGTGTGTATGAAATGGTTTTTTAGACCAGTACATTGAGGAGCCAACTAGGGATCAGGCTACGATAGCAAGAGTTTTTCCAGAGTTTTTCCAGCGTTTTCTGTTGTTATTAGGGATCAGGCTACCCTAGATTGGGTATTGTGCAATGAGAAGGGGTTAATTGATAATATTGTGCGGGGTCCTTTAGGGAAGAGTGACTGACCATAACATGATAGAATTCTTCATTAAAATGGAAAGTGAAGAAGTCCAATCCGAAACTAGGGTCGTAAATCTAAACAAAGGAAACTACGATGGTATGAGGAGTGAGTTGGCTATGATAGATTGGGGAGCTTCATTAAAAGGCATGACGGTGGATAGGCAATGGCTAACATTTAAGGAACGAATGCATGAATTGCAACAGTTATACATTCCTTTCTGGCGCAAAAACACAAAAGGAAAAGCGGCCCAACCATGGCTAACAAAAGAAATTAAGGATAGTATTAGAGCCAAAGAGGAGTCATATAAAGTTGCCAGAAAAAGTAGCAAGCCTGAGGATTGGGAGCAGTTTAGAGTTGAGCAAAAAAGGACCAAGAGATTGGTTAAGAGGGGAAAAATAGAGTATGAGAGCAAACTTGCAAGGAACATAAAAGCGGATTGTAAAAGCTTCTACAAGTATGTAAAAAGAAAAAGATTAGTGAAGACAAATGTAGGTCCCTTACAGTCATAAACGGGAGAATTTATAATGGGGAACAAGGAAATGGCTGAGCAATTAAACAAGTACTTTAGTTCTGTCTTCACGGAAGAGGACACAAATAACTTCCCAGAAATGCGAGGGAACCAAGGGTCGAGTGAGAAGGAGGAATCAAAGGAAATTAGTATTAGTAAAAACATAGTGCTGGAGAAATTAATGGGACTGAAAGCCGATAAATCCCCAGGGCCTGATAATCTGCATCCCAGAGTACTAAACGAGGTAGCCATGGAAATAGTGGATGCATTGGTTGTCATCTTCCAAAATTCTATAGATTATGGAACAGTTCCTGCAGATTGGAGGGTGGCAAATGTAACCCCACTATTTAAAAAAGGAGGAAGAGAAAACAGGGAACTACAGACCGATTAGCCTAACATCAGTAGCAGGGAAAATGCTAGAGTCTATTATGAAGGATGTGATAACAGGACACTTAGAAAATATCAACGGGATTAGACAAAGTCAACATGGATTTATGAAAGGGAAATCATGTTTGACAAATCTACTGGAGTTTTTTGAGGATGTAACTGGTAGAATAGATAAGGGAGAACCAGTGGATGTGGTGTATTTGGATTTTCAGAAGGCCTTTGATAAAGTCCCACATAAGAGGTTAGTGTGCAAAATTAAAGCACATGGGATGGGGGGTAATATACTGGCCTGGATTGAAAATTGGTTAACAGACAGGAAACAGAGAGTAGGAATAAATGGGTCTTTTTCGGGGCGGCAGGCAGTGACTAGTGGGATACCGCAGGGATCAGTGCTTGGGCCCCAGCTATTCACAATATCTATCAATGATTTGGATGAGGGAACCAAATGTAATATTTCCAAGTTTTCTGACGACACGAAACTAGGTGGGATTGTGAGTTGTGAGGAGGATGCAAAGTGGCTTCAAGGCTATTTAGACAAGTTGAGCGAGTGGGCAAATACATGGCAAATGCAGTATAATGTGGATAAATGTGAAGTTATCCACTTCGGTAGGAAAAACAGAAAAGTTAGAGTATTATTTAAATGTTTTTGAGGTTGGAACCAGCAGAATAGATAAGGGGGAACCAGTGGATGTGGTGTATTTGGATTTCCAGAAGACATTCGATAAGATGCCACACAAGAGGTTATTAAACAAAATTAGGGCTCATGGGATGGGGGTAATATACTAGCATGGATTGAGGATTGGTTAAAGGACAGAAAACAGAGAGTAGGAATAAACGGGTCATTTTCGGGTTGGCAGGTAACTAGTGGGGTACCGCAAGGATCAGTGCTTGGGCCTCAGCTATTCACAATCTACATCAATGATTTGGATGAGGGGACCAAATGTAATATATCCAAGTTTGCTGATGATACAAAGCTAGGTGGGAATGTAAGTTGTGAGGAGGATGCAAAGAGGCTTCAAGGGGATATAGACAGGCTAAGTGAATGGGCAAGAACATGGCAAATGGAATATAATGTGGAGCATGTGAAGTTATCCACTTTGGTAGGAAAAATAGAAAAGCAGAGTATTTTTTAAATGGTGAGAGATTGGGAAATGTTGGTGTTCAGAGGGACCTGGGTGTCCTTGTACACCAATCACTGAAAGTTAACATGCAGGTACAGCAAGCAATTAGGAAAGCAAATGGTATGTTGGCCTTTATTACAAGAGGATTTGAGTATAAGAGTAAAGATGTCTTACTGCAATTATATAGGGCCCTGGTGAGACCACACCTGGAGTATTGTGTACAGTTTTGGTCTCCTTACCCAAGGAAGGATATACTTGCCATAGAGGGAGTGCAACGAAGGTTCACCAGACTGATTCCTGGGATGGGGGGATTGTCCTATGAGGAGAGATTGAGTAGACTAGGTCTATATTCTCGAGTTTAGAAGAATGAGAGGTGATCTCATTGAAACATACAAAATTCTTACAGGGCTTGACAGGGTAGATGCAGGGAGGATGTTTCCCCTGGCTGGGGAGTCTAGAACCAGGGGTCACAGTCTCAGAATAAGGGGTCGGCCATTTAGGACTGAGATGAGAAATTTCTTCACTCAGAGGGTTGTGAATCTTTGGAATTCTTTACCTCAGAGGGCTGTGGAGGCTCAGTCGTTGAGTATATTCAAGACAGAGATCGATAGATTTTTGCATATTGCGGGAATCAAGGGATATGGGGATAGTGCAGGAAAGTGGAGTTGAGGTAGAAGGTCAGCCATGATCTTATTGAATGGCGGAGCAGGCTCGAAGGGCCAAATGGCCGACTCCTGCTCCTATTTCTTATGTTCTTATGTGTTGGAAGGATAGTCAATTGCAGCTGAGCCTAATCCTATATAAAGAAAGAAAGGAAGCGCTTTACAGCCAATGAAGTACTTTTGAAGTGTAGTCACTTTTGTAATGTAGGAAAAGCTACAGCCAATTTTTGTACAGCAAGCTCCCACAAACAGCAATGTGATAATGACCAGATAATCTGTTTTAGTGATGTTGATTGAGGGATAAATATTGGCCCCAGGACACAGGCGAACTCCCCTGCTCCTCTTCGAAATAGTGTCGTGGGATCTTTTACGTCCACCTAACGTCACATCTGAAAAACAGCACCTCTGACAGTGCAGCACTCCCTGAATACTGCACTGGGAGTGCGGGCCTGGATTTTTGTGCTAAATTCTCTGGAGTGGGACTTGAACCCATGACCGTCTGAGTCAGAAGGTACTTCCCACTGAGCCACGACTGGCACGACATGTCGTAATGTCTTAATACTGCAGGGGAACTGCATTTACCCCAAGACACATTGGTGGATCTGGCAGGAATGTCTTTGTTGATTCACTGTGAGCCAGGAGTAAAATCATGTCTTTGAGGGAATGTGCACCAACGGAAATAACATCCCAGCAGAGCCTGGTTGAATAAAGGAAAGATGCCTCAGTACTTGTTGTCCATTAATGGGCTTTCTACACCATTGCATCCTGTACCACAGTGTTTAGCAACAGAAAAACGTCATTGCAACCACTTAACGAAGGGAGCGCGAGCACTTTAACCAAAGGAATAAGAAATAACAAATAAAACCTCCACAGTAGTTAAGCATGTAGAAGTATAGCACGGGTTAGATACAGAGTAAAGCTCCCTCTACACTGTCCCATCAAACACTCCCAGGGCAGGTGCAGCACGGGTTAGATACAGAGTAAAGCTCCCTCTACACTGTCCCATCAAACACTCCCAGGGCAGGTGCAGCACGGGTTAGATACAGAGTAAAGCTCCCTCTACACTGTCCCATCAAACACTCCAGGGCAGGTGCAGCACGGGTTAGATACAGAGTAAAGCTCCCTCTACACTGTCCCATCAAACACTCCCAGGACAGGTACAGCACGGGTTAGATACAGAGTAAAGCTCCCTTTATCCTGCCTATCAAACACTCCCAGGGCAGGTGCAGCACGGGTTAGATACAGAGTAAAGCTCCCTCCATAGTGTCCCAACTGTGTGCTTCAATGTAAATCTTCAGTTTTAATTGGCCGAGTTTGCATTTGGCTCTTTAATTGGCACTGGTCTGTGTGCTGTTATGTGACAACCAGACAAGAACTCGCGGAAAGGCTGCCAGGAAAGACGCCTGCAGTTAGTTATTGGGAAAATCTGTGCCTAGTGCAGGTTGCATCCAGTATTTGCTGACCTAGTTTTCATTGAATCGTTTAGGCTTTGTACAGTGGGTATGGAATCAGCATGATACAGCACAAAAGGAGGCCCTTCGGCCCATCGTGCCTGTGCCGGCTCTTTGCTAGTGCTATCCAATTAGTCCCACTGCCACCCCCCCCCACCCCTCCCCAAACTCTCTCCCCATAACCCTGCAAAATGTTTCCCCTTCAAGTATTTATCCAATTCCCATTTGAAAGTTGCTATTGAATCTGCTTCCACCGCCCTTTCAGGCAGCGCATTCCAGATCATTATAACTCGCTGAGTAAATTTTTTTTTCCTCATCTCCCCTCTGGTTCTTTTGCGAATTACCTTAAATCTGTGTCCTCTGGTTGCCGACACTTCTGCCAGTGGAAACAGTTTGGAATGCCAGTGAGAGAATGGCGGTAACAGTGGAACAGAGCATTGACAGAATGCAGCTACAGCAGAGACCGCTTTCAGATGCGGAAACCTCGGAGGGGGCTGTTAATGAGTTTGGGAGGGGGAACGAGAAAAACCATTGTGTAGAATATTCCTTCCCTTTAACTGTTGGACTGTGCCCTCTTTTTAAAAAAAAAAATAGTTCCACCTCTGATCATTCACGGCCTCACGGAGCCCGGATATTTCACTTTAAGGGAAACTCTCTGAACTTGCTTGGCTGAGATCACTCACAGGTTCCATCAATAGTGAGTGACTTCATTGATCCAATAGGGGTGAGCATTCACGGAGAAGAAAGTGGGGTGGAAGATAGGAACAGGAGGAGGCCATTCAGCCCCTCGAGAGCCTGTTCTGCCATTCAGTTAGATCATGGCTGATTTGTACCTCAACTCCATTTACCTGCCTTGATTCCCTATCCCTTAATAACCTCGCCTAATAAAAATCTATCAATCCCAGTTTTGAAATGTTCAATTGACCCCCAGCCTCAACAGCTTTTTGGGGGAGAGAGTTCCAGAATTCCACTACCCTTTGTGTGAAGAAGTGCTTCCTGACATCACCCCTGAACGGCCTGGCTCTAATTTTAAGGTGATGCCCCCTTGTTCTGGGCTCCCCCCCACCAGAGGAAACAGTTACTCTCTATCTACCCTATCAAATCCTTTAATCATCTTAAACACCTCAATTAGATCACCCTTTCTATACTCAAGGGTGGACTCTGTGTAAAGTATGCTGTTGGGATTCTCCCTCTCCCCTTTTCTCTCTTTTCAGTGATCTGTGTTTGGGCCCTTTGCGTTCACTGTTTCCTCCCCCTCCCCACCTCACCCCACAACAGCCCCAGTGACGGAGCTTATGGAGGGGGAGCGTGTGTCCAAGACTGGCTGCGTTTTCAATCTTCGGTTCAGATTTCTATCACTTGTGCTTTCCTTTTTAACCTCATTCTTTTTATTAAAAAGGCTGTGTAGCCATGGAAACGCATCTCTCCTGCAATGGCTTGACCCCCGAGGTCCTGGCTGTGACAGCACCGCTACAGTTTAAAAACAATCAGCCTGACTCCAGCGTGTTAAATAGACAGAGCAGCATCAGCGACTGAGACTGCAGCTGGGCAAGAACCTTTTACAGTTAATTAGTTTTTGTTTTATTGTGAAATGCTCGGGCAAGGGCGAAGGTCCATGATGCAGGACAAGAGATCAATGAGGAAATAGATGTGCCCAGTTTGGGGTTTTGAAAGTCTGTAGATTGTAGGAAGGAAGGAAGGAAAGACTGAGGGAGGTGAGGAGTTCCACAGTTTGAGATGCTGGGAACAAATGCGTTTGAGTTGGAGATGGGGCGATGGGTCTTGGTTTTAACGTAGAATGCAGGGAGCAGGAAGTGTGTGGGAGACCCGGTATTTGGAGCATGAGAAGAGCGAGGAAAGAAAGAACTTGCATTTCTATAGCGCCTTTTACAACCTCCGAACAGCCCAAAGCGCTTTACAGCCAATGAAGTACTTTTTGAAGTGTAGTCACTGTTGTAATGTAGGAAACATGGCAGCCAATTTGCACACAGCAAGCTCCCACAAACAGCAATGTGATAATGACTAGATAATCTGTTTTTAGTGATGTCGATTGAGGGATAAATATTGGCCAGGACACCAGGGAGAACTCCCCTGCTCCTCTTCGCAATAGTGCCATGGGGTCTTTTACGTCCACCTAACGTCACATCTGAAAAACAGCACCTCCGACAGTGCAACACTCCCTCAGTACTGCACTGGGAGTGTCAGCCTAGATTTTTGTGCTCAGTCCCTGGAGTGGGACTTGAACCCACGACCTTCTGACTCAGAGGCGAGAGTGCTGCCCACTGAGCCACAGCTGACACCCCCAGGGTAGATGAGCAGGTGATCAGAGGCACTGGTTTACACGCAATGGGCATTTGGGTGAGTTGAGTATATTCAAGACCGAGATCGATAGATTTTTGGACACTAAGGGAATCAAGGGATATGGGGATAGTGCAGGAAAGTGGAGTTGAGGTGGAAGATCAGCCATGATCTTATTGAATGGCGGAGCAGGCTGGAGGGGCCGAATGGCCGACTCCTGCTCCTAATTTTTATGTTCTTACACTGGCAGATGACGGGTGCCCCTGGAACTGCACCCAACCAGAGAGGGCAATAAGCAGAGGAGGGAGAAAAATGAATTAAAAGAAAGAATGGACATTTATTTTCCCAACTGGAATTTTAAAAAAATAAGTTACATTCAGATAATTTATAGATTAAATTCATACATTCAAATGATGCCTTTTGAACTGTCTCTCCAATCTTCTTCCTTTTAAAGCTGGGGTTATATATGAATATTGTAAAAACTGTGCTGAATTCCTTCACGCTTCATTTTAAACAGTCATAATTTACGTGTTGGAAACAAAGTCTGAAATGATCCTTGTGCTCGGGTAGTGATAAATCTGCTGGCTGATGCAGGAGTCAGTAAAGACTGGCCAAGTGGGTATTAACGCTCCCGCATATCATTCGGAGCAGTTCTTAATTCACTTGTTTCAGACGTACTCGGACAGGCACTGTACATTCAATCCCGTAAATGTCTTCATTTGTTAAAAGCTCAATTATACCGCCCAACTGCGGGTCTTAAATCACAGCAACAAATTTGCTCTCCCTTTTGGTGCCCTGTTGATCCAGCGCGCTGGCACACTTTGACTCCTGACTCGTACTAAGTCCCGTTCACCCATCACCCCTGTGCTTGCTGATCTACATTGGCTCCCGGTTAAGCAAAGCGTCGATTTTAAAATTCTCATCCTCGTGTTCAAATCCCTCCATGGCTTCGCCCCTTTCCATATCTCTATAACCTCCTTCAGCCCTACAACCCTCCGAGATCTCCGCGCTCCTCCAATTCTGGCCTTTTGCGTATCCCCAATTTCAATCGCTCCACCATTGACGGCCGTGCCTTCAGCTGCCCGGGCCCTAAGCTCGAATTCCCTGCCTAAACCTCTCCGCCTCTCTCTCCTCCTTTAAGGCGCTCCTTAAAACCTACCTCTTTGACCAAGCTTTTGGTCACCTGTCCTAATATCTCCTTATGTAACTCGGTGTCAGATTTTGTTTGCTAACGTTTTACTACGTTAAAGGCGCTATATAAATGCAGGTTGTTGTTGTTGAGTGCGGCGCTGTGCTGCTGATCAGCCCATCACCTGTACACGCAGAGTTGCCTATCACAGCCCGGGCTGTTAGAGGGAGGTGGGTTTTTTTGCAGGGAAGGGAGGGGTAATCTGCCTCTCTCACCAGTGTCCCATGCGTGTCCTCGCACTAAACAGCGACGCTGAGAAAAGCAGGACCGTGTGTGCAAAACCCGCGGGCTAGGCTGATTTCTGGGTCTGCAGCTGCCAGCGCTCCTGCATCAAGTCTCGTCCTACGTTCTGCCATATCAGCATGTTGCTAGTTGAGGTGTGTGCCTCCGGAAGTCACTTACAGAAAGACATTGACCCGAGCCTCGGAAGCAGGCCAGCTGCTGACCTGTGACCCAGAGGAGGGGCAAATCTGAAAGGGGCGAGAATACAAATCGCTTCCTCCCTCTTGGGCCCTCCGCCAGCAAAGGGGAGAATGATCGATCAGTGAGGATTTCCAGTTACTGCCCAAGGTCCTGGAGTACACGACAGGCTTGATTAGATGGGTCCCAAGTCTCTTCATAGGAGCGTTATCAGACAACATTTGACACCGAGCCACATAGGAGACATTAGGGCAGCAGGAGAAACAGAACCAGGGATGCTTACAGCACTGAAGGAGGTGATTCGGCCAACCATATCTGAGTTGTCCCTTTGCTAGCAATCCACCAAAGCTAATGCCACTGTTCTGCTAACCTGTATCTCTACTTCAAATGTTACCCACTCTTTCGTTAAAAGGTGCAATGGTTGCTGCCTCAAATGCCAAGCATTCCATGCTTATCCCAATCGACCAGTTAAAGCGAACCTGCTATACCAGCCCGCGTGAGCAATAATCTAATTGCGCAGTATATCGCTTTCTCTGCTTCATTGACATCACCTAATGCACCACAACATGCAAAATGATATGTAATACTCTGAGTTTTAAAAGCCAATGGATTGGAGGAGGAGGACAAGACAGAGAGGTAAGGAAGTCCAGTATTGGGGTCCTGAGAGAGAACGAATTCGAGAGGAGTTGAAGAATCATCTGCAAGTTTGGTTGTTTTTCCTTCCGTTTGATTGTCCAGTCGTTTTTCCTTTGAAGGGATGGGTGCAGCACACACCATGGTTAACGAGAATGAAAGACGTGCGATTACAGTGTGCCTTATTGCATCTCCCAAACGGCGGCTGTTATGGAATTGAGCTGTTGTGGAGGTAATGTCAGAGATGAGCCAAATTGTGGATAGGTAGCGGCAAGTTTGGGTTTTACAAGCCTGTAGATTCTCGGGATGTGGGCGTCGCTGGCAAGACCAGCATTTATTGCCCCTTCCCTAGTTGCCCTGAGAAGTTAGTGGCTGGTGGGCCTTCTCCTTCAAGCGCTGCAGTTCTTGTGGTGATGGCACTCCCACAATGGTGTCAGCTAGGGATTTCCCGGATATTGGCCCGGTGACTATGAAGGAACACCAATATATGTCCCAAGTCGGGATGATGTGTGACTCGGGAAGGGAACTTGGAGCTGATGGTTTTTCCATGGTGTTGAGGCTCTTGTCCTCCTTAGTAGTTCAGGTCGCTGCGCTCGGGGGTGCTGTCAAAGTAACCTGGGTGAGTTGCTGCAATGTATCCTATAGATCGTACACAGTGCAGCCACATTGCGCCGGTGGTGGAGGGGGTGGCTGTTGAGTCCAGAGATAGGGGCACCAGTCAAATGAACTCTTCTGTCCTGGATGGTGTTGAGCTCCTTAAGTATTCCATCACACTCCTGACCTGAACCTTGTAGATGGTGGTGAGGCTTTGAGGGTTCATGAGATGAACCACTCGCCATAGAGTACCGAGGTTCTGCCCTGTTCTTGTAGCCATGGTATTTATCTGACTGGTCTAGTTCAGTTTCTGATCATCGGTGACACTCAAGATGCTGATGGTGGGGTCTCGGGATTTGTGGTGCTGTTGAAGATCAAGACGAGATTGATGGGCCTTTTCTTGTTCAAGAGGGACATTACCTGGCACTTGGGTGATGCGAATTTTACCTAAAACTTGTCAGCCCAAGCCTGCTTATCATCCAGGTCTTGCTGCATGTGGGCATGGGCTGTTTCGTTGTCAGATACTTGCAAATGGAGCTGAACACTGTGGCATTGTCAGCAAACGCCCCACTGACCACCTCACAACACCCCACCCCACAATGACCTTACGACAGACAGAAGGTCATTGATGAAGCAGCTGAAGCTGGTTGGGCCAAGGACGCTTCCCTGAGGAACTCCTGCAGTAATGTCCTGGGGCTGTGATGATTGGGTTCTGACAGTCATGACCATTCTCCTTTATGTCAGTTATGACCCCAACCACTGGAGGATTTCCCTTTGAACCCCACTGATGTCAGTTTTGCTGGGGCTCCTTGGTGCCACAATCAGTTGAATGCTGCATTGATGTCGAGGGTAGTTACTGTCCCCTCTCTTCCGGCATTCAACTCTTGCGCCCACATCTTGATCACGGCTGTGATGAGGTCTGGTCACTGAATATATTTAAGAAGGAGATAGATAGATTTCTAGACACAAAAGGCATCAAAGGGGTATGGGGAGAGAGCGGGAATATGGTATTGAGATAGAGTTCAGCCATGATCATATTGAATGGCGGAGCAGGATCGAAGGGCCTACTCCTGCTCCTGTTTTTCTATGTTTCTATGGAGCCGAGTGGCTCTGGCAGTGAGCAGGTTATTGGTGAGTAGGTGTTGTTTGATGGCACCACACTGAGCACTGCTTCCATCACTTTGCTGATGATTGGGAGGAGGCTGAGAGGGCAGTAATTGACAGAGTTAGATTGATCAGATATTCAGAGCAAGGTAGGTTGTGTAAGATGAAATATTCAGCGTGAGGAAGAGCGTGTAGGATGGGATATTAAAAGTGAGGACGGTTGTATAGGTTGGGAGTATTAGGAGTGAGGAAGAACGCGAAGAATGGGATATTCAGAGTTGAAGAGGAACAAGGTTGGGTCGGGGGGGGGAAGTTCAGCGGAGTGCTGAACATTGCAGTATTAGGAAGGTGAGGGCAAATTCAGTGAGGCTGTGGTTCTGGATCAGAGTGCAAGGCGGAGATCAGACTGTAACAGTGTAAGCCCAAATCTTGACCCTTGCGCCCTGCCTATGCGCCCTGCCTATGGGACTCCGTTCTGGGAGTACAGCCTCACTGAACTGTCTCGAAAGGTAGAGAAAGGAAGCTTGCGATAAAGAGAAGTTGGAGGAGAGCTGAGCCAAGTCCTACAACAGAACAGTGAAGTCTGGCATATTGCTCGCTGCGACGAGTTTGTGCTGATCCAAGCTGTTTCTCAGTCCTGCTGCATATCTCCAGGTAAGGTAGGACTGGCTGTTTTCCCAGATATTCTGGGTAATCAGAGTATTGGTTGATTAAAGTAGCATGAATAATGACTTCTTTCAAATATTTTGGTGAAATTTTGTGTTCATCAAGATAAGAGATGTCAGTACTGTAAAATGGAACATATTTCATTTAAGGAAATTTGTGTTGGCATCCAGCATTTCCAAGTGAGCTGCAGTATGGGTTAGATACAGAGTAAAGCTCCCTCTACACTGTCACATCAAACACTCCCAGGGCGGGTACAGAGTAAAGCTCCCTCTACACTGTCCCATCAAACACTCCCAGGGCAGGTACAGCATGGGTTAGATACAGAGTAAAGCTCCCTCTACACTGTCCCCATCAAACACTCCCAGGGCAGTTACAGCACGGGTTAGATACAGAGTAAAGCTCCCTCTACACTGTCCCATCAAACACTCCCAGGGCAGATACAGCACGGGTTAGATACAGAGTAAAGCTCCCTCTACACTGTCCCATCAAACACTCCCAGGGCAGGTACAGCATGGGTTAGATACAGATTAAATCTCCCTCTACACTGTCCCTCAAACACTCCCAGGGCAGATACAGCACGGGTTAGATACAGAGTAAAGCTCCCTCTACACTGTCCCATCAAACACTCCCAGGGCAGGTACAGCACGGGTTAGATACAGAGTAAAGCTCCCTCTACACTGTCCCATCAAACACTCCCAGGGCAGGTACAGCACGGGTTAGATACAGAGTAAAGCTCCCTCTACACTGTCCCATCAAACACTCCCAGGGCAGGTACAGCACGAGTTAGGTTCAAATCTTCATTCTGCATGCAATTTGAGCTGTACCTAATCTGAAAATGTTTGATGGGACAGTTTAGAGCGAGCTTTACTCTGTATCTAACCTGTGCTGTACCTGCTCTGGGAGTGTTTGATGGGACAGTGTAGAGGGAGTTTTACTCTGTATCTAACCCGTGCTGTACCTGCCCTGGGAGTGTTTGATGGGACAGTGTAGAGGGAGCTTTACTCTGTATCTAACCCGTGCTGTACCTGCCCTGGGAGTGTTTGATGGGACAGTGTGGAGGGAGCTTTACTCTGTATCTAACCTGTGCTGTACCTGCCCTGGGAGTGCTTGATGCTGACAATGCTCCTGAAGTATTCTGTTCACAAGCACTGACACCCTTCACCTTGATAAACAGAAATCAAGTCCCCTAAATTAGTTTGGTGAGGATGTGCGTCCTTGTGGGAGGTTTGTTGGCTTTCAGCCCAGCAGTGACAGCTGACAGCACAGCCTGAATTCCATTATTTCACTTTGGTTCAGTTTGAGGGGAAACTCAAGTACAAGAGAAAGGAAATTCAAACTGTACTTACTGGCAGGATTAAAATTAATCTCCGAATATTCAGCTTTCATGGTAGCTGTTAGGTACAGCTCTCCAGTGGAGGAAGACTGCCATCCTTTGACTGACAAGATTAGGAATGTTCTATTAATATTCAGTGGATTTTACAGGCTTCCTTTGATGTTCTGTATTCAATCGGCAACAGCACAGGCTCATTGAGATCTAAATGTTTTTCTTTCATCGTGACATTGATTCCCGCACAAGCAATGCTGTTACGTTAAAGGAAGACTTGCATTTATATAGCACCTTTCACAACCTCAGGACGTCCCATAGCGCTTTACAGCCAATGATCTACTTTTAAAGTGTACTAATGTAGGAAACACGGCAGCTAATTTTCGCACAGCAAGATCCCACAAAAAGCAATGAAATAACGACCAGACCATCTGTTTTTTAGTGATGTTGATTGAGGGATAAATGTTGACCAGGGCACCAGGGAGAACTCCCCTGCTCCTCTTCAAATAGCGGCTATGGGATCTTTTACGTCCACCTTGGTTTAATGTCTCATCTGAAAGACGGTACCTCCGATAGCGCAGCACTCCCTCAGTACTGCACTGAAGTGTCAGCCTGGATTTTGTGCTTCAGTCTCTGGAGTGGGACTTGAACCCACGACCTTCTGACTCAGGCGAGAGTGCTACCCACTGAGTTGGATGGAAATGAGATTGGTTCCTAAAACGCTGGCCCTTTGACAGTACTGTTTGTGCATGCTCACTGACCTAAGCACTTACTGATGCTGCATCCCACCCTGTTGATGCTCACTGTTAAATACATTTGAGGTGGGTGGAATGGTTTCTCTTGTGGCTTGGTGAACGAATGTACCGTGTAGAGCAGTACTGAGCCTTGCAGATCACGAATGCCTGAGATTCATTATCTGCTCTGTGCTGCGTTGGCTGATGCGAGCCAGGGGTTGCAGTTAGGAACTGGAGGAGGCCATTCAGCCTATTCCGCCATTCCATTAGATCATGGCTGCTCTGTACCGCAACTCCATTTATCTGCCTTTGCTCCATATCCCTCTCTACCGTTACCCAACAAATATCCATCGATCTCAGTCTTGCAAATTTCAGTTGACCCCCAGCCTTTTGGGGGGGGCGGGGGGAAGTGTTCCAGATTTCCACTACCCTTCCTGTTCATGCACTAATTCTTATGTTCTTTTGTTCTTAGTTGGCATCAACAACAACTTAGACTTTTATTAATATAGTGACCAAAATATCCTAAGATGTATTACAGGAGGGACGGTACGTGGTTTGCAGTTTATCTGTGAGCATTGCCAGGGGAGATCAACCAATACCACGAATGAGTCTGACGAAACAAAAGTTAAAATGGTGAACACGGGTTCAAATAACAAGGAAGTTGAGATAGAAATGATGGTCTGGAGTGTTTAAAATAGTACAGAGGTAGTGTTCTTCTCATTGGGGCACCCTTCAGCTCCTTTGCCCAAGTTACGGACACACAACATTGACGGGCACAACAAGACCAGCTGATTCAGCCCCTCACAGCATGATGGCCGGACCCATCCCCCCTTCCTCCCCCGCAGTCCTGTAATCTCCTGGGAGAGGTAAAAAAAAACCCAGGGCCAATAACGGAAAAAGTAATCTGGGAAAATTCCCCTCCAACCCCCCTTGGGCGATGGAAACCAGCCCAGAAGCTCACGTGAGCATGAAGTTGCTGCTCTTTGTGTGTACTTCCCCAGCCAGTGCGTGTCGGCAGGATTTTTGACCATGTGAGTGAGATGCTGGAGTCTGACCGGAGCTTGCGGGACAGTTTACCACAGTCAGGAGTTGTACCATCAGGAGGGGGAGAGGAGAAATTGGCAAGAAAACAATCATTTTAAATTGGGTGTCCCAGGGAGCAATGGACTCCTCCGCTGGTGCTGCGAGGGTTAATGAACGTTTCACGTATTCCACGTTGGGCAGTAGCAATCCTTTTGGTCCATCGGCAGCAGCCTGTAATCCGCAGCCAAAATCATTCATCCCTAGAATGAGCTTAAGAGATCAAAAAAAAGAAATGGCACAGGTTCTTCGAAGTGTCGTCGCTGGCGGATGCTTGCTGTATAGCTCTTTCCAGTAATCTTTATAATAAGCTCTTGTCTCTGCTTCCTGGTTTAATCTGTTCTCTGCTCCTTATTCCCAAGATGCGTTCAATGAAACATTTATTAAAGCTGTCGCTGAATCATTTTATCAGCCCTCTCCTATATTTGCTTTTCCCTTTGAAGTCTGACTGATTGTTGATTTTTTTAATTTAAGTTTCCAGTTTCCTCCCCATTCCATCTGTGGCTGAGTCCCAGTGGTGCTGGCCACCTCTGCTGTCTCACTTCTTCATTGTTGGCCTAGACAGTGAGTGCTGGCAGGATATCTGACATTGGAGGGCCTTTCACAATCTCAGGACATCCCAAAGCGCTTAACAACCAATGAACAACTTTTGAAGTGTAGTCGCTGTTGTAATGTCGGAAACACGTAGCAGCCAACTTGTGCACAGCAAGCTCCCACCAACAGCAATGTGATAATGACCACAATGTTTTTAGGTGATGGATGAGGGGTAAATATTGGCATGGGGGTTGTACAAGCACAACTGCTGCACCGACCTGAGATGAGATAAAGTGCTCTGTGTATGGCATGGGATAGGCTATTTTAAAATTACTGCATAAAGGCATACAGCACAGAAGGAGGCCATTCGGCCCATCGTGTCTGTGCTGGCTCTTTGAAATTAGTTCCACTAACCCTCCCCCCCCGCTCTTTCCCCATAGCCCTGCAGATTCAAGTATTGAATCTGCTTCCACCGCCCTTTCAGGCAGTGCATTCCAGATCACCACAACTCGCTGCGTAAAAAAAAATTCTCCTCTCTTCCCCTCCCCTCCCCCCAGCTCTTTTGCCAATTATCTTAAATCTGTGTCCACTGGTTACCAACCCTCCTGGTTTCTCCATATTTACTCTATCAAAACCCCTCATCATTTTGAACACCTCTATTAAATCTCCCCTTGACCTTCTCTGCTCCAAGGAGAACAATCTCAGCTTCTCCAGTCTCTCCATGTAACTGAAGTCCCTCCTCCCTGGGGTGTACCTTTCTGGTAAATCTCCTCAGCACGTCTTATTCAATTTGGTGGGAGATACAAGAAAAGTTTACTGCCTGGTAAATGTTCGCGCTCTCCCCTCCCGCCTCCAAACTCTGTCGTAACATTTCCTACCCTATTCTGTTTTCTCGATATTTCTGTGGTCAGTTCCCCTTTGAGCATTGCTCTTTGTTGCTTCCAAACACTCAGTTCTGCACATTTTTCCTGCATTCTCGAGACGTATTTCATTTTTCCCCATGACCTTAAAACTGTGAATCTCCTC
The DNA here is from genome assembly GCA_030390025.1 of Squalus acanthias. NCBI lineage: Eukaryota > Metazoa > Chordata > Chondrichthyes > Squaliformes > Squalidae > Squalus > Squalus acanthias. The sequence continues at coordinate 540,936 of JASTWF010000103.1, forward strand.
ACTTCACCGTCTCCCCTTCCTCCTTCAACCTACAGACTTAAAACCTAAGCCTTGTGTCACCTAACCACTCGTTCCCGGTTTTCCTCGTCCTACCCTCTTCAGCCTTGAAGCTGTTCTGTATCATGGCCCTTAACCCTTCACGTTGCAAACCAAATAAAAAGGCATGAGTACGCACACAGAAATATTTGGTTTATTAAAAAAATGAGAAGGTGAAATGCTCATAAGTCGCTTGGTCGCCAGTCTAGTTCACCTGAATGTGCATTTGACCGCACCCTGTCCTGTCAGCCGTGGCTCAGTGAGTAGCACGCTCGCCTCTGAGTCAGAAGGTTGTGGGTTCAAGTCCCACTCCAGAGACTTGAGCACAAAAATCCAGGCTGACACTCCCAACGCTGCACTGTCGGAGGCGCCGTCTTTCAGATGAGACGTTAAACTGAGGCTCCGTCTGCTCTCTCAGGTGGGTGTGAAAGATCCCACGGCCACTATTTCGAAGAAGAGCAGGGGAGCTCCCCCCGGTGTCCTGGCCATTATTTAGTCCTCAGTCAATAGCACTAAAAAACAGATTATCATATTGCTGTTTGTGGGAGCTTGCTGTGCGCAAATTGGCTGCCGCGTTAAAACAGTGACTACAAATTCAAAAAGTACTTAATTGGCTGTAAAGCACTTTGGGACATCCGTGGTCGTGAAAGGCACAATAGAAATGCAAGTCTTTCTTTCTGGGGATTGCTGTCTTGTTACAGTGATGTGCTTCAGTCTTTTAAGTTATTAGAGAGCATTTGGCACGACGCACTGGCTGACTAGTGTAATCGGAGCTAGCTGGCATCTCATTCAGCATGTTGCAATCTGTATGAAGTGATTGCTGTTGTTCGGCTTTCCTGTGTTGATTGCTTCCAGTTCTCCACCTGCAAAGTTCTGGCTTTCGCTGGGGTTCAGCTTCATCAACACTAACTTGTATTTATACAGCGCTTTTAACGTAGTAAAAGCGACCCAAAGCGCATCACAGGAGCATAAATCAGACAAAAATTGACACCGAGGAGACATTAGGAAGATTGACTAAAAGCTTGGTCAAATGGGTAGGTTTTAAGGAGGGTCTTAACGGAGGTGGAGCGGTTTAGGGAGGGAATTCCAAAGTTTGGACGGCTGAAGGCACAGCTGCCAATGTTGGGGCGAAGTGAGTGGGGAGATGGATAAGAGGCCAGAGTTGGAGGAACGCCAGTCACCCTCCTGAGCAAGATGCAGATGGCAAATCTTCCGTCTGTGAGCCTAGACAGTGAGTGTTGGCGGGGGGGGGGGGGGGGAGGCGAAATATCACAGTGACCCTGATCTGGTCCTCACCTGTACATTCTAATGGGGTCACGGGAATGGGAGCCCTGGCTGAAGGTTTATTCTCTCCACCTCCTTCCCCTTCCCTAATTCAGGGACACTGAGGCCAGAGGTGGCAGCTGGGCCACCTCCCTAGCTGAACGCCGCACAGACCAGGAGACTTCCTGGCCTCGATGGCTCTGAATCACGCTGGGTGGCCCAGCCACTCCCTGAGGCATCAGGAGAATGAAGCCCAGGAACTTCATTTGAAAGTTGACGGTGCGGACCATTTCTACAGACCTGGAATATTAGCTCAGTCAGCGGATCAGAGTATTCTGATTGAATGAGATGTCAGGCAGTAGACCTCTCCTGCCCCTGCAATTAATACGTGTCAGTAAACAACTACGAACAAAAGAAAATAATACATGGAATTGACCCAGCGTTGTGCACCAGCTCAGTTTCCATTTGAATAAAATGAGGGAGCAGCAAAGTGGATTTTCCAGAAAATTGACTTGTTAGCAGGGCAGAACAGTGTACGGCATTTACCAGCACCTCATCTCCCTGTAGCTGCGATGCTTCATTAATCAGAAGAGCACAGGCAAATGGTATCTGTTTTTTAAAAAATTGTGATTGTTTTTGGGTCGACCTTGGATTAATTCACCAACCGTGTCTCGGTACCATTTCTCCAACCTCATGACAATCACAAATGCCTGTTTTGGTCACAGTGTCTTTGGCTGCACCCTGTTGTGTCCTACCTGAGATTTAATGCATTGCTTCCACTACGCGCACGCACAGACAAATACTCAAACACACTCACTCACTCACTCACTCACTCACTCACTCAAACGCACACTCACTCACTCACTCAAACGCACTCTCACTCACTCACTCAAACACACACACTCTCTCACTCAAACACACACACTCTCTCACTCACTCACTCAAACACACACTCTCTCACTCACTCACTCAAACACACACTCTCTCACTCACTCACTCAAACACACACACTCTCTCACTCACTCACTCAAACACACACACTCTCTCACTCACTCACTCAAACACACACACTCTCCTCACTCACTCAAACACACACACTCACTCACTCACTCACTCACTCACTCACTCACTCACTTCAACTTAGGCAGTCCCTCGGAACCAAGGATGACTTGCTTCCACATTAAAAATGAGTTCTCAGGTGACTGATGAGTCCAATGAGGGACCTACAGTCTCTGTCACAGGTGGGGCAGACGATGGTTGAAGGGGCGGGGGGGGTGGGGTGCTTGGGTTGACGTGCGCTCCCTCCGCTGTTTGCACTTGGCTTCTGCTTGCTCCCGGCGAAGAGGCTCGAGGTGTTCGGCGCCTTCCCGGATGCTTCTCCTCCACTTTGTGCGGTCTTGGGCCAGAGATTCCCAGGTGTCGGTGGGGATGTTACACTTTTTCAAGGAGGCTTTGAGGGTGTCCTTGAAGCGTTTCCTTTGCCCACCTGGGGCTCTCTTGCCGTGTCGGAGCTCCGTGTAGAGCGTTTGTTTTGGGAGTCTCATATCGGGCATGCGGATGATGTGACCCGTCCATCTGAGCTGATCGAACGTGGTCAAAGCTTCGATGTTGGCCTGAGCGAGAACACTGACGTTGGTGCGCCTATCCTGCCAATGGATTTGCAGGATCTTGCGGAGGCAGCGTTGGTGGTAGCTCTCCAGTGCTTTGAGGTGCCTGCTGTACATGGTCCATGTCTCTGAGGCATACAGGAGGGCAGGACTCACACACTCTCCCGCACGCACACACACTCACACATCTCCCAAAACAAAATAGCAATGACTTTCCTGCTTTTTTAAATGATTGATGAACTGAGGGGCCCATAGTGACAGAAAACTCCAAGGTTGAAAAGAGTCAAAAAAAAGACCAGGCAAAGCAGGAATTAGTGATTGGTTGATGCGAAATTAGGATTTAAAAATCTTGAATATTGCAAGAAGGAGGGAAGACTGGCAGCAGGGGCAGCACTCCATCGTTTGGAGGTCCTGGTAAAGAATGTTAGAGTAGAGGATGATATGATGAGTGTTGATAGGAACTTACTGAGGGTGCAGGGCAGAGGAAGGGTGTGTAGGGCAGTGCATTTGTAGCTTAGGAGGAGTGCTGACCGTAGTGTTGTACGTCTGTAGGGTAAGGACGAGATGGACTGCAGTGGAGAGGGAGGTTGGAGTCTAGAGATGAGAAAGGTATTTGATAACCAGATTTTTCTTCTGTGCTATCCAGGAGTGTGAGGGAGGTGCGAGATGAGTCTCCCCGGATATACCCTATTCCTGTTTAGATTGAGAAGCAGATGTCAGAGTTAAAAGGGCACTTTGCTGTTAATTCTTCAAACCTTCCCCTGAACACTCGCCGTCTGAGACTTGGATTTGGCTCAACTCCAATCCATCAGACAGAGATGAAAGGAATCATCCTGACACTCTGCCACGCTATCTCTTAAGGTATCTTTGACCAGAAATGAGAAGAGAGTCGATTCCAGTCACTAAAATTAATGACCCTCGCCCTTAAGTATTTAAAAGCAACTAAATAAGCAGGATTCTAAAAGATGCAATTAGGATTACACAACCTGCAGTTCAAGTGAAGAGGCTGCTGCTCTATCAGCACTTTTATATTAGCACTGAGAGAGCGGAACCCAAGGCAAAGGTCACGATCTCAGAGTGCCACAGACTTCTGATTAGTGTAGCATTTGGTGTCAGCCATGGCTCAGTGGGCAGCACTCTCGCCTCTGAGTCAGAAGGTTGTGGGTTCAAGTCCCACTCCCGAGATCTGAGCTCAAAATCTAGGCTGACCCTCCCAGTGCGGTACTGAGGGAGCGCTGCACTGTCAGAGGCACTGTCTTTTGGATAAGATGTTAAACCGAGGCCCTGTCTGCCCTCTCAAGTGGATGTAAAAGATCCCATGGCGCTATTGGAAGAGCAGGGGAGTCCTCCTATATTTATATTTATTCCTCAACCAATATCACTGAAACAGATTATCTGTTTATGGGAGCTTGCAGTGCTCAAATTGGCTGTTGCGTTTCCTACATTACAACAGTGCTTACACTTCAAAAGTATTTAATTGGCTGTAAAAGATCTTTGGGAGGTCCTGAGGTGGTGAATGGTGCTATAGAAATGCAAGTCTTTCTCCCTTTCTTACTGAACCTATTGTAGCCTTCATAACAGACACAGTGGGTGCAGAGATATGTCTGGGTAACCCAGAATCACAGTGGTCATCTCGATAAGCCGGAAGCCCAGCCACCTCCCCTTGACCTTCAGCCCCACCGTTGCCGCACTCCCCACCATCAACATGGTGGAGGTCACCATTGACCAGAAACTTAACTGGACTGGCCATGTCAACACCGTGACAAAGAGAAAGGCAGAGGCCGGGTGCTGTGCGATGAGTGGCTCGGCTCCTGACCCCTCAACCATCTACAAGCCGCAAGTCAGGCGTGTGATGGAATACGCTCCACTCGCCTGGATGAGTTCAGCTGCAACAACACTCAAGTAGCTCGACTCCATCCAGGACAAAGCAGTCCACTTGATCGGTGCCCCTGCCACTGGACTCTGCATCCACCTCCTCCACCCTCGGCACACTGCGACTGCAGTATGTACGGCTTATAAGATGCGTCGCAGCAACTCACCAAGGTTACTTCGACAGCACCTCCCTCTCCTGCGCCCTTTGAATAGGACAAGTGCAGCAGTGTTCTGGGAATATCATCACCTGCAAGATCCCTTCCAAGTCACACAACCCTCCTACCTTGGACATATATCCCCGTTTCTTTGTTGGTACTGGGTCAAAATCCCTACTATTATGTGAGTGCCATCAATACAAGGACTGTGGCAGTTCAAGAAGAAGGCCAACTACCACCTCACGGCAACTAGAGATGGCCAATAAATCTGGCTTTGCCATGGTCGCCCACATCTCGAGAACACATTTAAAAAAGATCAATCTCTGTGTTCAGATATTGTTATAACTGCAAAAGAAGAGAGTGCTAGTGGTTAAATTGACTGCCTGGTGTGGTATTGAGCCATCCAGACCATGAGCGTCACAGGTTCCATCCCTAGTCTTTGCTGCACTAGCTGATCTCGGCTGCAGTGCCTGTGGGAAGCCGTGCAATTGTCCTCCATATCCTTGGGTGCAGAGTGTAAAGGTCAGCCTGGATTCCCACTCCTGTTGTGAAAGCTACTTTAAAAAAAAATTATTCTCGGGATGTGGGCGTCGCTGGCAAAGCCAGCATTTATTGCCCATCCCTAATCGCCCTTGAGAAGGTGGTGGTGGGCCGCCTTCTTGAACAGCTGCAGTCTGTGTGGTGAAGGTACTCCCACAGTGCTGTTAGGGAGGGGGTTCCAGGATGTTGACCCAGCGACGATGAAGGAACGGCGATATATTTCCAAGTCAGGATGGTGTGTGACTTGGCGGGGAACTTTTAGGTGGTGGTGTTCCCATGCACTTGCTGCCCTTGTCTTTCTAGGTGGTGGAGGTTGCATGTTTGGGAGGTGCTGCCGAAGAAGCCTTGGTGAGTTGGTGCAGTGCATCTTGTGGATGGTACACAGTGTGCCGTTGCTAATATCCATGAACCTGTACTCCAAGCACAGGTCATCAGTCCTAAAGAGGAGTTTGAGAAAATTTGCCCAAGTACCAATGTTAGGGACTGCCACCCTAGCTGAGTGGCTAACTCCGCAAAGACCAAGGATCAAACCTGGGAACTTGCTGGTCTGTAGAGCTTGGCACTGCACCAGCCCACGTAATTACACACTATGTAAAGACAATAGACGAGTTAATTTTGGCTCAACTTTAAAAAGAAACCAGTTCAATACATGTTAAGAAAGGGAATTGGGTGTTCTACAGCCAGCAGTAGATCTATTTGATTCACAGGGGTGGGGGAGAGGGGGGTTAGGAAGAGATTTTTGTGGGGAAGGAGAGTCTATGATCGATGTGTCGGAGGTGCCGTCTTTCGGATGAGACGTTAAACCGAGGCCCCGTCTGCTCTCTCAAGTGGACGTAAAAGATCCCATGGCACATCCCATAGCTTTCCTATCTTAACAGATGGAGATTCTGTCCCAGCAGGGAGGGGGCGAGATTGGAAAATGTCAAAAGAAAACACTTTTGCCAAATCTTGTGTAACAGGATGTGACAAGGTCATTGTCATTGAACTGTGTGCTGGAGTTCCCTGCAGAATGATACACGGGGCTGTTACACTGCATCTTATTCTACTTCAGTTCAGTGCTGCTAATAATGTGAAGAGGTGGTAATGTCACTGCGTAGGAGCCATCCATTAGAATGCATTACAGCCGTTTGTCCGTGGTTAATGCTTCGAGAGCTCAGAGGGCCAATGGAGACATCAATCAGCAAACAGCACCACCATGAATATTCACATCATTGCTTCTTTGAACCTTGCTCCTCTCTCATTCCTGCTCAGCTCCCAACAGCCCCACGATATCAAAATCAAGTCTCCATGCAAGACCTCCAGTCTGTCTCGTTCTATGAAACTCTCTTGCCTACCTTACCCATTCCCTCCTCCTATGATCTTACAGGCTTCTAAACCCAGACATGGCAACACTGTAGGCAGTTTGAGAATTTGAATTCAGTTCAAAAATTCTGAGAATAAAGATTTGGGATCGGTAAAAGTGGTCATGAAGCTGTCGGATTGTCGTTAAAAACTCATCTGGTTCACTAATGTCCCTTTAGGGAAGGAAACCTGCCGTCCTTACCCAGTCTGGGCCTGTATGTGACTCCAGTCCCTCACCAACGTGGTTGACTCTTAACTGCCCTCTGAAGTGGCCCAGCGAGTCACTCAGTTGCATCAAACTAACGATGGGCAATAAATGCCGGCCTTGCCAGTGACACCCACATCCCAAGAGTGAATTAAAAAAAAAACTAGTCACTATTTTCCAACTTCTAATATTTCCTCTTGGTCTTTGCCAGCGTCAGTTTGGCTCAGATGATGGCACTCTTTCCTCTCTGGCAGGAGATTGTGGACTTGAGCACATAAGGGTTTATGTAGCGATCTTGCACTCCCATACGGGAGCCTGGTTCAGTGGAAGTTCAGGTCTGAGAATTGGCATTTGACCTCATTTGGCTGCTTGTCCAGTACCAAAACCACAAGGCTACCATTCCCTTCAGGTCACCGACCTGAAACCTTAACTCTGCTTCTCTCTCCACAGGTGCTGCCTGACCTGCTGAGTATTTCCAGCATTGTTTGTTTTTATTTCAGATTTCCAGCATCCGCAGTATTTTGCTGTTGTATTACCATTCCCTTAATTTGAGTTATATTCTAGCTAGTCAAGGCTCCTGTCACGTTGCTATAAGAAACGCGCCTGATCCAAGCAACGGAAGAGTGTTTCCAATCTTCTGGAATTTGACACCCAATTACTGTGCCTCTGTGACCAAATTCAGAGCATTTAGTGTCGAATTTGAGGCCGTTTTTGTGTTTATGGATCCATAACAAATTAGATCTGAGCTACAACTGCCCAGAAAGGAAAATGTGATGCTTTCTCTGGTAATCCTCCTCCCCACCCCCCCCACCCAATGTAGCCCAGGCCACTCAGTTATATTTGTGCTTAAATGCTTATTCACTGGTTTCTTCTGAGTCTGGATGTTTGGAATATATATGGGAATGCGCAGTTAAACTTTATACATGGCACTTAAGGCCCACAAAGGCAATAAGCTTGGCAGACGGAGGAAAGTTGGCCTGCCCTCCTTCCAGTTGTGCCATGGGATTTTTAACATCCACTTGAACAGGTAGATGGATTGTCAGTTTAGCATCTCATCCAAAGGATGATAGTGCAGCACTCCCACAGCACTGCGCTGGAGTATCAAACCCAGATTGTGTGCTCGAGTCCTGGGGTAGGGCTTGAACCCATCGCCTTCCGACTCCGAGAAGGCAGTCCTACCAACTGAACCAAGCTGGCACTTGGTCACAGCATCTCATTGCATTTTGAATAACTCCAATGTTTGTACCTCTGTTGCCTTCATTGAGAAATGATTCCATACATTCTTTGATTAAAAAAAAGTTTGGCTGGTGCAGGTTCTAAATTTAGTTCTCTCGCTTTTCATTTCCATTTGCTCCCACTTTCCTGGCTTACTTTGAAACAATATTCTGCCTTTATCGTATCTATACCATGTAATGTTTAATATACTTCAGTTAAGTCCGAAGATAACCACTTTCTTTCTGGACTGCAGAATCTCAGCCCCTCTAGTCTTTGCTCCTTCTCTGGCAGTATTACTCCCGAATATCTGCTATAGATTTCCCGCCACCTCAGTCTTCTCCTGCCCTCCCCTCCCCTCCTGGTGCTGACTGACTGACTGTTACCAGGGTAAGGTACCAAGGACACTTGACCACCTCCCTATGTACCACACGTGTGACTGGTCATTCAACAACAACAACTTGTTTTTATATAAAAGCAAAATACTGCGGATGCTGGAAATCTGAAATAAAAACAGAAAATGCTGGAAATACTCAGCAGGTCAGGCAGCATCTGTTTCTCTCTCTATAGATGCTGCCTGACCTGAGTATATCCAGCATTTTCTGTTTTTATACTTGTATTTACATAGCACCTTTAACGTAGTAAAACGTCCCAAGGTGCTTCACAGGAGCGATTATCAAACAAAATTTGACACCGAGCCACATAAGGAGATATTAGGACAGGTGACCAAAAGCTTGGCCAAAGAGGTAGATTTTAAGGAGCGCCTTAAAGGAGGAGAGAGAGGTGGAGAGGTTTAGGGAGGGAATTCCAGAGCTTAGGGCCCAGGCAGCTGAAGGCACGGCCGTCAATGGTGGAGCGATGGAAATCGGGGATGCTCAAGAGGCCAGAATTAGAGGAGCGCAGAGATCTCGGAGGGTTGTAGGGCGGGAGGAGATTACAGAGATAGGGAGGGGTGAGGGGCCATGGAGGGATTTGAAAACAAAGATGAGTATTTTAAAATTGAGGTGTTGCTTAACCGGGAACCGATGTAGGTCAGCGAGCACAGGAGTGATGGGCGAACGGGACTTGGTGCGAGTTAGGACACGGGCAGCCGAGTTTTGGATGACCTCAAGTTTACGTAGGGTAGAACATGGGAGGCCAGCCATGAGTGTGTTGGAATAGTCAAGTCTAGAGGTAACAAAGGCATGGATGAGGGTTTCAGCAACATTCATTCTTCATGTAGGAGTCTAGGCATTGTATTGGTCCTGTCCACACCCAACATCCAGGTGTGGAATGGATAGCAGTCGGGAGCTGCATGATTTTCCCACTCTGCCTCGCCCAGCCCTGGGGAACTGAGGCTCCCACAACTGAGACTATTTAACCCAGAACAGAGCACGGATTAACCCGAGACCTTGCTGGTTTGTGTGGCTGAGCATCACAAGAGGTGTGCTGCAAGCGCACATGGAGACGTTGGGAGAGCAACCACTCTCTCAAGTTTTGCCTGTGATTGTACTACCTCCGTGTTACTGGCCAATACGGGAAAGACACAAGGCAGTGTGCGGAGCGCGTTAAAGGTCATGACCAGTATTACTCTGCCAATGTAAGGAAAAGGATCTCCTTTCACCACCTCAGGACGTCCCAAAGCGCTTTACAGCCAATGACGTACTTTTGAAGTGTAGTCACTGTTGTAATGTAGGAAACCACTCTCGATGGGTGGGAGCATTCTCAGAGCAGGGCAAACGTTTACCACCCAGGTACAGCTTTACAGTAATGGTGCTTTCACACTACAGAAATGCAGTCAGCAGCACAGGAACAGGAGTAGGCGGTTCAGCCCCTTGAGTCTGTTTCCGCCATTCAATTAGATTGTGACTGATCTGCACCACAACACCCGCCTTTGCTCCAGGTGCATAGTCCTCCCACCACCAGGTAAGTGCCTGCCCGACCGAACCTGTGGCACTAACTTGAGTCGGAAGGCTGTGAGTTGAAGCCCTACTCCAGGATTGAGCACAAGGTCTCGGCCGACAATCCCAGTGCAGCACTGATTGTCTGAAGCCATCCTTCAGGTGAGGTTGACGTGGACATTAAAGATCCCACGGCACGGTTCGAAAAAAAACCACCCATTGTATTCTGGAACGTTTTATGTTAAAGGCGCTATATAAATGTAAGTTGTTGTAACGTGTTGCGCCATTAAGAACACAGTGTGTGTGCATTTCAGGACATGATTTTGGGATGGGAATGAAACGGAAGCTTTGGTATCCGCTTCTTTTAATGGAATCTCAATCTTCTTGTCCTAAATCACAGATCTTCTTGGTCCAAGTTGATCAAAAACAGCAGCTTTAATTATTTGAACTTCTGTTAAATGTCTCAATTTTAAAATTCTCATCCTTGTTTTCAAATGCCTCCATGGCTTCGCCCAATCCCTATCTCTGTAACCTCCTCCAGCCCTGCAACCCTCTCAGATCTCTGTGCTCCTCCAATTCTGGCCTCTTGAGCATCCCCGATTTTAATCACTCCACCCTTGGTGGCCGTGCCTTCTGTTGCCTGGGCCCTAAGCTTTGGAATTCCCTCCCTAAATCTCTCCGCCTCTCTCTCCTCCTTTAAGACGCTCCTTAAAACCTACCTCTTTGACCAAGCTTTTGGTCACCTGCCCTAATTTCTCCTTATGTGGCTCGGTGTCAATTTTTGTTTGATAATCGCCCCGGTGAAGCTCCTTGGGACCTTTTACTACGTTAATGGTGCTGTATAAATGCAAGCTGTCGTTGGAAATAATTGGATTTATTTTATGTATTCATGCAGTTCCACCTCCATGTTTGTTATTTATTATGTGCCAGTTTTCTAATGACCTGACGTTATTTGCAAACATGTCAGATAATTCTATGCTTGGGGGAATTCAGGAATATTCTAATTGCCGCGCACTTTCCTGCTCCCCAGACAGCACTATGTGCATTATGGGACCATTCAGCAGTCTTATTAGCAGCTCATTATCTTTATAAATCTGTGAATATGTAGTGAGGACAGGCTGGTGTGAGCTGGGTTTTATTTTTGACCAAACGGGTCACAAACGCCCTGGCACATATCCAGGAGCTGTCCAAATTAGCGATGTGGAGAGATATGTTCATATTGGGGACTGACAGGCTTCCTGAGCAAGCAGTTGTGTCCGATTCAGTCTTAGAGGCAGCTAAAGGGACATTGTCCTGGGCCACGAGGCTCATTCGGGACAGTAAACAGCCATTAAAGTCCAGCAAGCCTATTCCTCTTTCAAAGATCAGGCTCACGTCGCTCAACCCCATCTCATTCCAGCAACCCATCTAACACTCTCAATAAAGCAACTTCTTTTAAGTTTAAGCGCTATTCCAAATTAAGAAGTTATTTTTATTTTTACCAATTTGCTCCAAATTCATCCCTTGTTTTTTTGGGGGTCTGATTTATTGCCCTTTTTTTTTTAATGTTAAAACTAGGACCCAAAACTCGAGTATGAAATCCGCAATACAAGCAGACTGAACCTTAGTGTCGAGGCACTGTAAAAATACAAATCTATCTTAAATCCCAGCATCACTGTCCCAGAAAAATGTGGGTGTATAATGTACCGTCCTGGGCGGCGAGGGCGCTCCGGGCGGCGAGGGCGCTCCGGGCGGCGAGGGCGCTCCGGGCGGCGAGGGCGCTCCGGGCGGCGAGGGCGCTCCGGGCGGCGAGGGCGCTCTGTGGCGTGTGGGCGCTCTGGGTGGCGTGGGCGCTCCGGGCGGCGCGGGCGCTCCGGGCGGCGCGGGCGCTCCGGGCGGCGAGGGCGCTCCGGGCGGCGAGGGCGCTCCGGGCGGCGAGGGCGCTCTGTGTGGTGTGTGCGCGCCGGGTGGCGAGGGCGCTCCGGGTGGCGAGGGCGCTCTGGGCGGCGAGGGCGCTCTGGGTGGCGAGGGCGCTCTGGGTGGCGAGGGCGCTCCGGGCGGCGAGGGCGCTCTGTGTGGCGTGTGCGCGCCGGGTGGCGAGGGAGCTCCGGGTGGCGAGGGCGCTCCGGGCGGCGAGGGCGCTCCGGGCGGCGAGGGCGCTCCGGGCGGCGAGGGCGCTCTGTGTGGTGTGTGCGCGCCGGGTGGCGAGGGCGCTCTGGGTGGCGAGGGCGCTCCGGGCGGCGAGGGCGCTCCGGGCGGTGTGTGCGGACTTGCCCTCAGTATCTCAGTAACGAGTGTGTCCTTCTCAGGTGTTGGAGGTGGTCCGCTCAAACTACGACACCTTGACGCTGAAGCTCCAGGACGGCTTGGACCAGTATGAACGTTACTCTGAGCAGCCCAAAGAGGCGGCCTTCTTCAAAGAACTGGTAAGTGGGCAGCATTAATCGGAACCGCTGGGACCCATGGCGGTTAAGGAAGAAAATGAAAGAACTTGTATTTATACAGCACCTTTCAAGACCTCAGGATGTCCCATGGCGCTTTACAGCCAATGAAGTACATTATTTTGAAGTGTAGTCACTGTTGTAATGTAGGAAACATGGCAACCATAGAAGATAGGAGCAGGAGTAGGCCATTCGGCCCCTCGAGCCTGCTCCGCCATTTAATGAGATCATGGCTGATCATCCAAATTCAGTACCCTGTCCTTGCTTTCTCCCCATATCCTTTGATCCCTTTAGCCTTAAGAAATATATCTATCTCCTTCTTGAATATATTTAATGAATTGGCCTCAACTGCCTGCTGTGGTAGAGAATTCCACAGGTTCACCACTCTCTGGGTGAAGAAATTCCTCCTTATCTCAGTCCTAAATGGCTTACCCCTTATCCTTAGACTGTGACCTCTGGTTCTGGACTGCCCCGTCTTCGAGAACATCCTTCCTGCATCTAGTCTGTCTAGTCCTGTTAGAATTTTATAAGTTTCAATGAGATCCCCTCTCATTCTTCGAAACTCGAGCGAATATAAGCCCAATCGACCCAATCTCTCTTCATACGTCATTCCTGCCATCCCAGGTATCAGTCTGGTGAATCTTCACTGCACTCCCTCCATGGCAAAAACATCCTTCCTCAGATAAGGTGACCAAAACTGCACAGAATACTCAAGGTGTGGTCTCACCAAGACCTTGTACAACTGCAGCAAGACATCCTTGCTCCTGTACTCGAATCCTCTCGCTATGAAGGCCAACATACCATTTGCCTTCTTAACCGCCTGCTGCACCTGCATGCTTACCTTCAGCGACTGGTGCACAAGGACTCCCAGATCTCGTTGCACTTCCCCTTTTCCCAATCTATTGCCGTTCAGATAATAATCTGTCTTCCTGTTTTTGCCACCAAAGTGGATAACCTTGCATTTATCCACATTATACTGCATCTGCCATGCATCTGCCCAATCACCCAACCTGTCCAAACCAATTTGGACACAGCAAGATCTCATAAACAGCAGTGAGATAATGACCATCTCCTCTTAAGTGTTGTTGGTTGAGGGATAAATATTGACCCCAGGACACCGGGAGAACTCCACTGCTATTCTTCAAAATAGTGGCCATGGGATCTTTTACAGCCACCCGAGAGGGCAGACATCGGTTTAACATCTCTTCCGAAAGACAGCACCTCCGACAGTGCAGCACTCCCTCAGTACTGCCCTGGAGTGTCGGCCTGGATTTTTGTGCTCAAGTCTCTAGAGTGGGACTGAAACCCACGACCTCCTGACTCGGAGGCGAGGGTGCTGCCCACAGAGCCACGGCTGACGCGGAGGGTCTAGCTTTTTTCTTTCAAAGTGTTGACTGCCCTGCAGAATAAACCATTGCTGAGCTGATTCTCTGTCCTCCCGCAGGTCCGCTCCATCAGTCTTAACGTGAGGAAGAATCTTGCCGTGAACACACTGAGCCAGGAGATCTTGCTGAAAGAGTTCTCCACCATCTCCTGAAAGTGGCTTCTGCCCGTCAGCCTCCTGCCCCGACCCTCGGTTTACCAGCACATCGATGTCTTGACTTTTTTCCAGTGGATTATTGTGAAATGATTACTTTTTTTTTTTTAAACCCTGCGATTGACTTCCTGCGGTGCATGGTGCTTGTGACTACAACCTGTTTTATTCTGAACTCCATCAGACCTGACCTGGCTCCACAGCGGGAGAGGGGAACCCGAACTGCGTATATCTTCGCACTGCCTACCCATGATCAGCCGCTCAATCTCGGCCTGCATTCAACTCATTTAGTTATCCCCCGTGTCAATATTTGTAGAGCTGATAGCCTGGGACTGGCGTCACAGCGGCGTGACGCAAGCGTGTGACGCTGTTTTGCGGTCTCCTGAGTATTATGGGGGTTTTTTTCCTCCTCTTGCCGGTTTCCCTCTCTCAGGGTCCAGGGCGGCTACGCGACTAGATTCCACAGCTGTACGAGCGCGAGGATCGCTTGGTGCATTTCAGAGTTATCAGTCCCACCCCATCTCGCTCGCGGCCATCTCCCATGGCAACCCGCGTCACACGTTTACAAGGAAGTGACTCCCGAGCTGGGAAGAAAGTCCTGGCGGACAATCTGGGCTCTGTGTTGGGAGCTGATCCCGGCCGGGCCAGTGTGTGATAGTGCGCTGATCCCTAGTTACTGTGTTTACTGGAAGTGTCGATCACTGCACACAGGTGACGCAGCTTCCGTAACCTTAGTGTGGAACATACTTTAAGAATAAAGAGCTGTAACATATCGTCTTTTTCAGATGGCTGCCTTTCTTCCAGCCAGGGTTGGGAGTGACATCTGATTAAAAGTCAGAACTCCCTGCAGACTGATAGAGAAAGGACGGGTCTACTGGCTGTGTCACACTGGTAGCCTCAGATCCCCGATGAAGGATTCCGCATTGATTGCAGTCCGCGTTGAGGCTGCTGACCGAAGGCGGGTAACGATAGGGGACGCGCTAACTCTGGGCCGAAGAGGCAAAAATCAGCAACGGTTTCCTGCTCCTGATGGCTATCCTGTGACCCCCTGCTTGGGGAGGGGAGGGGGGGGGGTGCGGTGTTTGGATGATGGGAGAAGAGGGGCTCAGGCTCTGATACCCAACCCATGAGTGGAGACCCTGCCCATTCTCGCCGGCTCACACCTGTACGAGGTGTCGGAGGGTGCCTGCTGTCCATGAGACCGTACCCCAGAATGAGTCTGCGGCTTCAGGGGAGGAGAGACATAGCGAGGGGAGGGGGAGGACCGTTTGGAAGAAAAGCCGGTTCTATTTTGTTGAGAGGGCATGACTCTGGGTTCAAGGCTGCCCCAGTGTCAGGACTCAGCTGAATTTTTTTTTTCTCATACGCATGTTTTCATTTTTCTGCTGAAATTCAGAGTGAGGGGGATATCTTATGTGATAATATTCAGCCCCCCAGACTCGTGCGAGTGAGCTGTGAAGGATTGCCATATACCATGGTCTGCCATGTTGCATTATCGAAAGGAAACGCAAAAGAAAGAATTTGCATTTCTATAGCGCCTTTCACAAGCTCACTGTTATAATGTACCAACCCGCGGACTCATTCTGCAACCAATTTGCGCACACCAAGGTCCCACAAACAGCAATATGATAATGACCAGCTAATCTGTTTTTAGTGATGTTGGTTGAGGAATAAATATTGGCCCCAGGACACCGGGGAGAGCTCCCCTGCTCCTCCTCTTACGTCCACCTAAGAGAACAGACAGGGTTTAACGTCTCATCTGAAAGCAGCACCTCCAACAGTGCAGCACTCCCTCAGTACTGCACTGGGAGTGCCAGCCTAGGTTCTGTGTTCAAGTCTCGAGTGGGACTTGAACCCACAACCTTCTGACTCAGAGGCGAGAGTGCTGCCCACTGAGCCACAGCTGACACCCCCAGGGGAGATGAGCAGTTGATCAGAGGCACTGGTTTACACGCAATGGGCATTTGGGTGAGTTGAGTATATTCAAGACCGAGATCGATAGATTTTTGGACACTAAGGGAATCAAGGGATATGGGGATAGGGCGGGAAAGTGGAGTTGAGGTGGAAGATCAGCCATGATCTTATTGATCTTTTACCTGAAAGGGCAGCCGCAGCCTCGGTTTAATGTCACATCTGAAAGATGGCACCGACAGTACAACACTCCCTCAGTACCGCACTGGGAGTGTCGATTAGATTATGTGCTCAAGTCTCTGGAGTGGGACTTGAACCCACGACCCTTCTGACTCTGAGGCGACGGTGCTACCCGCTGACACCAATGCAGGGCCCCAATGATGGTCCATCCACTCGATGATGCAAACTAGCTCATCGTCCTTTCCAATCGATCGTGATCCGAACTCCTGCAGGGGGGCAGGAGACCAGAGGAATGTAACCACCTTCAGGAAAAACTAGGAAAGTCCTCCCGACTCTTCAAGGCAGTCAAGCAAGCTCCAGAAGATCAACTTGAAGTATCTAACCCATAACCCACACGATACTCTGATATATCAATGTCCCAAATAAAAACAGAAAATGCTGGAAACACTCAGCGGGTCAGGCAACATCTGTACCTGCCCTGGGAGTGTTTGATGGGACAGTGTAGAGGAAGCTTTACTCTGTATCTAACCCGTGCTGTACCTGCCCTGGGAGTGTTTGATGGGACAGTGTAGAGGAAGCTTTACTCTGTATCTAACCTGTGCTGTACCTGCCCTGGGAGTGTTTGATGGGACAGTGTAGAGGGAGCTTTACTCTGTATCTAACCCGTGCTGTACCTGCCCTGGGAGTGTTTGATGGGACAGTGTAGAGGGAGCTTTACTCTGCATCTAACTCGTGCTGTACCTGCCCTGGGAGTGTTTGACACTGGGTATTTATTCCTCCACACTGACATTCCCCACAGTGCTAAGATCTAAAAATGGAAAGGAAACATAAAAGCATTGATAGCTGCTGGGAGAATGGAGAACTGAGGGGAGCATGTAACGTGGAAAGGTTGTAACAGCCAAAGGTTGAGATTGAAGTCTTTTACTATGAAATCATAGATGTGATTCTCAAAAGATGTTTATTTGATGCTGGTGCTTTTGTGAGGAGTCAGCAGAGTTTCAGCGGGAGGTGGAAGGGCCTCCAGCTTGCACTGAGCAATCCGCGCTCTGGGACTGCCTGCTGTTAATTATAAGTTGTGTGTGATATGACTGCACATTTGCCTCCTCTCATGCTCTGTTCAACCTTGGTGCTTTCCTGCACCGTGTCTCCGCCTTACACCTGGGCTTTTCTGGCGAGGGGCTGCTTATTACTGCCACTCAAAGAGTATTAATACATACTGTGCAGCTTTGGTTTCAGCGTCCTCTTCCGAATCTGTAATCTCCGATCACGCCTGATGCTGCTCAGTAGGTAAGATAGCCTTACAGAGAATTATTTAACTTTCTCAATTTACCAGCACTCCTCCTTGCTGAGAGTGGTTCCTCAGGCATTTTCTGATCTCATGTCTGAGCCTAAACGCATACTGTAGATGGCATCGCAGCCAGGGCCAATCCTGCCTTAGAGGCGGTGCAACGAAGGTTCACCAGATTGATTCCTATGAGGAGAGATTGAGTAGATTGAGCCTATACTCTCTGGAGTTTAGAAGAATGAGAGGTGATCTCATTGAAACATTTAAGATTCTTACAGGGCTTGACAGGGTAGATGCAGGGAGGATGTTTCCCCAGGCTGGGGAGTCTAGAACCAGCGGTCACAGTCTCAGAATAAGAGATCGGCCATTTAGGACTGAGATGAGGAGAAATTTCTTCACTCAGAGGGTTGTGAATCTTTGGAATTCTCTACCCCAGAGGGCTGTGGAGGCTCAGTCGTTGAGTATATTCAAGGCTGAGAGCGATAGATTTTTGGACTCTAGGGGAATCAAGGGATATGGGGATCGGGCAGGAAAGTGGAGTTGAGGTTGGAGATCAGTCATGGTCTTATTGAATGGCGGAGCAGGCTCGAGGGGCTGAATGGCTGACTCCTGCTCCTAATTCTTATGATCTTATGTCCTCACCTGACATTCAAATTGCACGCTGTCTGTCACCGGATAATAATTGAGAGCGGGAACCCTGGCAGACTTCCCCCTTGATCGCCCCGAGGCACTGAGATGAATTGTAATTGTTACTGAAGCCCAGAGTGTGTGACAGGTATTGACGCTAGGGCCCATGGTGTATGTGTGTCTCAGGACCACGCCCTGTGCGTTATGTAACACCTGGAGCTGTCTCTTGCATTTTAAAACCATCTTTAAAGAGTGATGGCATCATCCGTTGAGCTGGTTGGGGGAGCGGTTACTGAGTGATAGTGTGAGGAAGTTGGATTAACATCAGTAGAGATACAGTCAGTAACATGGCGCTGGGGGAGAGGGGTTACTGAGTGACAGTGTGAGGGAGCTGGATTAACATCAGTAGAGATACAGTCAGTTACACAGGGCGCTGGGGGAGAGGGGTTACTGAGTGACAGTATGACGGAGCTAGATTAACATCACTAGAGATACAGAGTGCGTTGGAATAGTCAAGTCTAGAGGTAACAAAGGCATGGATGAGGGTTTCAGCAGCGGATGAGCTGAGGCAAGGTTGGAGACGGGCGATGTTATGGAGGTGGAAATAGGCGGTCTTTGTTATGCTGTGGATATGTGGTCGGAAGCTCATTTCAGGGTCAACTATGACACCAAGGTTGCGAACAGTGTGGTTCAGCCTCAGACAGATGTTAGGGAGAGGGATGGAGTCAGTGGCTAGGGAACAGAGTTTGTGGCGGGGACCGAAAACAATGGCTTCGGTCTTCCCAATATTTAATTGGAGAAAATTTCTGCTCATCCAGAACTGAATGTCGGACAAGCAGTCTGACAATTTAGAGACCGTGGATGGGTCGAGAGAAGAGGTAGTGAGGTAGAGCCGGGTGTCGTCAGCGTACATGTGGAAAGAGGAGGGGGCCAAGATAGATCCTTGGGGGGGGGGGGGACCAGAGGTAACGATGCGGGAGCAGGAAGAGAAACCGTTGCAGGTGATTCTTTGGCTACGATTTGACCAGAATATTCATAACAGAAATGTAATTGACTTATGAAATTAGTTTACAGATATAAATATATTCAAGATCAAGTCTTTTTCCACTTTCGCATGGATTGTAGATGTTTTATTAAGTATAGTGTTGCTGTGTTTCTCCAGTTGGATTTTATTAACAGTGAAAGTTGTTTAATTCTGCCGCTGATAATTAGGTTACTCAAACTGCACATGGTGTGGAGGTTGAAATTGAGACAACAACATTAAGTCCTCAGGAACAAAGCAGGCTGGGCCTTGCTCTCCTAAAGTTGTTGACTCTAGCAGGAGTACGCAATTTCCCTGGTGCTGGCCAACTTGCCCCTGCCCACCCCCAAATGGCCGTCTTCACGTGTGAGCCGACGCAGGCTATTCATCCCAGGGAGCGTCACTGCTCAACCTAGTTCTGCCCCAGCCCGGATGTCCGTGCCCACGTACATTCCAGCTCATTAGTCCCTCAGAGACAGGCCTCAGTGTGGATTGGAGTTAGTCTCTCAGAGACAGGCCTCACTGTGGATTGGAGTTAGTCCCTCAGAGGCAGACCTCACTGTCGTGGAGTTAGTCCCTCAGAGAGTGGCCTCACTGTGGATTGGAGTTGGTCTCTCGGAGACAGGCCTCACTGGATTGGAGTTAGTCCCTGAGAGACAGGCCTCACTGGATTGGAGTTAGTCCCTGAGAGACAGACCTCACTGTGGATTGGAGTTGGTTCCTCAGAGAGAGGCCGCACTGTGGATTGGAGTTAGTCCCTGAGAGACAGGCCTCACTGTGGATTGGAGTTGGTTCGTCAGAGAGAGGCCGCACTGTGGATTGGAGTTAGTCTCTCAGAGACAGGCCTCACTGTGGATTGGAGTTAGCTCCTCAGAGGCAGACCTCACTGTGGATTGGATTTAGTCAAGCCTCACTGTGGATTGGAGTTAGTCCATCAGAGATAGGCCTCACTGTGGATTGGAGTTAGTTCCTCAGAGCGAGGCCTTAGTGTGGATTGGAGTTAGTCTCCCAGAGACAAGCCTCACTGTGGATTGGAGTTAGTCCCTCAGAGACAGGCCTCACTGTGGATTGGAGTCAGTCTCTCGGAAACAGGCCTCACTGTGGATTGGAGTTAGTCCCTCAGAGACGGGCCTCACTGTGGATTGGAGTTAGTTCCTCAGAGAGAGGCCTCACTGTGGATTGGAGTTAGTCCCTCAGAGACAGGCCTCACTGTGGATTGGAGTTAGCCAGGCCTTACTGTGGATTGGAGTTAGTCGATCAGAGACAGGGCTCACTGTGGATTGGAGTCAGTCTCTCAGAGACAGGCCTCACTGTGGATTGGAGTTAGTCCCTCAGAGACAGGCCTCACTGTGGCTTGGAGTTAGACAGGCCTCAGTGTGGATTGGAGTTAGTCTCTCAGAGACAGGCCTCACTGTGGAGTTAGTCCCTCAGAGACAGGCCTCACTGGATTGGAGTTAGTCCCTCAGAGACAGGCCGCAGTGTGGATTGGAGTTAGTCCCTCAGAGACACCTCACTGTCGTGGAGTTCGTTCCTCAGAGAGAGGCCTCACTGTGGATTGGAGTTAGTCTCTCAGAGGCAGACCTCACTGTCGTGGAGTTAGTCCATCAGAGATAGGCCTCACTGTGGATTGGAGTTAGACAGGCCTCAGTGTGGATTGGAGTTAGTCTCTCAGAGACAGGCCTCACTGTGGAATGGAGTTAGTCCCTCAGAGGCAGACCTCACTGTCGTGGTGTTAGTTCCTCAGAGACAGGCCTCACTGGATTGGAGTTAGTCTCTCAGAGACAGGCCTCACTGTGGATTGGAGTTAGTCTCTCAGAGACAGGCCTCACTGTGGATTGGAGTTAGTCCCTCAGAGGCAGACCTCACTGTCGTGGAGTTAGTTCCTCAGAGACAGGCCTCACTGTGGATTGGAGTTAGTCCCTCAGAGAGAGGCCTCACTGTGGATTGGAGTTAGTCCCTCAGAGGCAGACCTCACTGTCGTGGATGTAGTTCCTCAGAGACAGGCCTCACTGGATTGGAGTTAGTCTCTCAGAGACAGACCTCACTGTGGATTGGAGTTAGTCCCTCAGAGATAGGCCTCAGTGGATTGGAGTTAGTCCCTGAGAGACAGGCCTCACTTGTGGATTGGAGTTAGTCCCTCAGAGGCAGACCTCACTGTCGTGGAGTTAGTTCCTCAGAGACAGGCCTCACTGTGGATTGGAGTTAGTCCATCAGAGATAGGCCTCACTGTGGATTGGAGTTAGTTCCTCAGAGAGAGGCCTCAGTGTGGATTGGAGTTAGTCTCCCAGAGACAGGCCTCACTGTGGATTGGAGTCAGTCTCTCTGAGACGGTCCTCACTGTGAATTGGAGTTAGTCCCTCAGAGACAGGCTGCAGTGTGGATTGGAGTTAGTCCCTCAGAGACAGTCCTCACTGTGGATTGGAGTTAGTCCCTCAGAGGCAGACCTCACTGTCGTGGAGTTAGTTCCTCAGAGACAGGCCTCACTGTGGATTGGAGTTAGTCCATCAGAGATAGGCCTCAGTGTGGATTGGAGTTAGTCCCTCAGAGACAGGCCTCACTGTGGATTGGAGTTAGTCCCTCAGAGACAGGCCTCACTGTGGATTGGAGTTAGTCCCTGAGAGACAGGCCTCACTGTGGATTGGAGTTAGTCCCTCAGAGAAAGGCCTCAGTGTTGATTGGAGTTAGTCCCTCAGAGACAGGCCGCACTGTGGATTGGAGTTAGTCCCTCAGAGACAGGCCTCCCTGTGGATTGGAGTTAGTCCCTCAGAGACAGGCCGCAGTGTGGATTGGAGTTAGTCCCTCAGAGACAGGCTGCAGTGTGGATTGGAGTTAGTCCCTCAGAGACAGTCCTCACTGTGGATTGGAGTTAGTCCATCAGAGATAGGCCTCAGTGTGGATTGGAGTTACTCCCTCAGAGACAGGCCGCACTGTGGATTGGAGTTAGTCCCTCAGAGACAGGCCTCCCTGTGGATTGGAGTTAGTCCCTCAGAGACAGGCCGCAGTGTGGATTGGAGTTAGTCCCTCAGAGACAGGCTGCAGTGTGGATTGGAGTTAGTCCCTCAGAGACAGGCCTCACTGTGGATTGGAGTTAGTCCCTCAGAGGCAGACCTCACTGTCGTGGAGTTAGTTCCTCAGAGGCAGAGCTCACTGTGGATTGGATTTAGTCCCTCAGAGGCAGACCTCACTGTCGTGGAGTTAGTTCCTCAGAGGCAGACCTCACTGTGGATTGGAGTTAGTCCATCAGAGATAGGCCTCACTGTGGATTGGAGTTAGTTCCTCAGAGAGAGGCCTCAGTGTGGATTGGAGTTAGTCTGCCAGAGACAGGCCTCACTGTAGATTGGAGTTAGTCTCTCGGAGACGGGCCTCACTGTGGATTGGAGTTAGTCTCTCGGAGACGGGCCTCACTGGATTGGAGTTAGTCCCTGAGAGACAGGCCTCACTGTGGATTGGAGTTAGTCTCTCAGAAAGAGACCTCACTGTGGATTGGAGTTAGTCCCTCAGAGACAGTCTGCAGTGTGGATTGGAGTTAGTCCCTCAGAGGCAGACCTCACTGTGGATTGGAGTTAGTCCCTCAGAGGCAGACCTCACTGTCGTGGAGTTAGTCCCTCAGAGACGGGCCTCACTGTGGATTGGAGTTAGTCCCTCAGAGACAGGCCTCGCTGGATTGGAGATAGTTCCTCAGAGAGAGGCCTCACTGTGGATTGGAGTTAGTCCCTCAGAGGCAGACCTCACTGTCGTGGAGTTAGTTCCTCAGAGACAGGCCTCACTGTGGATTGGAGTTAGTCCATCAGAGATAGGCCTCAGAGTGGATTGGAGTTAGTCCCTCAGAGGCAGACCTCACTGTCGTGGAGTTAGTTCCTCAGAGGCAGAGCTCACTGTGGATTGGATTTAGTCAAGCCTCACTGTGGATTGGAGTTAGTCCATCAGAGATAGGCCTCACTGTGGATTGGAGTTAGTTCCTCAGAGAGAGGCCTCAGTGTGGATTGGAGTTAGTCTGCCAGAGACAGGCCTCACTGTAGATTGGAGTCAGTCTCTTGGAGACGGGCCTCACTGTGGATTGGAGTTAGTCCCTCAGAGACAGGCCTCACTGTGGATTGGAGTTAGACAGGCCTCACTGTGGATTGGAGTTAGTCCGTCAGAGACAGGCCGCAGTGTGGATTGGAGTTAGTCGCTCAGAGGCAGACCTCACTGTCGTGGAGTTAGTTCCTCAGAGACAGGCCTCACTGTGGATTGGAGTTAGTCCCTGAGAGACAGGCCTCACTGTGGATTGGAGTTACTCCCTCAGAGACAGGCCTCACTGGATTGGAGTTAGTCCCTCAGAGACAGGCCTCACTGTGGATTGGAGTTAGTCCCTCAGAGACAGGCCTCACTGGATTGGAGTTAGTCTCTCATAGACAGACCTCACTGTGGATTGGTGTTAGTCCCTCAGAGATAGGCCTCACTGGATTGGAGTTAGTCCCTGAGAGACAGGCCTCACTGTGGATTGGAGTTAGTCTCTCAGAGAGAGACCTCACTGTGGATTGGAGTTAGTCCCTAAGAGACAGTCTGCAGTGTGGATTGGAGTTAGTCCCTCAGAGAGAGGCCTCACTGTGGATTGGAGTTAGTCCCTCAGAGACAGGCCTCACTGGATTGGAGTTAGTCCCTCAGAGGCAGACCTCACTGTCGTGGAGTTAGTTCCTCAGGGACAGGCCTCACTGTGGATTGGAGTTAGTTCCTCAGAGAGAGGCCTCAGTGTGGATTGGAGTTAGTCCATCAGAGATAGGCCTCACTGTGGATTGGAGTTAGTTCCTCAGAGAGAGGCCTCAGTGTGGATTGGAGTTAGTCTGCCAGAGACAGGCCTCACTGTAGATTGGAGTCAGTCTCTCGGAGACGGGCCTCACTGTGGATTGGAGTTAGTCCCTCAGAGACAGGCCTCACTGGATTGGAGTTAGTTCCTCAGAGAGAGGCCTCACTGTGGATTGGAGTTAGACAGGCCTTACTGTGGATTGGAGTTAGTCCCTCAGAGACAGGCCTCACTGGATTGGAGTTAGTCCCTGAGAGACAGGCCTCACTGTGGATTGGAGTTAGTCTCTCAGAGACAGGCCTCACTGGATTGGAGTTAGTCCCTCAGAGACAGGCCGCAGTGTGGATTGGAGTTTGTCCCTCAGAGGCAGACCTCACTGTCGTGGAGTTAGTTCCTCAGAGACAGGCCTCACTGTGGATTGGAGTTAGTCCCTCAGAGACAGGCCTCAGTGTGGATTGGAGTTAGTCCCTGAGAGACAGGCCTCACTGTGGATTGGAGTTACTCCCTCAGAGACAGGCCTCACTGGATTGGAGTTAGTCCCTGAGAGACAGGCCTCACTGTGGATTGGAGTTAGTCCCTCAGAGACAGGCCTCACTGGATTGGAGTTAGTCTCTCATAGACAGACCTCACTGTGGATTGGAGTTAGTCCCTCAGAGATAGGCCTCACTGGATTGGAGTTAGTCCCTGAGAGACAGGCCTCACTGTGGATTGGAGTTAGTCCCTGAGAGACAGGCCTCACTGTGGATTGGAGTTAGTCCCTCAGAGTCAGGCCTCACTGTGGATTGGAGTTAGTCCCTCAGAGACAGGCCTCACTGTGGATTGGAGTTAGTCCCTCAGAGACAGGCCTCACTGTGGATTGGAGTTAGTCCCTGAGAGACAGGCCTCACTGTGGATTGGAGTTAGTCCCTCAGAGAAAGGCCTCAGTGTTGATTGGAGTTAGTCCCTCAGAGACAGGCCGCACTGTGGATTGGAGTTAGTCCCTCAGAGACAGGCCGCAGTGTGGATTGGAGTTAGTCCCTCAGAGACAGGCTGCAGTGTGGATTGGAGTTAGTCCCTCAGAGACAGTCCTCACTGTGGATTGGAGTTAGTCCATCAGAGATAGGCCTCAGTGTGGATTGGAGTTACTCCCTCAGAGACAGGCCTCACTGTGGATTGGAGTTAGTCCCTCAGAGGCAGACCTCACTGTCGTGGAGTTAGTTCCTCAGAGGCAGAGCTCACTGTGGATTGGATTTAGTCAAGCCTCACTGTGGATTTGAGTTAGTCCATCAGAGATAGGCCTCACTGTGGATTGGAGTTAGTTCCTCAGAGAGAGGCCTCAGTGTGGATTGGAGTTAGTCTGCCAGAGACAGGCCTCACTGTAGATTGGAGTTAGTCTCTCGGAGACGGGCCTCACTGTGGATTGGAGTTAGTCTCTCGGAGACGGGCCTCACTGGATTGGAGTTAGTCCCTCAGAGATAGGCCTCACTGGATTGGAGTTAGTCCCTGAGAGACAGGCCTCACTGTGGATTGGAGTTAGTCTCTCAGAAAGAGACCTCACTGTGGATTGGAGTTAGTCCCTCAGAGGCAGACCTCACTGTGGATTGGAGTTAGTCCCTCAGAGGCAGACCTCACTGTCGTGGAGTTAGTCCCTCAGAGACGGGCCTCACTGTGGATTGGAGTTAGTCCCTCAGAGACAGGCCTCGCTGGATTGGAGATAGTTCCTCAGAGAGAGGCCTCACTGTGGATTGGAGTTAGTCTCTCAGAGACAGGCCTCACTTGTGGATTGGAGTTAGTCCCTCAGAGGCAGACCTCACTGTCGTGGAGTTAGTTCCTCAGAGACAGGCCTCACTGTGGATTGGAGTTAGTCCATCAGAGATAGGCCTCAGTGTGGATTGGAGTTAGTCCCTCAGAGGCAGACCTCACTGTCGTGGAGTTAGTTCCTCAGAGGCAGAGCTCACTGTGGATTGGATTTAGTCAAGCCTCACTGTGGATTGGAGTTAGACAGGCCTCACTGTGGATTGGAGTTAGTCTCTCAGAGACAGGCCTCACTGGATTGGAGTTAGTCCGTCAGAGACAGGCCTCAGTGTGGATTGGAGTTAGTCTGCCAGAGACAGGCCTCACTGTAGATTGGAGTCAGTCTCTCGGAGACGGGCCTCACTGTGGATTGGAGTTAGTCTCTCGGAGACGGGCCTCACTGTCGTGGAGTTAGTCCCTCAGAGACAGGCCTCACTGGATTGCAGTTAGTTCCTCAGAGGGAGGCCTCACTGTGGATTGGAGTTAGACAGGCCTTACTGTGGATTGGAGTTAGTCCCTCAGAGACAGGCCTCACTGGATTGGAGTTAGTCCCTGAGAGACAGGCCTGACTGTGGATTGGAGTTAGTCCCTCAGAGACAGGCCTCAGTGTGGATTGGAGTTAGTCTCTCAGAGACAGGCCTCACTGGATTGGAGTTAGTCCCTCAGAGACAGGCCTCACTGTGGATTGGAGTTAGTCCCTCAGAGACAGGCCTCACTGGATTGGAGTTAGTCCCTCAGAGACAGGCCTCACTGTGGATTGGAGTTAGTCCCTCAGAGACAGGCCTCACTGGATTGGAGTTAGTCCCTCAGAGACAGGCCTCACTGTGGATTGGAGTTAGTCCCTCAGAGACAGGCCTCACTGTGGATTGGAGTTAGTCCCTGAGAGACAGGCCTCACTGTTGATTGGAGTTAGTCTCTCATAGACAGACCTCACTGTGGATTGGTGTTAGTCCCTCAGAGATAGGCCTCACTGGATTGGAGTTAGTCCCTGAGAGACAGGCCTCACTGTGGATTGGAGTTAGTCTCTCAGAGAGAGACCTCACTGTGGATTGGAGTTAGTCCCTAAGAGACAGTCTGCAGTGTGGATTGGAGTTAGTCCCTCAGAGAGAGGCATCACTGTGGATTGGAGTCAGTCCCTCAGAGACAGGCCTCACTGTTGTGGAGTTATTCCCTCAGAGACAGGCCTTACTGTGGATTGGAGTTAGTCCCTCAGAGACAGGCCTCAGTGTGGATTGGAGTTACTCCCTCAGAGACAGGCCTCACTGGATTGGAGATAGTTCCTCAGAGACAGGCCTCACTGGATTGGAGTTAGTCTCTCAGAGACAGGCCTCACTGGATTGGAGTTAGTCTCTCATAGACAGACCTCACTGTGGATTGGAGTTAGTCCCTCAGAGATAGGCCTCACTGGATTGGAGTTAGTCCCTGAGAGACAGGCCTCACTGTGGATTGGAGTTAGTCTCTCAGAGACAGGCCTCACTGTGGATTGGAGTTAGTCCCTCCGAGAGAGGCCTCACTGTGGATTGGAGTTAGTCCCTCAGAGATAGGCCTCACTGGATTGGAGTTAGTCCCTGAGAGACAGGCCTCACTGTGGATTGGAGTTAGTCTCTCAGAGACTTGCCTCATTGTATTGGAGTTAGTCCCTCAGAGACGGGCCTCACTGAGGATTGGAGTTAGAAAGGCCTCACTGTGGATTGTAGTTAGTCCCTCAGAGACAGGCCTCACTGTGGATTGGAGTTAGAAAGGCCTCACTGTGGATTGGAGTTAGTCCATCAGAGATGGGCCTCACTGTGGATTGGAGTTAGTCCCTGAGAGACGGGCCTCACTGTGGATTGGAGTTAGTCCCTGACAGACCGGCCTCACTGTGGATTGGTGTTAGTCCCTCAGAGACAGGCCTCACTGTGGAGTGGAGTTAGTCCCTCAGAGACAGGCCGCAGTGTGGATCGGAGTTCGTCCCTCAGAGGCAGACCTCACTATCGTGGAGTTAGTTCCTCAGAGAGAGGCCTCACTGTGGATTGGAGTTAGTCCCTCAGAGACAGGCCTCACTGTGGATTGGAGTTAGAAAGGCCTCACTGTGGATTGGAGTTAGACAGGCCTCACTGTGGATTGGAGTTAGTCTCTCAGAGACAGGCCTCACTGGATTGGAGTTAGTCCGTCAGAGACAGGCCTCAGTGTGGATTGGAGTTAGTCTGCCAGAGACAGGCCTCACTGTAGATTGGAGTCAGTCTCTCGGAGACGGGCCTCACTGTGGATTGGAGTTAGTCTCTCGGAGACGGGCCTCACTGTCGTGGAGTTAGTCCCTCAGAGACAGGCCTCACTGGATTGCAGTTAGTTCCTCAGAGGGAGGCCTCACTGTGGATTGGAGTTAGACAGGCCTTACTGTGGATTGGAGTTAGTCCCTCAGAGACAGGCCTCACTGGATTGGAGTTAGTCCCTGAGAGACAGGCCTGACTGTGGATTGGAGTTAGTCCCTCAGAGACAGGCCTCAGTGTGGATTGGAGTTAGTCTCTCAGAGACAGGCCTCACTGGATTGGAGTTAGTCCCTCAGAGACAGGCCTCACTGTGGATTGGAGTTAGTCCCTCAGAGACAGGCCTCACTGGATTGGAGTTAGTCCCTCAGAGACAGGCCTCACTGTGGATTGGAGTTAGTCCCTCAGAGACAGGCCTCACTGGATTGGAGTTAGTCCCTCAGAGACAGGCCTCACTGTGGATTGGAGTTAGTCCCTCAGAGACAGGCCTCACTGTGGATTGGAGTTAGTCCCTGAGAGACAGGCCTCACTGTTGATTGGAGTTAGTCTCTCATAGACAGACCTCACTGTGGATTGGTGTTAGTCCCTCAGAGATAGGCCTCACTGGATTGGAGTTAGTCCCTGAGAGACAGGCCTCACTGTGGATTGGAGTTAGTCTCTCAGAGAGAGACCTCACTGTGGATTGGAGTTAGTCCCTAAGAGACAGTCTGCAGTGTGGATTGGAGTTAGTCCCTCAGAGAGAGGCATCACTGTGGATTGGAGTCAGTCCCTCAGAGACAGGCCTCACTGTTGTGGAGTTATTCCCTCAGAGACAGGCCTTACTGTGGATTGGAGTTAGTCCCTCAGAGACAGGCCTCAGTGTGGATTGGAGTTACTCCCTCAGAGACAGGCCTCACTGGATTGGAGATAGTTCCTCAGAGACAGGCCTCACTGGATTGGAGTTAGTCTCTCAGAGACAGGCCTCACTGGATTGGAGTTAGTCTCTCATAGACAGACCTCACTGTGGATTGGAGTTAGTCCCTCAGAGATAGGCCTCACTGGATTGGAGTTAGTCCCTGAGAGACAGGCCTCACTGTGGATTGGAGTTAGTCTCTCAGAGACAGGCCTCACTGTGGATTGGAGTTAGTCCCTCCGAGAGAGGCCTCACTGTGGATTGGAGTTAGTCCCTCAGAGATAGGCCTCACTGGATTGGAGTTAGTCCCTGAGAGACAGGCCTCACTGTGGATTGGAGTTAGTCTCTCAGAGACTTGCCTCATTGTATTGGAGTTAGTCCCTCAGAGACGGGCCTCACTGAGGATTGGAGTTAGAAAGGCCTCACTGTGGATTGTAGTTAGTCCCTCAGAGACAGGCCTCACTGTGGATTGGAGTTAGAAAGGCCTCACTGTGGATTGGAGTTAGTCCATCAGAGATGGGCCTCACTGTGGATTGGAGTTAGTCCCTGAGAGACGGGCCTCACTGTGGATTGGAGTTAGTCCCTGACAGACCGGCCTCACTGTGGATTGGTGTTAGTCCCTCAGAGACAGGCCTCACTGTGGAGTGGAGTTAGTCCCTCAGAGACAGGCCGCAGTGTGGATCGGAGTTCGTCCCTCAGAGGCAGACCTCACTATCGTGGAGTTAGTTCCTCAGAGAGAGGCCTCACTGTGGATTGGAGTTAGTCCCTCAGAGACAGGCCTCACTGTGGATTGGAGTTAGAAAGGCCTCACTGTGGATTGGAGTTAGTCCATCAGAGATAGGCCTCACTGTGGATTGGAGTTAGTCTCTCAGAGATGGGCATAACTGTCGTGGAGTTAGTCCCTCAGAGACAGGCCTCACTGGATTGGAGATAGTTCCTCAGAGAGAGGCCTCACTGTGGATTGGAGTTAGTCCATCAGAGATAGGCCTCAGTGTGGATTGGAGTTAGTCCCTCAGAGACAGGCCTCACTGTTGTGGAGTTAGTTCCTCAGAGACAGGCCTCACTGTGGATTGGAGTTAGTCCATCAGAGATCGGCCTCACTGTGGATTGGAGTTAGTCCCTCAGAGACAGGCCGCAGTGTGGATTGGAGTTAGTCCCTCAGAGACAGGCCGCAGTGTGGATTGGAGTTAGTCCCTCAGAGACAGGCCGCAGTGTGGATTGGAGTTAGTTCCTCAGAGACAGGCCTCACTGTGGATTGGAGTTAGTCCCTCAGAGAGTGGCCGCAGTGTGGATTGGAGTTTGTCCTTCAGAGAGAGGCCTCAGTGTGGATTGGTGTTAGTCCCTCAGAGACAGGCCTCACTGTGGATTGGAGTTAGTCCCTCAGAGAGAGGCCTCACTGTGGATTGGAGTTAGTCCCTCAGAGACAGGCCTCACTGTGGATTGGAGTAAATCTCAGAGATAGGTTCACTGGATTGGAGTTAGTCCCTGAGAGACAGGCCGCACTGTGGATTGGAGTTGGTTCCTCAGAGAGAGGCCGCACTGTGGATTGGAGTTAGTCCCTCAGAGGCAGACCTCACTGTCGTGGAGTTAGTTCCTCAGAGGCAGACCTCACTGTGGATTGGATTTAGTCCATCAGAGATAGGCCTCACTGTGGATTGGAGTTATTTCCTCCGAGAGAGGCCTCAGTGTGGATTGGAGTCAGTCTCTCGGAGACGGGCCTCACTGTGGATTGGAGTTAGTCTCTCGGAGACGGGCCTCACTGTCGTGGAGTTAGTACCTCAGAGACGGGCCTCACTGTGGATTGGAGTTAGTCCCTCAGAGACAGGCCTCACTGGATTGGAGTTAGTTCCTCAGAGAGAGGCCTCACTGTGGATTGGAGTTAGTCCCTCAGAGACAGGCCTCACTGTGGATTGGAGTTAGTCCCTCAGTGACAGGCCTCACTGGATTGGAGTTAGTCCCTGAGAGACAGGCCTCACTGTGGAGTGGAGTTAGTCCCTCAGAGACAGGCCTCAGTGTGGATTGGAGTTAGTCTATCAGAGACAGGCCGCATTGTGGATTGGAGTTAGTCCCTCAGAGGCAGACCTCACTGTCGTGGAGTTAGTTCCTCAGAGAGAGGCCTCACTGTGGATTGGAGTAAGTCCCTCAGAGACAGGCCTCACTGTGGATTGGAGTTAGACAGTCCTCACTGTGGATTGGAGTTAGTCCATCAGAGACAGAACGCGGTGTGGATTGGAGTTTGTTCCTCAGAGAGAGGCCTGACTGTGGATTGGAGTTAGTCCCTCAGAGACACGCCTCAGTGTGGATTGGAGTTAGTCTCTCATAGACAGACCTCACTGTGGATTGGAGTTAGTCCCTCAGAGGCAGACCTCACTGTCGTGGAGTTAGTCCCTCAGAGACAGGCCTGACTGTGGATTGGAGTTAGTCCCTCAGAGACAGGCCTCACTGTGGATTGGAGTTAGTCCCTCAGAGGCAGACCTCACTATCGTTGAGTTAGTTCCTCAGAGAGAGGCCTCACTGTGGATTGGAGTTAGTCCCTCAGAGACAGGCCTCACTGTGGATTGGAGTTAGAAAGGCCTCACTGTGGATTGGAGTTAGTCCATCAGAGACAGGCCTCACTGTGGATTGGAGTTAGTCTCTCGGAGATGGGCATCACTGTCGTGGAGTTAGTCCCTCAGAGACAGGCCTCACTGGATTGGAAATAGTTCCTCAGAGAGAGGCCTCACTGTGGATTGGAGTTAGTCCATCAGAGATAGGCCTCACTGTGGATTGGAGTTACTCCCTCAGAAACAGGCCTCACTGGATTGGAGTTAGTCCCTCAGAGACAGGCCTCACTGTGGATTGGAGTTAGTCCCTCAGAGGCAGACCTCACTGTCGTGGATGTAGTTCCTCAGAGACAGGCCTCACTGTGGATTGGAGTTAGTCCCTCAGAGAGAAGCCTCACTGTGGATTGGAGTTAGTCCCTCAGAGGCAGACCTCACTGTGGATTGGAGTTAGACAGGCCTCACTCTGGATTGGAGGGTAGTCCATCAGAGATCGGCCTCACTGTGGATTGGAGATAGTCTCTCATCGACAGGCCTCACTGTGGATTGGAGTTAGTCCCTCAGAGACAGGCCGCAGTGTGGATTGGAGTTAGTTCCTCAGAGACAGGCCTCACTGTGGATTGGAGTTAGTCCCTCAGAGACAGGCCTCAGTGTGGATTGAAGTTCGTCCCTCAGAGACAAGCCTCACTGTGGATTGGAGTTAGTCCCTGAGAGACAGGCCTCACTGTGGATTGGAGTTACTCCCTCAGAGACAGGCCTCACTGGATTGGAGTTAGTTCCTCAGAGAGAGGCCTCACTGTGGATTGGAGTTAGTCTTTCAGAGACAGGCCTCACTGTGCATTGGAGTTAGTCCCTCAGAGGCAGACCTCACTGTCGTGGAGTTAGTCCCTCAGAGACGGGCCTCACTGTGGATTGGAGTTAGTCCCTCAGAGACAGGCCTCACTGTGGATTGGAGTTAGTCCCTCAGAGACAGGCCTCACTGTGGATTAGAGTTAGTCCCTCAGAGAAAGGCCTCAGTGTTGATTGGAGTTAGTCGCTCAGAGACAGGCCGCACTGTGGATTGGAGTTAGTCCCTCAGAGACAGGCCTCACTGTGGATTGGAGTTAGTCCCTCAGAGACAGGCCGCAGTGTGGATTGGAGTTAGTTCCTCAGAGACGGACCTCACTGTGGATTGGAGTTAGTCCCTGAGAGACGGGCCTCACTGTGGATTGGAGTTAGTCACTGAGAGACGGGCCTCACTGTGGATTGGAGTTAGTCCCTGAGAGACCGGCCTCACTGTGGATTGGAGTTAGTCCCTCAGAGACAGGCCTCACTCTGGATTGGTGTTAGTCCCTCAGAGACAGGCCTCACTGTGGAGTGGAGTTAGTCCCTCAGAGACAGGCCGCAGTGTGGATCGGAGTTCGTCCCTCAGAGGCAGACCTCACTATCGTGGAGTTAGTTCCTCAGAGAGAGGCCTCACTGTGGATTGGAGTTAGTCCCTCAGAGACAGGCCTCACTGTGGATTGGAGTTAGAAAGGCCTCACTGTGGATTGGAGTTAGTCCATCAGAGATAGGCCTCACTGTGGATTGGAGTTAGTCTCTCAGAGATGGGCATAACTGTCGTGGAGTTAGTCCCTCAGAGACGGGCCTCACTGTGGATTGGAGTTAGTCCCTCAGAGACAGGCCTCACTGGATTGGAGATAGTTCCTCAGAGAGTGGCCTCACTGTGGATTGGAGTTAGTCCATCAGAGATAGGCCTCAGTGTGGATTGGAGTTAGTCTCTCAGAGACAGGCCTCACTGTGGATTGGAGTTAGTATCTCAGAGACAGGCCTCACTGTGGATTGCAGTTAGTTCCTCAGAGAGAGGCCTCAGTGTGGATTGGAGTTAGTTCCTCAGAGACAGGCCTCACTGTGGATTGGAGTTAGTCCCTCAGAGAGTGGCCGCAGTGTGGATTGGAGTTTGTCCCTCAGAGAGAGGCCTCAGTGTGGATTGGTGTTAGTCCCTCAGAGACAGGCCTCACTATGGATTGGAGTTAGTCCCTCAGAGGCAGACCTCACTGTCATGGAGTTAGTTCCTCAGAGACAGGCCTCACTGTGGATTGTAGTTAGTCTCTCAGAGAGAGGCCTCACTGTGGATTGGAGTTAGTCCCTCAGAGAGAGGCCTCACTGTGGATTGGAGTTAGTCCCTCAGAGAGTGGCCTCAGTGTGGATTGGAGTTATTTCCTCCGAGAGAGGCCTCAGTGTGGATTGGAGTTAGTCTCCCAGAGACAGGCCTCACTGTGGATTGGAGTCAGTCTCTCGGAGACGGGCCTCACTGTGGATTGGAGTTAGTCCCTCAGAGACAGGCCTCACTGGATTGGAGTTAGTTCCTCAGAGAGAGGCCTCACTGTGGATTGGAGTTAGTCCCTCAGAGACAGGCCTCACTGTGGATTGGAGTTAGTCCCTCAGTGACAGGCCTCACTGGATTGGAGTTAGTCCCTGAGAGACAGGCCTCACTGTGGAGTGGAGTTAGTCCCTCAGAGACAGGCCGCAGTGTGGATTGGAGTTAGTCCCTCAGAGACAGGCCGCAGTGTGGATTGGAGTTTGTCCCTCAGAGGCAGACCTCACTGTCGTGGAGTTAGTTCCTCAGAGAGAGGCCTCACTGTGGATTGGAGTTAGACAGGCATCCCTGGATTGGAGTTAGTCCCTCAGAGACAGGCCTCAGTGTGGATTGAAGTTCGTCCCTCAGAGACAAGCCTCACTGTGGATTGGAGTTAGTCCCTGAGAGACAGGCCTCACTGTGGATTGGAGTTACTCCCTCAGAGACAGGCCTCACTGGATTGGAGTTAGTTCCTCAGAGACGGGCCTCACTGTGGATTGGAGTTAGTCCCTCAGAGAAAGGCCTCAGTGTTGATTGGAGTTAGTCGCTCAGAGACAGGCCGCACTGTGGATTGGAGTTAGTCCCTCAGAGACAGGCCTCACTGTGGATTGGAGTTAGTCCCTCAGAGACAGGCCGCAGTGTGGATTGGAGTTAGTTCCTCAGAGACGGACCTCACTGTGGATTGGAGTTAGTCCCTGAGAGACGGGCCTCACTGTGGATTGGAGTTAGTCACTGAGAGACGGGCCTCACTGTGGATTGGAGTTAGTCCCTGAGAGACCGGCCTCACTGTGGATTGGAGTTAGTCCCTCAGAGACAGGCCTCACTCTGGATTGGTGTTAGTCCCTCAGAGACAGGCCTCACTGTGGAGTGGAGTTAGTCCCTCAGAGACAGGCCGCAGTGTGGATCGGAGTTCGTCCCTCAGAGGCAGACCTCACTATCGTGGAGTTAGTTCCTCAGAGAGAGGCCTCACTGTGGATTGGAGTTAGTCCCTCAGAGACAGGCCTCACTGTGGATTGGAGTTAGAAAGGCCTCACTGTGGATTGGAGTTAGTCCATCAGAGATAGGCCTCACTGTGGATTGGAGTTAGTCTCTCAGAGATGGGCATAACTGTCGTGGAGTTAGTCCCTCAGAGACGGGCCTCACTGTGGATTGGAGTTAGTCCCTCAGAGACAGGCCTCACTGGATTGGAGATAGTTCCTCAGAGAGAGGCCTCACTGTGGATTGGAGTTAGTCCATCAGAGATAGGCCTCAGTGTGGATTGGAGTTAGTCTCTCAGAGACAGGCCTCACTGTGGATTGGAGTTAGTATCTCAGAGACAGGCCTCACTGTGGATTGCAGTTAGTTCCTCAGAGAGAGGCCTCAGTGTGGATTGGAGTTAGTTCCTCAGAGACAGGCCTCACTGTGGATTGGAGTTAGTCCCTCAGAGAGTGGCCGCAGTGTGGATTGGAGTTTGTCCCTCAGAGAGAGGCCTCAGTGTGGATTGGTGTTAGTCCCTCAGAGACAGGCCTCACTATGGATTGGAGTTAGTCCCTCAGAGAGAGGCCGCACTGTGGATTGGAGTTAGTCCCTCAGAGGCAGACCTCACTGTCATGGAGTTAGTTCCTCAGAGACAGGCCTCACTGTGGATTGTAGTTAGTCTCTCAGAGAGAGGCCTCACTGTGGATTGGAGTTAGTCCCTCAGAGAGAGGCCTCACTGTGGATTGGAGTTAGTCCCTCAGAGAGTGGCCTCAGTGTGGATTGGAGTTAGTCCCTCAGAGACAGGCCGCAGTGTGGATTGGAGTTTGTCCCTCAGAGGCAGACCTCACTGTCGTGGAGTTAGTTCCTCAGAGAGAGGCCTCACTGTGGATTGGAGTTAGACAGGCGTCCCTGGATTGGAGTTAGTCCCTCAGAGACAGGCCTCAGTGTGGATTGAAGTTCGTCCCTCAGAGACAAGCCTCACTGTGGATTGGAGTTACTCCCTGAGAGACAGGCCTCACTGTGGATTGGAGTTACTCCCTCAGAGACAGGCCTCACTGGATTGGAGTTAGTTCCTCAGAGACGGGCCTCACTGTGGATTGGAGTTAGTCCCTCAGAGACAGGCCTCACTGTGGATTGGAGTTAGTCCCTCAGAGACAGGCCGCACTGTGGATTGGAGTTAGTCCCTCAGAGACAGGCCTCACTGTGGATTGGAGTTAGTCCCTCAGAGACAGGCCGCAGTGTGGATTGGAGTTAGTTCCTCAGAGAAGGACCTCACTGTGGATTGGAGTTAGTCCCTGAGAGACGGGCCTCACTGTGGATTGGAGTTAGTCACTGAGAGACGGGCCTCACTGTGGATTGGAGTTAGTCCCTGAGAGACCGGCCTCACTGTGGATTGGAGTTAGTCCCTGAGAGACGGGCCTCACTGTGGATAGGGGTTAGTCCCTCAGAGACAGGCCTCACTGTGGAGTGGAGTTAGTCCCTCAGAGACAGGCCACAGTGTGGATCGGAGTTCGTCCCTCAGAGGCAGACCTTACTATCGTGGAGTTAGTTCCTCAGAGAGAGGCCTCACTGTGGATTGGAGTTAGAAAGGCCTCACTGTGGATTGGAGTTAGTCAATCAGAGATAGGCCTCACTGTGGATTGGAGTTAGTCTCTCAGAGATGGGCATAACTGTTGTGGAGTTAGTCTCTCAGAGACAGGCCTCACTGTGGATTGGAGTTAGTCCCTCAGAGACAGGCCTCACTGTGGATTGGAGTTAGACAGGCCTTACTGTGGATTGGAGTTAGTCCCTCAGAGACAGGCCTCACTGTCGTGGAGTTAGTCCCTCAGAGACAGGCCTCAGTGTGGATTGGAGTTAGTCCCTCAGAGGCAGACCTCACTGTCGTGGAGTTAGTCCCTCAGAGACAGGCCTCACTGGATTGGAGATAGTTTCTCAGAGAGAGGCCTCACTGTGGATTGGAGTTAGTCCATCAGAGATAGGCCTCAGTGTGGATTGGAGTTAGTCTCTCAGAGACAGGCCTCACTGTGGATTGGATTTAGTCAAGCCTCACTGTGGATTGGAGTTAGTTCCTCAGAGACAGGCCTCACTGTGGATTGGATTTAGTCCCTCAGAGGCAGACCTCACTGTGGATTGGAGTTAGACAGGCCTCACTCTGGATTGGAGTTAATCCATCAGAGATCGGCCTCACTGTGGATTGGAGTTAGTCCCTCAGAGAGAGGCCTCACTGTGGATTGGAGTAAATCTCAGAGATAGGTTCACTGGATTGGAGTTAGTCCCTGAGAGACAGGCCTCACTGTGGATTGGAGTTGGTTCCTCAGAGAGAGGCCGCACTGTGGATTGGAGTTGGTTCCTCAGAGAGAGGCCGCACTGTGGATTGGAGTTAGTCCCTCAGAGGCAGACCTCACTGTCGTGGAGTTAGTTCCTCAGAGGCAGACCTCACTGTGGATTGGATTTAGTCAAGCCTCACTGTGGATTGGAGTTAGTCCATCAGAGATAGGCCTCACTGTGGATTGGAGTTAGTCCCTCAGAGAGTGGCCTCAGTGTGGATTGGAGTCAGTCTCTCGGAGATGGGCCTCACTGTGGATTGGAGTTAGTCTCTCGGAGACGGGCCTCACTGTCGTGGAGTTAGTCCCTCAGAGACAGGCCTCACTGGATTGGAGTTAGTTCCTCAGAGAGAGGCCTCACTGTGGATTGGAGTTAGTCCCTCAGAGAGAGGCCTCACTGTGGATTGGAGTTAGTCCCTCAAAGAGTGGCCTCAGTGTGGATTGGAGTTATTTCCTCCGAGAGAGGCCTCACTGTGGATTGGAGTTAGTCCCTCAGAGACAGGCCTCACTGTGGATTGGAGTTAGTCCCTCAGTGACAGGCCTCACTGGATTGGAGTTAGTCCCTGAGAGACAGGCCTCACTGTGGAGTGGAGTTAGTCCCTCAGAGACAGGCCGCAGTGTGGAGTGGAGTTAGTCCCTCAGAGACAGGCCGCAGTGTGGATTGGAGTTTGTCCCTCAGAGGCAGACCTCACTGTCGTGGAGTTAGTTCCTCAGAGAGAGGCCTCACTGTGGATTGGATTAAGTCCCTCAGAGACAGGCCTCACTGTGGATTGGAGTTAGACAGGCGTCCCTGGATTGGAGTTAGTCCCTCAGAGACAGGCCTCCGTGTGGATTGAAGTTCGTCCCTCAGAGACAAGCCTCACTGTGGATTGGAGTTAGTCCCTGAGAGACAGGCCTCACTATGGATTGGAGTTACTCCCTCAGAGACAGGCCTCACTGGATTGGAGTTAGTTCCTCAGAGAGAGGCCTCACTGTGGATTGGAGTTAGTCTTTCAGAGACAGGCCTCACTGTGCATTGGAGTTAGTCCGTCAGAGGCAGACCTCACTGTCGTGGAGTTAGTCCCTCAGAGACGGGCCTCACTGTGGATTGGAGTTAGTCCCTCAGAGACGGGCCTCACTGTGGATTGGAGTTAGTCCCTCAGAGACAGGCCTCACTGTGGATTGGAGTTAGTCCCTCAGAGACAGGCCTCACTGTGGATTGGAGTTATCCCTCAGCGACAGGCCTCACTGTGGATTGGAGTTAGTCCCTCAGAGAAAGGCCTCACTGTGGATTGGAGTTAGTCCCTCAGAGAGACGTCAGTGTGGATTGGAGTTAGTCGCTCAGAGACAGGCCGCGCTGTGGATTGGAGTTAGTCCCTCAGAGACAGGCCTCACTGTGGATTGGAGTTAGAAAGGCCTCACTGTGGATTGGAGTTAGTCCATCAGACACAGGCCTCACTGTGGATTGGAGTTAGTCTCTCAGAGATGGGCATCACTGTCGTGGAGTTAGTCCCTCAGAGACGGGCCTCACTGTGGATTGGAGTTAGTCCATCAGGGACAGGCCTCAGTGTGGATTGGAGTTAGTCTCTCAGAGACAGGCCTCACTGTGGATTGGAGTTACTCCCTCAGAGACAGGCCTCACTGGATTGGAGTTAGTCCCTCAGAGACAGGCCTCACTGTGGATTGGAGTTAGTCCCTCAGAGACAGGCCTCACTATGGATTGGAGTTAGTCCCTCAGAGGCAGACCTCACTGTCGTGGATGTAGTTCCTCAGAGATAGGCCTCACTGTGGATTGGAGTTAGTCCCTCAGAGAGAAGCCTCACTGTGGTTTGGAGTTAGTCCCTCAGAGGCAGACTTCACTGTGGATTGGAGTTAGACCCTCAGTGACAGGCCTCACTGGATTGGAGTTAGTCCCTCAGAAACAGGCCACAGTGTGGAGTGGAGTTAGTCCCTCAGAGACAGGCCGCAGTGTGGATTGGAGTTTGTCCCTCAGAGGCAGACCTCACTGTCGTGGAGTTAGTTCCTCAGAGAGAGGCCTCACTGTGGATTGGATTAAGTCCCTCAGAGACAGGCCTCACTGTGGATTGGAGTTAGACAGGCGTCCCTGGATTGGAGTTAGTCCCTCAGAGACAGGCCTCCGTGTGGATTGAAGTTCGTCCCTCAGAGACAAGCCTCACTGTGGATTGGAGTTAGTCCCTGAGAGACAGGCCTCACTATGGATTGGAGTTACTCCCTCAGAGACAGGCCTCACTGGATTGGAGTTAGTTCCTCAGAGAGAGGCCTCACTGTGGATTGGAGTTAGTCTTTCAGAGACAGGCCTCACTGTGCATTGGAGTTAGTCCGTCAGAGGCAGACCTCACTGTCGTGGAGTTAGTCCCTCAGAGACGGGCCTCACTGTGGATTGGAGTTAGTCCCTCAGAGACAGGCCTCACTGTGGATTGGAGTTAGTCCCTCAGAGACAGGCCTCACTGTGGATTGGAGTTATCCCTCAGCGACAGGCCTCACTGTGGATTGGAGTTAGTCCCTCAGAGAAAGGCCTCACTGTGGATTGGAGTTAGTCCCTCAGAGAGAGACGTCAGTGTGGATTGGAGTTAGTCGCTCAGAGACAGGCCGCGCTGTGGATTGGAGTTAGTCCCTCAGAGACAGGCCTCACTGTGGATTGGAGTTAGAAAGGCCTCACTGTGGATTGGAGTTAGTCCATCAGACACAGGCCTCACTGTGGATTGGAGTTAGTCTCTCAGAGATGGGCATCACTGTCGTGGAGTTAGTCCCTCAGAGACGGGCCTCACTGTGGATTGGAGTTAGTCCATCAGAGACAGGCCTCAGTGTGGATTGGAGTTACTCCCTCAGAGACAGGCCTCACTGGATTGGAGTTAGTCCCTCAGAGACAGGCCTCACTGTGGATTGGAGTTAGTCCCTCAGAGGCAGACCTCACTGTCGTGGATGTAGTTCCTCAGAGATAGGCCTCACTGTGGATTGGAGTTAGTCCCTCAGAGAGAAGCCTCACTGTGGTTTGGAGTTAGTCCCTCAGAGGCAGACTTCACTGTGGATTGGAGTTAGACAGGCCTCACTCTGGATTGGAGTTAGTCCATCAGAGATCGGCCTCACTGTGGATTGGAGATAGTCTCTCAGCGACAGGCCTCACTGTGGATTGGAGTTAATCCCTCAGAGACAGGCCGCAGTGTGGATTGGAGTTAGTTCCTCAGAGACAGGCCTCACTGTGGATTGGAGTTAGTCCCTCAGAGAGTGGCCGCAGTGTGGATTGGAGTTTGTCCCTCAGAGAGAGGCCTCAGTGTGGATTGGTGTTAGTCCCTCAGAGACAGGCCTCACTGTGGATTGGAGTTGGTTCCTCAGAGAGAGGCCGCACTGTGGATTGGAGTTAGTCCCTCAGAGGCAGACCTCACTGTCGTGGAGTTAGTTCCTCAGAGGCAGACCTCA
Source organism: Squalus acanthias (assembly GCA_030390025.1). Taxonomy (NCBI): domain Eukaryota; kingdom Metazoa; phylum Chordata; class Chondrichthyes; order Squaliformes; family Squalidae; genus Squalus; species Squalus acanthias. The sequence continues at coordinate 581,295 of JASTWF010000103.1, forward strand.
CTGTGGATTGGATTTAGTCAAGCCTCACTGTGGATTGGAGTTAGTTCCTCAGAGACAGGCCTCACTGTGGAGTGGAGTTAGTCCCTCAGAGACAGGCCGCAGTGTGGATTGGAGTTAGTCCCTCAGAGACAGGCCGCAGTGTGGATTGGAGTTAGTCCCTCAGAGGCAGACCTCACTGTCGTGGAGTTAGTTCCTCAGAGAGAGGCCTCACTGTGGATTGGAGTAAGTCCCTCAGAGACAGGCCTCACTGTGGATTGGAGTTAGACAGGCCTCACTGTGGATTGGAGTTAGTCCCTCAGAGACAGGCCTCACTGTGGATTGGAGTTAGAAAGGCCTCACTGTGGATTGGAGTTAGTCCATCAGACACAGGCCTCACTGTGGATTGGAGTTAGTCCCTCAGAGACGGGCCTCACTGTGGATTGGAGTTAGTCCATCAGAGACAGGCCTCAGTGTGGATTGGAGTTAGTCTCTCAGAGACAGGCCTCACTGTGGATTGGAGTTACTCCCTCAGAGACAGGCCTCACTGGATTGGAGTTAGTCCCTCAGAGACAGGCCTCACTGTGGATTGGAGTTAGTCCCTCAGAGGCAGACCTCACTGTCGTGGATGTAGTTCCTCAGAGACAGGCCTCACTGTGGATTGGAGTTAGTCCCTCAGAGAGAAGCCTCACTGTGGATTGGAGTTAGTCCCTCAGAGGCAGACCTCACTGTGGATTGAAGTTCGTCCCTCAGAGACAAGCCTCACTGTGGATTGGAGTTAGTCCCTGAGAGACAGGCCTCACTGTGGATTGGAGTTAGTCCCTCAGCGACAGGCCTCACTGTGGATTGGAGTTAGTCCCTCAGAGAAAGGCCTCACTGTGGATTGGAGTTAGTCCCTCAGAGAGAGACGTCAGTGTGGATTGGAGTTAGTCGCTCAGAGACAGGCCTCACTGGATTGGAGTTAGTCCCTGAGAGACCGGCCTCACTGTGGATTGGAGTTAGTCCCTCAGAGACAGGCCACAGTGTGGATTGGAGTTAGTCCCTCAGAGGCACCTCACTGTCGTGGAGTTAGTTCCTCAGAGAGAGGCCTCACTGTGGATTGGAGTTAGTCTATCAGAGACAGGCCTCACTGTGGATCGGAGTTCGTCCCTCAGATGCAGACCTCACTATCGTGGAGTTAGTATTCCTCAGAGAGAGGCCTCACTGTGGATTGGAGTTAGTCCCTCAGAGACAGGCCTCACTGTGGATTGGAGTTAGAAAGGGCTCACTGTGAATTGGAGTTAGTCCATCAGAGATAGGCCTCACTGTGGATTGGAGTTAGTCTCTCAGAGATGGGCATCACTGTCGTGGAGTTAGTCCCTCAGAGACGGGCCTCACTGTGGATTGGAGTTAGTCCCTCAGAGACAGGCCTCACTGGATTGGAGATAGTTCCTCAGAGAGAGGCCTCACTGTGGATTGGAGTTAGTCCATCAGAGATAGGCCTCAGTGTGGATTGGAGTTAGTCTCTCAGAGACAGGCCTCACTGTGGATTGGAGTTACTCCCTCAGAGACAGGCCTCACTGTGGATTGGAGTTAGTCCCTCAGAGACAAGCCTCACTGGATTGGAGTTAGTCCCTCAGAGGCAGAGCTCACTGTGGATTGGAGTTAGTCCCTCAGAGAGAAGCCTCACTGTGGATTGGAGTTAGTCCCTCAGAGGCAGACCTCTCTGTGGATTGGAGTTAGACAGGCCTCACTCTGGATTGGAGGTAGTCCATCAGAGATCGGCCTCACTGTGGATTGGAGATAGTCTCTCAGCGACAGGCCTCACTGTGGATTGGAGTTAGTCCCTCAGAGACAGGCCGCAGTGTGGATTGGAGTTAGTTCCTCAGAGACAGGCCTCACTGTAGATTGGAGTTAGTCCCTCAGAGAGTGGCCGCAGTGTGGATTGGAGTTTGTCCCTCAGAGAGAGGCCTCAGTGTGGATTGGTGTTAGTCCCTCAGAGACAGGCCTCACTATGGATTGGAGTTAGTCTCTCAGAGGCAGACCTCACTGTCATGGAGTTAGTCCCTCAGAGACAGGCCTCACTGTGGATTGGAGTCAGTCTCTCGGAGACGGGCCTCACTGTGGATTGGAGTTAGTCCCTCAGAGACAGGCCTCACTGGATTGGAGTTAGTTCCTCAGAGAGAGGCCTCACTGTGGATTGGAGTTAGTCCCTCAGAGACAGGCCATCTGTGGATTGGAGTTAGTCCCTCAGTGACAGGCCTCACTGGATTGGAGTTAGTCCCTGAGAGACAGGCCTCACTGTGGAGTGGAGTTAGTCCCTCAGAGACAGGCCGCTGTGTGGATTGGAGTTAGTCCCTCAGAGACAGGCCGCAGTGTGGATTGGAGTTAGTCCCTCAGAGGCAGACCACACTGTCGTGGAGTTAGTTCCTCAGAGAGAGGCCTCACTGTGGATTGGATTAAGTCCCTCAGAGACAGGCCTCACTGTGGATTGGAGTTAGACAGGCGTCACTGGATTGGAGTGAGTCCCTCAGAGACAGGCCTCAGTGTGGTTTGAAGTTCGTCCCTCAGAGACAAGCCTCACTGTGGATTGGAGTTAGTCCCTGAGAGACAGGCCTCACTGTGGATTGGAGTTAGTCCCTCAGAGGCAGACCTCACTGTCATGGAGTTAGTCCCTCAGAGACGGGCCTCACTGTGGATTGGAGTTAGTCCCTCAGAGACTGGCCTCACTGTGGATTGGAGTTAGTCCCTCAGCGACAGGCCTCACTTTGGATTGGAGTTAGTTCCTCAGAGAAAGGCCTCACTGGATTGGAGTTAGTCCCTCAGAGAGAGACGTCAGTGTGGATTGGAGTTAGTCCCTCAGAGACACCTCACTGTCATGGAGTTGGTCCCTCAGAGAGAGGCCTCACTGTGGATTGGAGTTAGTCCATCAGAGACAGGCCTCAGTGTGGATTGGAGTTAGTCCCTCAGAGAAAGGCCTCACTGTGGATTGGAGTTAGTCGCTCAGAGACAGGCCACACTGTGGATTGGAGTTGGTCCCTCAGAGAGAGGCCTCACTGTGGATTGGAGTTAGTCCCTCAGAGGCAGACCTCACTGTCATGGAGTTAGTTCCTCAGAGAGAGGCCTCACTGTGGATTGGATTTACAGAGGCCTCACTGTGGATTGGATTTAGTCTCCCAGAGATAGGCCTCACTGTGGATTGGAGTTAGTCCCTCAGAGACAGGCCGCAGTGTGGATTGGAGTTAGTCCCTCAGAGACACCTCACTGTCGTGGAGTTAGTTGCTCAGAGAGAGGCCTCACTGTGGATTGGAGTTAGTCCCTCAGAGACAGGCCGCAGTGTGGATTGGAGTTAGTCCCTCAGAGACACCTCACTGTCGTGGAGTTAGTCCCTCAGAGAGAGGCCTGACTGTGGATTGGAATTAGTCCATCAGAGATAGGCCTCACTGTGGATTGGAGTTATTTCCTCCGAGAGAGGCCTCAGTGTGGATTGGAGTTAGTCTCCCAGAGACAGGCCTCACTGTGGATTGGAGTCAGTCTCTCGGAGACGGGCCTCACTGTCGTGGAGTTAGTCCCTCAGAGACGGGCCTCACTGTGGATTGGAGTTAGTCCCTCAGTGACAGGCCTCACTGGATTGGAGTTAGTCCCTGAGAGACAGGCCTCACTGTGGAGTGGAGTTAGTCCCTCAGAGACAGGCCGCAGTGTGGATTGGAGTTAGTCCCTCAGAGACAGGCCGCAGTGTGGATTGGAGTTAGTCCCTCAGAGACAGGCCTCACTGTGGAGTGGAGTTAGTCCCTCAGAGACAGGCCGCAGTGTGGATTGGAGTTAGTCCCTCAGAGACAGGCCGCAGTGTGGATTGGAGTTAGTCCCTCAGAGACAGCCCTCACTGTGGATTGGAGTTAGACAGGCCTCACTGTGGATTGGAGTTAGTCCATCAGAGACAGAACGTGGTGTGGATTGGAGTTAGTTCCTCAGAGAGAGGCCTGACTGTGGATTAGAGTTAGTCCCTCAGAGACAGGCCTCAGTGTGGATTGGAGAAAGTCTCCAAGAGACAGGCGTCACTGGATTGGAGTTAGTCCCTCAGAGACAGGCCTCAGTGTGGATTGAAGTTGGTCCCTCAGAGACAAGCCTCACTGGATTGAAGTTAGTCCCTGAGAGACAGGCCTCACTGTGGATTGGAGTTAGTCCCTCAGAGACAGGCCTCACTGGATTGGAGTTAGTTCCTCAGAGAGAGGCCTCACTGTGGATTGGAGTTAGTCTTTCAGAGACAGGCCTCACTGTGCATTGGAGTTAGTCCCTCAGAGGCAGACCACACTGTCGTGGAGTTAGTCCCTCAGAGACGGGCCTCACTGTGGATTGGAGTTAGTCCCTCAGAGACAGGCCTCACTGTGGATTGGAGTTAGTCCCTCAGAGACAGGCCTCACTGTGCATTGGAGTTAGTCCCTCAGCGACGGGCCTCACTGTGGATTGGAGTTAGTCCCTCAGAGAAAGGCCTCACTGTGGATTGGAGTTAGTCCCTCAGAGAGAGACGTCACTGTGGATTGGAGTTAGTCCCTCAGAGAGAGGCCTCAGTGTGGATTGGAGTTAGTCGCTCAGAGACAGGCCACACTGTGGATTGGAGTTAGTCCCTCAGAGAGAGGCCTCACTGTGGATTGGAGTTAGTCCATCAGAGACAGGCCTCACTGTGGATTGGAGTTAATCCCTCAGAGACAGGCCTCACTGTGGATTGGAGTTGGTCCCTCAGAGACCGGCCGTAGTGTGGATTGGAGTTAGTCCCTCAGAGACAGGCCTCACTGTGGATTGGAGTTGGTCCCTCAGAGACCGGCCGTAGTGTAGATTGGAGTTAGTCCCTCAGAGACAGGCCGCAGTGTGGATTGGAGTTAGTCCCTCAGAGGCAGACCTCACTGTCGTGGAGTTAGTTCCTCAGAGACAGGCCTCACTGTGGATTGGAGTTAGTCCCTCAGTGACAGGCCTCACTGGATTGGAGTTAGTCCCTGAGAGACAGGCCTCACTGTGGAGTGGAGTTAGTCCCTCAGAGACAGGCCGCAGTGTGGATTGGAGTTAGTCCCTCAGAGACAGGCCGCAGTGTGGATTGGAGTTAGTCCCTCAGAGGCAGACCTCACTGTCGTGGAGTTAGTTCCTCAGAGAGAGGCCTCACTGTGGATTGGATTAAGTCCCTCAGAGACAGGCCTCACTGTGGATTGGAGTTAGACAGGCCTCACTGTGGATTGGAGTGAGTCCCTCAGAGACAGGCCTCAGTGTGGATTGGAGTTAGTCCCTGAGAGACAGGCCTCACTGTGGATTGGAGTTAGTCCCTCAGAGACAGGCCTCACTGTGGATTGGAGTTAGTCCCTCAGAGACAGGCCTCACTGTGGATTGGAGTTAGTCCCTCAGAGACAAGGCCTCACTGGATTGGAGTTCGTCTCTCACAGACAGGCCTCAGTGTGGATTGGAGTTAGTCCCTCAGAGACCAGCCTCACTGTGGATTGGAGTTAGTCCCTGAGAGACAGGCCTCACTGTGGATTGGAGTTAGTCCCTCAGAGACAGGCCTCACTGTGGATTGGAGTTCGTCCCTCAGAGACAGGCCTCACTGTGGATTGGAGTTAGTCTCTTAGAGACAGGCCTCAGTGTGGATTGGAGTTAGTCGCTCAGAGACAGGCCGCACACTGGATTGGAGTTAGTCCCTCATAGACAGGCCTCGCTGTGGATTGGAGTTAGTCCCTCAGAGACGGGCCGCGGTGTATTGGAGTTAGTCCCTCAGAGAGAGGCCTCACTGTGGATTGGAGTTAGTCCCTCAGAGGCAGACCTCACTGTCGTGGAGTTAGTTCCTCAGAGAGAGGCCTCACTGTGGATTGGAGTTAGTCCATCAGAGATAGGCCTCACTGTGGATTGGAGTTAGTTCCTCAGAGAGAGGCCTCAGTGTGGATTGGAGTTAGTGCCTTATAGACAGGCCGCGGTGTGGATTGGAGTTAGTTCCTCAGAGAGAGGCCTCACTGTGGATTGGAGTTAGTCCCTGAGAGACAGGCCTCACTGTGGATTGGAGTTAATCTCTAAGAGAGAGGCCTCACTGGATTGGAGTTAGTCCATCAGAGGCAGACCTCACTGTCGTGGAGTTAGTTCCTCAGAGAGAGGCCTCACTGTGGATTGGACTTGGTCCATCAGTGATATGCCTCACTGTGCATTGGAGTTAGTTCCTCAGACAGAGGGCTCAGTGTTGATTGGAGTTAGTCTCTCGGAGACGGGCCTCACTGTCGTGGAGTTAGTCCCTCAGAGACGGGCCTCACTGTGGATTGTAGTTAGTCCCTCAGAGACGGGCCTCACTGTGGATTGGAGTTAGTCCCTCAGAGACTGGCCTCACTGTGGATTGGAGTTAGTCTCTCAGAGACAGGCCGCGGTGTGGATTGGAGTTAGTCCCTCAGAGACGGGCCTCACTGTGGATTGGAGTTAGTCCCTCAGAGACTGGCCTCACTGTGGATTGGAGTTAGTCCCTCAGAGACTGGCCTCACTGTGGATTGGAGTTAGTCCCTCAGAGACCTGCCTCACTGTGGATTGGAGTTAGTCCCTCAGAGAACGGCGTCACTGTCGTGGAGTTAGTCCCTCAGAGACAGGCCGCACTGTGGATTGCAGTTACTCCCTCAGAGACAGGCCTCACTGTCGTGGAGTTCGTCCCTCAGATACAGGCCGCACTCTGGATTGGAGTTAGTCCCTCAGAGACAGGGCTCACTGTCGTGGAGTTAGTCTTTCAGAGACAGTCCGCAGTGTGGGTTCGAGTTAGTCTCTCAGAGACAGGCCTCACTGTGGATTGGAGTTAGTCCCTCAGAGACAGGCCTCACTGTTGTGGAGTTAGTCCCTCAGAGACAGGCCTCACTGTGGATTGGTGTTAGTCCCTCAGAGCCAGGCCGCAGTGTGGATTGGAGTTAGGCCCTCAGAGACACCTCACTGTCGTGGAGTTAGTTCCTCAGAGAGAGTCCTCACTGTGGATTGGAGTTAGAAAGGCCTCACTGTGGATTGGATTTTGTCCATCAGAGATAGAGCTCACTGTGGATTGGAGTTAGTCTCCAAGAGAGAGGCCTCACTGTGGATTGGAGTTGGTCTTTCAGAGACAGGCCTCAATGTGCATTGGAGTTCGTCCCTCAGAGGCAGATCTCACTGTCGTGGAGTTAGTTCCTCAGAGAGAGGCCTCACTGTGGATTGGATTTAGTCCCCCAGAGACAGGCCTCACTGTGGATTGGAGTTCGTCCCTGAGAGACAGGCCTCACTGTGGATTGGAGTTAGTCCCTCAGAGACAGGCCTCACTGTGGATTGGAGTTAGTCTCTCAGAGACAGGCCTCACTGTGGATCGGAGTTCGTCCCTCAGAGGCAGACCTCACTGTCGTGGAGTTAGTTCCTCAGAGAGAGGCCTCACTGTGGATTGGAGTTAGTCCATCAGAGAGAGGCCTCACTGTGGATTGGAGTTAGTCCCTCAGAGACAGGCCTCACTGTGGATTGGAGTTAATCTCTAAGAGAGAGGCCTCACTGGATTGGAGTTAGTCCATCAGAGGCAGACCTCACTGTCGTGGAGTTAGTCCCTCAGAGACAGGCCGCGGTGTGGATTGGAGTTAGTCCCTCAGAGACAGGCCTCACTGTCGTGGAGTTAGTCACTCAGAGACAGGCCGCGGTGTGGATTTGAGTTAGTCCCTCAGAGAGAGGCCTCAGTGTGGATTGGAGTTAGTCCCTCAGAGACAGGCCTCACTGTGGATTGGAGTTAGTCCTTCAGAGACAGGCCGCAGTGTGGATTGCAGTTAGTCCCTCATGGACAGGCCTCACTGTGGATTGGAGTTAGTCCCTCAGAGACAGGCCGCGGTGTGTTGGAGTTAGTCCCTCAGAGAGAGGCCTCACTGTGTATTGGAGTTAGTCCTTCAGAGACAGGCCGCAGTGTGGATTGCAGTTAGTCCCTCATGGACAGGCCTCACTGTGGATTGGAGTTAGTCCCTCAGAGACAGGCCGCGGTGTGTTGGAGTTAGTCCCTCAGAGAGAGGCCTCACTGTGTATTGGAGTTAGTCCCTCAGAGAGAGGCCTCACTGTGGATTGGAGTTAGTCCCTCAGAGACAGGCCGCAGTGTGGATTGGAGTTAGTCCCTCAGAGACAGGCCTCGCTGTTGTGGAGTTAGTCCCTCAGAGACAGGCCTCACTGTGGATTGGAGTTCGTCTCTCAGAGACAGGCCTCACTGAGGATTGGAGTTAGTCTCTCAGAGACGGGCCTCACTGGATTGGAGTTAGTCCCTCAGAGACAGGCCGCAGTGTGGATAGGAGTTAGTCCCTCAGAGACATGCCTCGCTGTGGATTGGAGTTAGTCTCTCAGAGACAGGCCTCACTGAGGATTGGAGTTAGTCCCTCAGAGACAGGCCGCGGTGTGTTGGAGTTAGTCCCTCAGAGAGAGGCCTCACTGTGTATTGGACTTGGTCCATCAGTGATATGCCTCTCTGTGGATTGGAGTTAGTTCCTCAGACAGAGGGCTCAGTGTTGATTGGAGTAAGTCTCTCAGAGACAGGCCTCACTGTGGATTGGAGTTAGTCTCTCGGAGACGGGCCTCACTGTCGTGGAGTTAGTCCCTCAGAGACGGGCCTCACTGTGGATTGGAGTTAGATCCGCAGAGACTGGCCTCACTGTGGATTGGAGTTAGTCTCTCAGAGACAGGCCGCGGTGTGGATTGGAGTTAGTCCCTCAGAGACCTGCCTCACTGTGGATTGGAGTTAGTCCCTCAGAGACGGGCCTCACTGTGGATTGGAGTTAGTCCCTCAGAGACTGGCCTCACTGTGGATTGGAGTTAGTCCCTCAGAGACCTGCCTCACTGTGGATTGGAGTTAGTCCCTCAGAGAACGGCGTCACCATCGTGGAGTTCGTCCCTCAGTTACAGGCCGCGGTGTGGATTGGAGTTAGTCCCTCAGAGAGAGGCCTCACTGTTGTGGAGTTAGTCTCTTAGAGACAGGCCTCACTGGATTGGAGTTAGTCCCTCAGAGACAGGCCTCGCTGTTGTGGAGTTAGTCTCTCAGAGACAGGCCTCACTGGATTGGAGTTAGTCCGTGAGAGACAGGCCTCACTGTGGATTGGAGTTAGTCCCTCAGAGAAAGGCCTCACTGTGGATTAGAGTTAGTCCCTCAGAGACAGGCTTCACTGTCTTGGAGTTAGTCCCTCAGAGACAGGCCGCACTCTGGATTGGAGTTAGTCCCTCAGAGACAGGCCTCACTGTGAATTAGAGTTAGTCCCTCAGAGAGTGGACTCAGTGTGGATTGGAGTTAGTCCCTCAGAGACAGGCCACACTGGGCATTGGTGTTAGTCCTTCAGAGACGGGCCTCACTGGATTGGAGTTAGTCTCTGAGAGACAGGCCTCACTGTGGATTGGAGTTAGTCCCTCAGAGGCAGACCTCACTGTCGTGGAGTTAGTTCCTCAGAGAGAGGCCTCACTGTGGATTGGACTTGGTCCATCAGTGATATGCCTCACTGTGGATTGGAGTTAGTTCCTCAGACAGAGGGCTCAGTGTTGATTGGAGTAAGTCTCTCAGAGACAGGCCTCACTGTGGATTGGAGTTAGTCTCTCAGAGACTGGCCTCACTGTGGATTGTAGTTAGTCCCTCAGAGACGGGCCTCACTGTGGATTGGAGTTAGTCCCTCAGAAACTGGCCTCACTGTGGATTGGAGTTAGTCTCTCAGAGACTGGCCTCACTGTGGATTGGAGTTAGTTCCTCAGAGACTGGCCTCACTGTGGATTGGAGTTAGTCCCTCAGAGAGAGGCCTCACTGTGGATTGGAGTTTGTCTCTCAGAGAACGGCGTCACTGTCGTGGAGTTCGTCCCTCAGATACAGGCCGCGGTGTGGATTGGAGTTAGTCCCTCAGAGACAGGCCGCACTATGGATTGGAGTTAGTCCCTCAGAGAGAGGCCTCACTGTGGATTGGAGTTAGTCCCTGAGAGACAGGCCTCACTGTGGATTGGAGTTAGTCCCTCAGAGACAGGCCTCACTGTGGATTGGAGTTAGAAAGGCCTCACTATTGGAGTTAGTCCAACAGAGATATGCCTCACTGTGGATTGGAGTTAGTCCCTCAGAGGCAGACCTCACTGTCGTGGAGTAAGTTCCTCAGAGAGAGGCCTCACTGTGGATTGGAGTTAGTCCCTCAGAGACAGGCCTCACTGTTGTGGAGTTAGTCCCTCAGAGACAGGCCTCACTGTGGATTGGAGTTAGTCCCTCAGTGACAGGCCTCACTGTGGATTGCAGTTAGTCTCTCAGAGGCAGGCCTCACTGTGGATTGGTGTTAGTCCTTCAGAGACAGGCCTCACTGGATTGGAGTTAGTCCCTGAGAGACAGGCCTCAGTGTGGATTGGAGTTACTCCCTCAGAGACAAGCCTCACTGTGGATTGGAGTTAATCCCTGAGAGGCAGGCCTCACTGTGGATTGGAGTTAGTCCCTCAGAGACAGGCCTCACTGGATTGGAGTTAGTCCCTGAGAGACAGGCCTCACTGTGGATTGGAGTTAGTCCCTCAGAGACAGGCCTCACTGTGGATTGGAGTTAGTCTCTCAGAGACAGGCCTCACTGGATTGGAGTTAGTCCCTCAGAGACAGGCCGCAGTGTGGATTGGAGTTAGTCCCTCAGAGACACCTCACTGTCGTGGAGTTAGTTCCTCAGAGACAGGCCTCACTGTGGATTGGAGTTAGAAAGGCCTCACTATTGGAGTTAGTCCAACAGAGATAGGCCTCACTGTGGATTGGAGTTAGTTCCTCAGAGAGAGGCTTCAGTGTGGATTGGAGTTAGTCCCTCAGACAGGCGTCACTGGATTGGAGTTAGACCCTCAGAGACAAGCCTCACTGTGGATTGGAGTTAGTCCCTGAGAGACAGGCCTCACTGTGGATTGGAGTTGGACCCTGAGAGACAGGCCTCGCTGTGGATTGGAGTTAGTCTCTCAGAGACAGGCCTCACTGGATTGGAGTTAGTCCCTCAGAGGCAGACCTCACTGTTATGGAGTTAGTCCCTCAGAGACGGGCCTCACTGTGGATTGGATTTAGTCCCTCAGAGACAGGCCTCACTGTGGATTGGAGTTAGTCCCTGAGAGACAGGCCTCACTGTGGACTGGAGTTCGTCCCTCAGAGAATGGCCTCTGTGTGGATTGGAGTTAGTCCCTCAGAGACAGGCTTCACTGTCGTGGAGTTAGTCCCTCAGAGACAGGCCACACTCTGGATTGGAGTTAGTCCCTCAGAGACAGGCCGCAGTGTGGATTGGAGTTAGTCCCTGAGAGACAGGCTGCAGTGTGGATTGGAGTTAGTCCCTCAGAGGCAGACCTCACTGTCGTGGAGTTAGTCTCTCAGAGACATGCCTCACTGTGGATTGGAGTTAGTCCCTGAGAGTCAGGCCTCACTGTGGATTGGAGTTCGTCCCTCAGATAAAGGCCTCACTGTGGATTGGAGTTAGTCCCTCAGAGACAGGCCTCAGTGTCGTGGAGTTAGTCCCTCAGAGAGAGGCCTCAGTGTGGATTGCAGATAGTCTCTCAGAGACAGGCCTCACTGTGGATTGGAGTTAGTCTCTCAGAGACAGGCCTCACTGTGGATTGGAGTTAGTCCCTCAGTGACAGGCCTCACTGTGGATTGCAGTTAGTCTCTCAGAGGCAGGCCTCACTGTGGATTGGAGTTAGTCTCTCAGAGACAGGCCTCACTGGGGATTGGTGTTAGTCCTTCAGAGACAGGCCTCACTGGATTGGAGTTAGTCCCTGAGAGACAGGCCTCACTGTGGATTGGAGTTAGTCCCTCAAAGACAGGCCTCACTGTGGATTGGAGTTAGTCCCTCAGAGGCAGACCGCACTGTCGTAGAGTTAGTTCCTCAGAGAGAGGCCTCACTGTGGATTGGACTTGGTCCATCAGAGATTGGCCTCACTGTGGATTGGAGTTAGTCCCTCAGAGAAAGGCCTCAGGGTGGAATGGAGTTAGTCGCTCAGAGACAGGCCGCACTGTGGATTGCAGTTAGTCCCTCAGAGACAGGCTTCACTGTCGTGGAGTTAGTCCCTCAGAGACAGGCCGCACTGTGGATTGCTGTTAGTCCCTCAGAGACAGGCCTCACTGTCGTGGAGTTAGTCCCTCAGAGACAGGCTGCGGTGTGGATTGGAGATAGTCCCTCAGAGACAGGCCACGGTGTGGATTGGAGTTAGTCCCTCAGAGAGAGGCCTCTCTGTGGATTGGAGTTTGTCCCTGAGACACAGGCCTCACTGTGGATTGGAGTTCGTCCCTCAGAGACCGGCCTCACTGGATTGGAGTTAGTCTCTCAGTGACAGGCCTCACTCTGGATTGGAGTTAGTCCATCAGTGATATGCCTCACTGTGGATTGGAGTTAGTCCCTCAGAGACAGGCTTCACTGTCGTGGAGTTAGTCCCTCAGAGACCGGCCTCACTGGATTGGAGTTAGTCTCTCAGTGACAGGCCTCACTCTGGATTGGAGTTAGTCCCTCAGAGAAAGGCCTCACTCTGGATTGGAGTTAGTCCCTCAGAGACAGGCCTCACTGTGAATTAGAGTTAGTCCCTCAGAGAGTGGCCTCAGTGTGGATTGGAGTTAGTCCCTCAGAGACAGGCCACACTGGGGATTGGTGTTAGTCCTTCAGAGACGGGCCTCACTGTCGTGGAGTTAGTTCCTCAGAGAGAGGCCTCACTGTGGATTGGAGTTAGTTCCTCAGACAGAGGGCTCAGTGTTGATTGGAGTAAGTCTCTCAGAGACAGGCCTCACTGTGGATTGGATTTAGTTTCTCGGAGACGGGCCTCACTGTGGATTGGAGTTAGTCCCTCAGAGACCTGCCTCACTGTGGATTGGAGTTAGTCCCTCAGAGAACGGCGTCACCGTCGTGGAGTTAGTCCCTCAGAGAGAGGCCTCACTGTGGATTGGAGTTTGTCCCTCAGAGACAGGCCTCACTGTGGATTGGAGTTAGTCCCTCCGAGACAGGCCGCGGTGTGGATTGGAGTTCATCCCTCAGAGACAGGCCGAAGTGTGGATTGGAGTTAGTCCGTAAGAGAGAGGCCGAAGTGTGGAGTGGAGTTAGTCGCTCAGAGACAGGCCGCACTCTGGATTGGAGTTAGTCCCTCAAAGACAGGGCTCACTGTCGTGGAGTTAGTCTTTCAGAGACAGTCCGCGGTGTGGGTTCGAGTTAGTCCCTCAGAGACATGCCGCAATGTGGATTGGAGTTGGTCCCTCAGAGACAGGCCGCAGTGAGGATTGGAGTTCGTCTCTCAGAGACAGGCCTCACTGTGGATTGGAGTTAGTCCCTCAGAGACAGGCCTCAGTGTGGATAGGAGTTAGTCCCTCAGAGACAGGCCTCACTGTGGATTGGACTTAGTCCCTCAGAGACAGGCCTCACTGGATTGGAGTTAGTCCCTGAGAGACAGGCCTCACTGTGGATTGGTGTTAGTCCCTCAGAGACAGGCCTCACTGTCGTGGAGTTAGTTCCTCAGAGACAGGCCTCACTGTGGATTGGAGTTAGTCTCTCAGAGGCAGGCCTCACTGTCGTGGAGTTAGTTCCTCAGAGAGAGGCCTCACTGTGGATTGGAGTTAGAAAGGCCTCACTGTGGATTGGAGTTAGTCCATCAGAGATAGGCCTCACTGTGGATTGGAGTTAGTCTCTCAGAGATGGGCATCACTGGATTGGAGTTAGTCCCTCAGAGACAGGCCTCAGTGTGGATTGGAGTTACTCCCTCAGAGACAAGCCTCACTGTGGATTGGAGTTAATCCCTGAGAGGCAGGCCTCACTGTGGATTGGAGTTAGTCCCTCAGAGACAGGCCTCACTGGATTGGAGTTAGTCCCTGAGAGACAGGCCTCACTGTGGATTGGAGTTAGTCCCTCAGAGACAGGCTGCAGTGTGGATTGGAGTTAGTCCCTCAGAGGCAGACCTCACTGTCGTGGAGTTAGTTCCTCAGAGAGAGGCCTCACTGTGGATTGGAGTTAGTTCCTCAGTGACAGGCCTCAGTGTGGATTGCAGTTAGTCTCTCAGAGACAGGCCTCACTGTGGATTGGAGTTAGTCCCTCAGTGACAGGCCTCACTGTGGATTGCAGTTAGTCTCTCAGAGGCAGGCCTCACTGTGGATTGGTGTTAGTCCTTCAGAGACAGGCCTCACTGGATTGGAGTTAGTCCCTCAAAGACAGGCCTCACTGTGGATTGGAGTTATTCCCTCAGAGGCAGACCGCACTGTCGTGGAGTTAGTTCCTCAGAGAGAGGCCTCACTGTGGATTGGACTTGGTCCATCAGAGATTGGCCTCACTGTGGATTGTATTTAGTCCCTGAGAGACAGGCCTCAGTGTGAATTGGAGTTAGTCCCTCAGAGACAGGCCTCACTGTGGATGGAGTTAGTCCCTCAGAGAAAGGCCTCACTGTGGATTGGAGTTAGTCCCTCAGAGACAGGCCTCAGTGTCGTGGAGTTAGTCCCTCAGAGACCGGCCGCGGTGTCGATTGGAGTTAGTCCCTCAGAGAGAGGCCTCAGTGTGGATTGCAGTTAGTCTCTCAGAGACAGGCCTCACTGTAGATTGCAGTTAGTCTCTCAGAGGCAGGCCTCACTGTGGATTGGTGTTAGTCCTTCAGAGACAGGCCTCACTGGATTGGAGTTAGTCCCTGAGAGACAGGCCTCACTGTGGATTGGAGTTAGTCCCTCAAAGACAGGCCTCACTGTGGATTGGAGTTATTCCCTCAGAGGCAGACCGCACTGTCGTGGAGTTAGTTCCTCAGAGAGAGGCCTCACTGTGGATTGGACTTGGTCCATCAGAGACAGGCCTCACTGTGGAGTGGAGTTAGTCCCTCAGAGACAGGCCTCACTGTGGATTGGAGTTAGTCCCTCAGAGGCAGACCTCACTGTCGTGGAGTTAGTTCCTCAGAGAGAGGCCTCACTGTGGATTGGAGTAAGTCCCTCAGAGACAGGCCTCAGTGTGGATTGGAGAAAGTCTCCAAGAGACAGGCAGCACTGTCGTGGAGTTAGTCCCTGAGACACAGGCCTCACTGTGGATTGGAGTTAGTCCCTCAGAGACCGGCCTCACTGGATTGGAGTTAGTCCCTCAGAGACAGGCCTCACTGTGGATTGGAGTTAGTCCCTCAGACAGGCCGCGGTGTGGATTGGAGTTAGTCCCTCAGAGGCAGACCTCACTGTTGTGGAGTTAGTTCCTCAGAGACAGGCCTCACTGTGGATTGGAGTTAGTCCCTCAGAGACGGGCTGAGGTGTGGATTGGAGTTAGTCCCTCAGAGACGGGCTGAGGTGTGGATTGGAGTTAGTCCCTCAGAGACGGGCTGAGGTGTGGATTGGAGTTAGTCCCTCAGAGACAGACCGCGGTGTGGATTGGAGTTAGTCCCTCAGTTAGAGGCCTCACTGTGGATTGGAGCTAGTCCCTCAGAGAGAGGCCCCTGTGTGGATTGGAGTTAGTCCCTCAGAGAGAGGCCTTACTGTGGATTGGAGTTAGTCGCTCAGAGACAGGCTTCACTGTCGTGGAGTTAGTCCCTCAGAGACAGGCCGCAGTGTGGATTGGAGTTAGTCCCTCAGAGACAGGCCGCAGTGTGGATTGGAGTTCGTCCCTGAGAGACAGGTATCACTGTGGATTGGAGTTAGTCCCTCAGAGACAAGGCCGCAGTGTGTATTGGAGTTAGTTCCTCAGAGACAGGCCGCAGTTTGGATTGGAGTTAGTCCCTCAGAGACAGGCCTCAGTGTGGATTGGAGTTAGTCCTCAGACAGAGGCCTCACTGTGGATTGAGTTTGTCCGTCAGAGAGAGGCCTCACTGTGGATTCGAGTTAGTCCCTCAGAGACAGGCCTCACTGTGGATTGGAGTTAGTCTCTCAGAGACGGGCCTCACTGTGGATTGGAGTTAGTCTCTCGGAGACAGGCCTCACTGTGGATTGGAGTTAGTCCCTCAGAGACAGTCCTCGCTGTTGTGGAGTTAGTCCCTCAGAGACAGGCCTCACTCTGGATTGGAGTTAGTCCCTCAGAGACAGGCCTCACTGTGGATTGGAGTTAGTCTCTCGGAGACAGGCCTCACTGTGGATTGGAGTTAGTCCCTCAGAGACGGGCCTCACTGTGGATTGGAGTTAGTCCCTCAGAGACGGGCCGAGGTGTGGATTGGAGTTAGTCCCTCAGAGACGGGCCGAGGTGTGGATTGGAGTTAGTCCCTCAGAGACAGACCGTGGTGTGGATTGGAGTTAGTCCGTCAGTTAGAGGCCTCACTGTGGATTCGAGTTAGTCCCTCAGAGACAGGCCTCACTGTGGATTGGAGTTAGTCCCTCAGAGACAGGCCTCACTGTGGATTGGAGTTAGTCCCTCAGAGACAGGCCTCACTGTGGATTGGAGTTAGTCTTTCAGAGACAGGCCTCACTGTGCATTGGAGTTAGTCCCTCAGAGAGAGGCCTCAGTGTGGATTGGAGTTAGTCTCTCAGAGACAGGCCTCACTGTGGATTGGAGTTAGTCCCTCAGACAGGCCGAAGTGTGGATTGGAGTTAGTCCCTCAGAGGCAGACCTCACTGTCGTGGAGTTAGTTCCTCAGAGAGAGGCCTCACTGTGGATTGAACTTGGTCCATCAGAGATAGGCCTCACTGTGGATCGGAGTTAGTTCCTCAGACAGAGGCCTCACTGTGGATTGGAGTTAGTCCCTCAGAGACGGGCCGAGGTGTGGATTGGAGTTAGTCCCTCAGAGACAGACCGCAGTGTGGATTGGAGTTAGTCCCTCAGTTAGAGGCCTCACTGTGGATTGGAGTTAGTCCCTCAGAGAGAGGCCTCTGTGTGGATTGGAGTTAGTCCCTCAGAGAGAGGCCTCTGTGTGGATTGGAGTTAGTCCCTCAGAGACAGGCCTCACTGTGGATTGGAGTTAGTCGCACAGAGACAGGCCGCAGTGTGGATTGGAGTTAGTCCCTCAGAGACAGGTCTCACTGTCGTGGAGTTTGTCCCTCAGAGAGAGGCCTCAGTGTGGATTTGAGTTAGTCCCTCAGAGAC
Organism: Squalus acanthias; assembly: GCA_030390025.1. Taxonomy (NCBI): domain Eukaryota; kingdom Metazoa; phylum Chordata; class Chondrichthyes; order Squaliformes; family Squalidae; genus Squalus; species Squalus acanthias. The sequence continues at coordinate 598,208 of JASTWF010000103.1, forward strand.
AGGCCTCACTGTGGATTGGAGTTAGTCCCCCAGACACAGGCCGCAGTGTGGATTGGAGTTCGTCCCTGAGAGACTGGCCTCACTGTGGATTGGAGTTAGTCCCTCAGAGACAGGCCGCACTGTGGATTGGAGTTAGTCCCTCAGATACAGGCCGCAGTGTGTATTGGAGTTAGTCCCTCAGAGACAGGCCGCAGTGTGGATTGGAGTTAGTCCCTCAGAGACACCTCACTGTCGTAGAGTTAGTTCCTCAGACAGAGGCATCACTGTGGATTAGACTTGGTCCGTCAGAGATAGGCCTCACTGTGGATTGGAGTTAGTCTCTCAGAGACAGGCCTCACTGTGGATTGGAGTTAATCTCTCGGAGACGGGCCTCACTGTGGATTGGAGTTAGTCTCTCAGAGACAGGCCTCACTGTGGATTGGAGTTAGTCCCTCATCGACAGTCCTCGCTGTTGTGGAGTTAGTCCCTCAGAGACAGGCCTCACTGTGGATTGGAGTTAGTCCCTCAGAGAAAGGCCTCACTGTGGATTGGAGTTAGTCCCTCAGAGAAAGGCCTCACTGTGGATTGGAGTTAGTCCTTCAGAGACAGGCTTCACTGTCGTGGAGTTAGTCCCTCAGAGACAGGCCCCACTGTGGATTGGAGGTAGTCCCTCAGAGACAGGCCTCACTGTGGATTGGAGTTAGTCCCTCAGAGACAGGCCTCACTGTGGATTGGAGTTAGTCCCTCAGAGACAGGCCTCACTGTGGATTGGAGTTAGTCCCTCAGAGAAAGGCCTCAGTGTGGATTGGAGTTAGTCCCTCAGAGAGAGGCCTCACTGTGGATTGGAGTTAGTCCCTCAGACAGGCCGCGGTGTGGATTGTAGTTCATCCCTCAGAGACGGGCCGAAGTGTGGATTGGAGTTAGTCCCTCAGAGGCAGACCTCACTGTCGTGGAGTTAGTTCCTCAGAGAGAGGCCTCACTGTGGATTGGACTTGGTCCATCAGAGATAGTCCTCACTGTGGATTGGAGTTAGTTCCTCAGACAGAGGCCTCACTGTGGATTGGAGTTAGTCCCTCAGAGACGGGCCTTACTGTGGATTGAAGTTAGTCCCTCAGAGACAGGCCTCACTGTCGTGGAGTTCGTCCCTCAGAGACAGGCCGCGTTGTGGATTGGAGTTAGTCCCTCAGAGAGTGGCCTCATTGTGGATTTGAGTTAGTCCCTCAGAGACAGGCCTCACTGTGGATTGGAGTTAGTCTCTCAGAGACAGGCCTCACTGTGGAATGGAGTTAGTCCCCCAGACACAGGCCGCAGTGTGGATTGGAGTTCGTCCCTGAGAGACAGGCTTCACTGTGGATTGGAGTTAGTCCCTCAGAGACAGGCCGCAGTGTGTATTGGAGTTCGTCCCTCAGAGACAGGCAGCAGTGTGGATTGGAGTTAGTCCCTCAGAGACACCTCACTGTCGTAGAGATAGTTGCTCAGACAGAGGCCTCACTGTGGATTAGACTTGGTCCGTCAGAGATAGGCCTCACTGTGGATTGGAGTTAGTCGCTCAGAGACAGGCCTCACTGTGGATTGGAGTTAGTCTCTCGGAGACGGGCCTCACTGTGGATTGGAGTTAGTCTCTCGGAGACAGGCCTCACTGTGGATTGGAGTTAGTCCCTCAGAGACAGTCCTCGCTGTTGTGGAGTTAGTCCCTCAGAGACAGGCCTCACTGTGGATTGGAGTTAGTTTCTCAGACAGAGGCCTCACTGTGGATTAGACTTGGTCCGTCAGAGATAGGCCTCACTGTGGATTGGAGTTAGTCTCTCAGAGACAGGCCTCACTGTGGATTGGAGTTAGTCTCTCGGAGACGGGCCTCACTGTCGTGGAGTTAGTCCCTCAGAGACGGGCCTCGTTGTGTGGATTGGAGTTAGTCCCTCAGAGACAGGCCTCACTGTGGATTGGAGTTAGTCCCTCAGAGACAGTCCTCGCTGTTGTGGAGTTAGTCCCTCAGAGACATGCCTCACTGTGGTTTGGAGTTAGTCCCTGAGAGACAGGCCTCACTGTGGATTGGAGTTAGTCCCTCAGAGAAAGGCCTCACTGTGGATTGGAGTTAGTCCCTCAGAGACAGGCTTCACTGTCGTGGAGTTAGTCCCTCAGAGGCAGGCCACACTCTGGATGGGAGTTCGTCCCTCAGAGACAGGCCTCACTGTCGTGGAGTTAGTCCCTCAGAGACAGGCCGCAGTGTGGATTGGAGTTAGTCCCTCATAGACAGGCCTCACTGTGGATTGGAGTTCATCCCTCAGAGACAGGCCGAAGTGTGGATTGGAGTTAGTCCCTCAGAGGCAGACCTCACTGTCGTGGAGTTAGTCCCTCATAGACAGGCCTCACTGTGGATTGGAGTTCATCCCTCAGAGACAGGCCTCACTGTGGATTGGAGTTAGTCTTTCAGAGACAGGCCTCACTGTGCATTGGAGTTAGTCCCTCAGAGAGAGGCCTCACTGTGGATTGGACTTGGTCCATCAGAGATAGGCCTCACTGTGGATCGGAGTTAGTTCCTCAGACAGAGGCCTCACTGTGGATTGGAGTTAGTCCCTCAGAGACGGGCCGAGGTGTGGATTGGAGTTAGTCCCTCAGAGACAGACCGCAGTGTGGATTGGAGTTAGTCCCTCAGTTAGAGGCCTCACTGTGGATTGGAGTTAGTCCCTCAGAGAGAGGCCTCTGTGTGGATTGGAGTTAGTCCCTCAGAGAGAGGCCTCTGTGTGGATTGGAGTTAGTCCCTCAGAGACAGGCCTCACTGTGGATTGGAGTTAGTCGCACAGAGACAGGCCGCAGTGTGGATTGGAGTTAGTCCCTCAGAGACAGGTCTCACTGTCGTGGAGTTAGTCCCTCAGAGAGAGGCCTCAGTGTGGATTTGAGTTAGTCCCTCAGAGACAGGCCTCACTGTGGATTGGAGTTAGTCCCCCAGACACAGGCCGCAGTGTGGATTGGAGTTCGTCCCTGAGAGACTGGCCTCACTGTGGATTGGAGTTAGTCCCTCAGAGACAGGCCGCACTGTGGATTGGAGTTAGTCCCTCAGATACAGGCCGCAGTGTGTATTGGAGTTAGTCCCTCAGAGACAGGCCGCAGTGTGGATTGGAGTTAGTCCCTCAGAGACACCTCACTGTCGTAGAGTTAGTTCCTCAGACAGAGGCATCACTGTGGATTAGACTTGGTCCGTCAGAGATAGGCCTCACTGTGGATTGGAGTTAGTCTCTCAGAGACAGGCCTCACTGTGGATTGGAGTTAATCTCTCGGAGACGGGCCTCACTGTGGATTGGAGTTAGTCTCTCAGAGACAGGCCTCACTGTGGATTGGAGTTAGTCCCTCATCGACAGTCCTCGCTGTTGTGGAGTTAGTCCCTCAGAGACAGGCCGCAGTGTGGATTGGAGTTAGTCCCTCAGAGACAGGCCTCACTATGGATTGGAGTTAGTCTCTCGGAGACAGGCCTCACTGTGGATTGGAGTTAGTCCCTCATCGACAGTCCTCGCTGTTGTGGAGTTAGTCCCTCAGAGACAGGCCTCACTGTGGATTGGAGTTAGTCCCTCAGAGAAAGGCCTCACTGTGGATTGTAGTTAGTCCCTCAGAGAAAGGCCTCACTGTGGATTGGAGTTAGTCCTTCAGAGACAGGCTTCACTGTCGTGGAGTTAGTCCCTCAGAGACAGGCCCCACTGTGGATTGGAGGTAGTCCCTCAGAGACAGGCCTCACTGTGGATTGGAGTTAGTCCCTCAGAGACAGGCCTCACTGTGGATTGGAGTTAGTCCCTCAGAGACAGGCCTCACTGTGGATTGGAGTTAGTCCCTCAGAGAAAGGCCTCAGTGTGGATTGGAGTTAGTCCCTCAGAGAGAGGCCTCACTGTGGATTGGAGTTAGTCCCTCAGACAGGCCGCGGTGTGGATTGTAGTTCATCCCTCAGAGACGGGCCGAAGTGTGGATTGGAGTTAGTCCCTCAGAGGCAGACCTCACTGTCGTGGAGTTAGTTCCTCAGAGAGAGGCCTCACTGTGGATTGGACTTGGTCCATCAGAGATAGTCCTCACTGTGGATTGGAGTTAGTTCCTCAGACAGAGGCCTCACTGTGGATTGGAGTTAGTCCCTCAGAGACGGGCCTTACTGTGGATTGAAGTTAGTCCCTCAGAGACAGGCCTCACTGTCGTGGAGTTCGTCCCTCAGAGACAGGCCGCGTTGTGGATTGGAGTTAGTCCCTCAGAGAGTGGCCTCATTGTGGATTTGAGTTAGTCCCTCAGAGACAGGCCTCACTGTGGATTGGAGTTAGTCTCTCAGAGACAGGCCTCACTGTGGAATGGAGTTAGTCCCCCAGACACAGGCCGCAGTGTGGATTGGAGTTCGTCCCTGAGAGACAGGCTTCACTGTGGATTGGAGTTAGTCCCTCAGAGACAGGCCGCAGTGTGTATTGGAGTTCGTCCCTCAGAGACAGGCAGCAGTGTGGATTGGAGTTAGTCCCTCAGAGACACCTCACTGTCGTAGAGATAGTTGCTCAGACAGAGGCCTCACTGTGGATTAGACTTGGCCCGTCAGAGATAGGCCTCACTGTGGATTGGAGTTAGTCGCTCAGAGACAGGCCTCACTGTGGATTGGAGTTAGTCTCTCGGAGACAGGCCTCACTGTGGATTGGAGTTAGTCTCTCGGAGACAGGCCTCACTGTGGATTGGAGTTAGTCCCTCAGAGACAGTCCTCGCTGTTGTGGAGTTAGTCCCTCAGAGACAGGCCTCACTGTGGATTGGAGTTAGTTTCTCAGACAGAGGCCTCACTGTGGATTAGACTTGGTCCGTCAGAGATAGGCCTCACTGTGGATTGGAGTTAGTCTCTCAGAGACAGGCCTCACTGTGGATTGGAGTTAGTCTCTCGGAGACGGGCCTCACTGTCGTGGAGTTAGTCCCTCAGAGACGGGCCTCGTTGTGTGGATTGGAGTTAGTCCCTCAGAGACAGGCCTCACTGTGGATTGGAGTTAGTCCCTCAGAGACAGGCTTCACTGTCGTGGAGTTAGTCCCTCAGAGGCAGGCCACACTCTGGATGGGAGTTCGTCCCTCAGAGACAGGCCTCACTGTCGTGGAGTTAGTCCCTCAGAGACAGGCCGCAGTGTGGATTGGAGTTAGTCCCTCACAGACAGGCCTCACTGTGGATTGGAGTTAGTCCCTCATAGACAGGCCTCACTGTGGATTGGAGTTCATCCCTCAGAGACAGGCCGAAGTGTGGATTGGAGTTAGTCCCTCAGAGGCAGACCTCCCTGTCGTGGAGTTAGTTCCTCAGAGAGAGGCCTCACTGTGGATTGGACTTGGTCCATCAGAGATAGTCCTCACTGTGGATTGGAGTTAGTTCCTCAGACAGAGGCCTCACTGTGGATTGGAGTTAGTCCCTCAGAGACGGGCCTTACTGTGGATTGAAGTTAGTCCCTCAGAGACAGGCCTCACTGTCGTGGAGTTCGTCCCTCAGAGACAGGCCGCGTTGTGGATTGGAGTTAGTCCCTCAGAGAGTGGCCTCATTGTGGATTTGAGTTAGTCCCTCAGAGACAGGCCTCACTGTGGATTGGAGTTAGTCTCTCAGAGACAGGCCTCACTGTGGAATGGAGTTAGTCCCCCAGACACAGGCCGCAGTGTGGATTGGAGTTCGTCCCTGAGAGACAGGCTTCACTGTGGATTGGAGTTAGTCCCTCAGAGACAGGCCGCAGTGTGTATTGGAGTTAGTCCCTCAGAGACAGGCAGCAGTGTGGATTGGAGTTAGTCCCTCAGAGACACCTCACTGTCGTAGAGATAGTTGCTCAGACAGAGGCCTCACTGTGGATTAGACTTGGTCCGTCAGAGATAGGCCTCACTGTGGATTGGAGTTAGTCGCTCAGAGACAGGCCTCACTGTGGATTGGAGTTAGTCTCTCGGAGACGGGCCTCACTGTGGATTGGAGTTAGTCTCTCGGAGACAGGCCTCACTGTGGATTGGAGTTAGTCCCTCAGAGACAGTCCTCGCTGTTGTGGAGTTAGTCCCTCAGAGACAGGCCTCACTGTGGATTGGAGTTAGTTTCTCAGACAGAGGCCTCACTGTGGATTAGACTTGGTCCGTCAGAGATAGGCCTCACTGTGGATTGGAGTTAGTCTCTCAGAGACAGGCCTCACTGTGGATTGGAGTTAGTCTCTCGGAGACGGGCCTCACTGTCGTGGAGTTAGTCCCTCAGAGACGGGCCTCGTTGTGTGGATTGGAGTTAGTCCCTCAGAGACAGGCCTCACTGTGGATTGGAGTTAGTCCCTCAGAGACAGGCTTCACTGTCGTGGAGTTAGTCCCTCAGAGGCAGGCCACACTCTGGATGGGAGTTCGTCCCTCAGAGACAGGCCTCACTGTCGTGGAGTTAGTCCCTCAGAGACAGGCCGCAGTGTGGATTGGAGTTAGTCCCTCACAGACAGGCCTCACTGTGGATTGGAGTTAGTCCCTCATAGACAGGCCTCACTGTGGATTGGAGTTCATCCCTCAGAGACAGGCCGAAGTGTGGATTGGAGTTAGTCCCTCAGAGGCAGACCTCCCTGTCGTGGAGTTAGTTCCTCAGAGAGAGGCCTCACTGTGGATTGGACTTGGTCCATCAGAGATAGGCCTCACTGTGGATTGGAGTTAGTCCCTCATAGACAGGCCTCACTGTGGATTGGAGTTAGTCCCTCAGAGACGGGCTTCACTGTGGATTGGAGTTAGTTCCTCAGAGACAGGCCTCACTTTGGATTGGAGTTAGTCCCTCAGGCAGACCGCAGTGTGGATTGGAGTTAGTCCCTCAGAGACAGGCCGCAGTGTGGATTGGAGTTAGTCTCTCAGAGACAGGCCTCACTGTGCATTGGAGTTAGTCTCTCAGAGACAGGCCTCACTGTTGATTGGAGTTAGTCCCTCAGAGACAGGCTTCACTGTGGATTGGGGGTACTGTAGCATAGTGGTCATGTTACTGGACTAGTAATCCAGAGGCCTGAGCTAATCACAGAATCACAGAATCGCCACAGTGCAGATAGAGGCCATTTCGGCCCATCGAGCCTGCACCGACACATATCCCACCCTGTCCCCGTAACCCCACGTATTTAATCCCCCTAACACTAAGGGTCAATTTATCATAGCCAAATCAACCTAACCCGCACATCTTTGGACTGTGGGAGGAAACCGGAGCACCCGGAGGAAAGCCACGCAGACACGGGGAGAATGTACAAACTCCACACAGACAGTCACCCGAGGCCGGATTCGAACCCGGGTCCCTGGCGCTGTGAGGTAACAGTGCTAACCACTATGCCACCGTGTTGCCCAAAATGAACCGGAGACATGAGTTCAAATCCCACCACAGCAGCTGGGGAATTTAAATTCAGTTAATTAAATAAATCTGGAATATAAAAGCTAGCATCTGTAATGGTGAAACTACCGGATTGACGTAAAAACCCATCTGGTTCACTAATGCCCTTTAGGGAGGGAAATCTGCTCTCCTTACCCGGTCTGGCCTATATGTGACTCCAGACCCACCGCTATGTGGTAGATTCTTAACTGCCCTCTGAAATGGCCTAAAAAGCCACTCTGTCCAAAAACAGCTGCAAAGGACTACCTTCACTACACGGACTGCAGTGGTTTAAGAAGACGGCTCACCACCACCTTCTCGAGGGCAATTAGTGATGGGCAATAAATGCCGGCCTTGCCAGCGACGCTCGGATCCCGTGAACGAATATTAAAAAAGTTAGTCCCCCAGAGACAGGCCGCACTGCGGGTTCAGAGATTTCTTTCCCTTCTGCCTTGATCGTGCTCCACATCTCACCAAATCTGAAACCATCTTTGTTTTATGATCATTGATTTTTTCTTCAGGGAAATTTCATTTGTCGCAAGGAAAAAATGAAAGTGCTGATAGAGGAGAGAGCTCTGAGCTCCAGCTCATTAAATTAAAGTACAGAGACTCTCTGCAGGGGCACTCTCGTCCTCTTATACAAACAGAGTCCCAGGGGATATAAAAATCCTCACTCCGTGGCTGCCAATATTTTAAGCCAAGCGAATTCTGATGATTTATTTGCGATTCTTTTCGATAGAAGCCCAATGTTAGCTCAGGCATGAACAGGGTAGGTTTGAACCGGTGGGACTTAAATTTAGGGACTCACACACTAGGAGTGGTTATCATATGGACTGAACCTCTGGGTTCGGTAGTGGGGACAAATGTCTTGGAATCATTTGAGAAACATTTCGGATGCTCTGGTGGAAATTTCAGAATAGAAATAGGCCATTTGGCCCGTCGTGCATCTTCTGGTACTAACCCTCTCGCTGTATTCCCATTTTTTTCACCCTACCCTTTTACGGCGGGACTGTGGGATTTTCAAGATGGACGGGCTCAGATGAACCAAATCGGCCTTTCTCGCCGCGCTCAGTCTTTTGTGGTCTGCTCCCAGAGGAGGCGGCCATTATTAGCTGAATAGCAGGCCAGCTGACACGTGCTCATTTATCCAGCGTAACCGTGGAGTGATGGAAATGGAAGGTTCCATTTTTAAAATGGCGCTCTCCTTCCTTCCCCCACCCCTCCCATTTTGCACCCCAACATCCTCTTTTTTTTTTACCCCTCCTCCTGCCCAAAGCGAATACCTGGCTCTGGGACACTGTGGTAAAAGCCTGATTCTTAATTGGTGCAAAAAGGGTCAAAATCCACCAATCAGGGAACATGCTCTTGAAATCAACAACAACAACAACTTGCATTTATATAGGGCCCATAACACAGGAAAACGTCCCAAGGTGCTTCACACGACCGATTATCAAACAAAATTTGACACCGAGCCACATAAGGAGATATTAGGATCGGTGACCAAAAGCTTGGGCAAAGAGGTGGGTTTTAAGGAGGATCCTAAAGAAGGAGAAAGAGGAGGAGAGGTTTAGTTGAGGCAATTCCAGAGCTTAGGCAGCTGGTGACACGGCCACCAATGGAGAAGCGATTAAAATCAGGGATTCGCAAGAGGCCAAATTGGAGGAGCGCAGAGATCTCGAAGGGCTGGAGGAGGTTACAGAGATAGTTCAAAGGGGCTGAAGGATCTAAATCGGCTTTGCACATGAACTCTTGAAGAAAGGAATTGGCATGAGGCAATAAAGGAGGTGTCATGGCCTCCCTTACTATATCTAAATCTCTGTTCCTTTAGCTCTCTTTAATCTTAGTTTTGCAGAGTAAAGCTCCCTTCTGCCACAACAGCAGGCTTCAGCCCTAACCTCAGAAACAAGCCCCCAAATCACCAGTGTTTCATTCTTCCATCAAAGAATGCACGTTTCTGAGGCTGGGTGTCAGCCGTGGCTCAATGGTTCAAGTCCCATTCCGGAGATTTGACACACAAGTTGTTGCCTTGACCATTAATGGGCTGGAGAGGAAATAGTAACTATTTGGTCCCCCTCCCCCACCCCGACTGGATTGAGTGGGTCAGTGATTACCCCAGCTCTCCTTAGGGGCTCCCGAAGGCCCAGTACAGAACCTACCCCACCCCTGCCCTCAGCAGATGTGGGAGCCACAGGGCCTATGGGTGGTGTGCTGGGCATAAATAACAGGGCTAGCCTGGGGACAGCTGCAAACCGCTGCCAGGGGCATGGGAGGGGGGGCAGGAGACTTCTTCCCCCTCAATACCCATTGGAATTTCTGACTGAGATGCAAATAGGATGGAACCCAGCAAGTCCAGGTTAATAATATCTTCCAGCACAGAAGGAGGCCCATCGTGCCTGTGCCGGCTCTTTGAAAGAGCTCTCCAGTTAGTCCCGCTCTTTCCCCCATAGCCCTGCAAATTTTTCCTTTTCAAGTACAGTATATATCCAGTTCCCTTTCGAAAGTTACTATTGAATTTGCCTCTACCACCCTTTCAGGTAGCGCATTCCAGATCACAACTCTCGCGGTGAATTAAAGTGACAGGCCACCGGGAGCTCGGGGTCCCCCTTACGGACTGAACGGAGGTGTACCGCAAAGCGGTCACCCAATCTGCGTTTGGTCTCCCCAATGTCACTTTAATTCACCGCTTCACTCCCACTCTGACCTCACCGTCCTCGGCCTATTACACTGTTCCACGGAAGCGCAGCGTAAGCTCGAGGAACAGCACCTCATCTTTCATTTAGGCACGCTACAGCCCTCTGGACTCAATATCGAGTTCAACAATTTTAGATCATAACCTCAGCTCCAATCACATTTATATTTTATTTTTTCTACCCTTTTATTTGCCCCCCCCCACCTTTTTTTTCCTCCTAGAAGCTGGCAGCTGTCCTTCATTCTGCCAGTGGATTTCACACTTCTTTCAGCCTTAATCTGTCACATTAACACCACCTCTAGCCTTGCATATCTCTTAATGTCTCTTCATCTCCCCCTTTGTTCTTTTATCCCCTCCCCCTTTTCCCAGCTTTACTCTGGCCTTAAATCTATTTGACCTCATTACAAACTTCTTTGTGAGAGACAGATGGGTAGAGAATGGGAGTATTTGCATAGTCGCATTCAGTCCTGAAGGAAATGCTTTTCCAGGGGTCATTGAGTGCAGCGTTCAAAGAGCAACTATCTAGTGGAGAGCAAAGAGGGGGGGTCGGGGGCTATTTGATGTATCGTGTACTCTACTCAACCCATTTTAACACCAGATGGAAGGTTCGTCAAGGTTTCTCCTTGCCCCCCTCCCCAAAGATAAATTGAGCAAAACTCAACAGTATCGGTTAAACCCTTATTCATTCTTGACTGGTTCCATTCTGTCACATGGTATCTCCATGGACCCAACAGCTCAGGATCATGATCAATCATCTCTTTGTACTTGCCTTTATAATCCTCAATCCTGTTCCTAGCCATATATTTATGCCATAAAAGCAGAAAATGCTGGAAACACTCAGCAGGTCAGGCAGCATCTGTGGAGAGAGGAAACAGAGTTAAAGTTTCAGGTCGATGACCCTTCGTCGCTCCTTTTAGAAGGGTCTAATCAGATTGGTCTTAAGTTGCCATGTCGGTTCGAGAGTGGAATATTTCTTCTCATCTTGAGTGTTTCTAGTTGTGCTTTAATCACGTGTTAGTTAACCACCTAACGTCGATATTGCCCATGCCTCTGAGCAGTTTAAAGATCTGGATCATGTCTCCTCTCAATCTTGTATTTCTTTTCGGGGAACCGGTTCTGGGGGAGGTGGGACCAGTACAAATGGGACGGTCTGCACCTGGGCAGGGCCGGGACCGATGTCCTAGGCGGAGTGTTTGCTAGTGCTGTTGGGGAGGGTTTAAACTAAAGTGGCAGGGGGTTGGGAACCTGAGCAGGGAGACAGAGGAAAGGGAAATAAGGATAAAAGCTAAAGACAGGAAGGAGAAAAACAAAAGTAGAAGGCAAAGAACTCAACGGTTTAAATCAAACATGGTCATACTAAATAATAATTCATATAGGTCTGAAAGCGTTAAAAAAACAAGCCTGAAGGCTTTGTGTCTTAATGCAAGGAGCATTCGGAACAAGGTGGATGAATTAACTGCGCAAATAGAGGTAAATGAATACGATTTGATTGGGATTACAGAAACATGGCTCCAGGGTGGCCAAGGCTGGGAACTCAACATCCAGGGTTATTCAATATTTAGGAAAGATAGGCAAAAAAGAAAGGGAGGTGGGGTAGCATTGCTGGTTAAAGAGGGGATTAACACAATTGAAAGGAAGGATATTAGCTCTGATGATGTGGAATCTGTATGGATAGAACGGAGAAATAACAAGGGGCAGAAAACGTTAGTGGGAGTGGTATATAGACCTCCAAACAGTAATACAGAGGTTGGGGACGGCATTAAAAGGGAAATTAGAGAAGCATGCAGTAAGGGCACCGCAGTCATCATGGGTGACTTTAATTTACATATAGATTGGGCTAACCAAATTAGTAAAAATACTGTGGAGGAGGAATTCTAAGAATGTTTACGGAATGGTTTTCTGGAACAATATGTCGAGGAACCAACCAGAGATCAGGCCATTTTAGACTGGGTATTATGTAACGAGAAAGGATTAATTAGCAATCTTGTTGTACGAGGCCCCTTGGGTCAGAGTGATCATAATATGATAGAATTCTTCATTAGGATGGAGAGTGAAGTAGTTGAATCAGAGACTAGGGTCCTGAATTTAAATAAAGGAAACTACGATGGTATGAGGCGCGAATTGGGTAGGATTGATTGGGGAATGTCACTCAAGGGGTTGACTGTGGATAGGCAATGGCAAACATTCAAAGACTGCATGGATGAACTACAGAATTTGTACATCCCAGTGTGGCATAAGAATAAAACAAAAAGGGTGACTCAACCGTGGCTAACAAGGGAAATTAGGGATAGCATAAGATCCAAGGAGAGGGCATATAAATTGGCCAGAAAAAGCGGTAGCCCTGAGGATTGGGAGCAGTTTAGGATTCAACAAAGGAGGACAAAGGGATTAATTAAGAAGGGGAAAATAGAATATGAAAGTAAGCTTGCTGGGAACATAAAAACTGACTGTAAGAGCTTTTATAGATATGTGAAGAGAAAAAGATTAGTGAAATCAAGTGTAGGTCCCTTGCAGTCAGAAGCGGGGGAAGTTATAATGGGGAACAAAGAAATGGCAGCCCAATTAAATGCATATTTTGGTTCTGTCTTCACAAAGGAGGACACAAATAAGCTCCCAGAGATGTTGGAGAACATAGGGTCTGATGAAAGGGAGGAACTGAAAGAAATCAGTATTTGCAGGGAAATGGTGTTAGGGAAATTGACGGTATTGAAGGCCGATAAATCCCCAGGGCCTGATAATCTACATCCTAGGGTACTTAAGGAAGTGGTCCTAGAAATAGTAGATGCATTGCTGATCATCTTCCAACATTCGATGGAATCTGGAACTGTACCCATGGATTGGAGAGTAGCTAATGTTACCCCACTATTCAAAAAGGGTGGTAGAGAGAAAGCGGGAATTACAGACCGGTAAGCCTGACATCGGTAGTGGGGAAAATGCTAGAGTCCATTATAAAGGATGTAATAGCTGAGCATTTGAAAAACAGTGACAGGATCGGACAAAGTCAACATGGATTTACAAAAGGTAAATCGTGCTTGACTAATCTACTGGAATTTTTTGAGGATGTAACTGGGAAAATAGATAAGGGAGAACCAGTAGATGTGGTGTATTTGGACTTTCAAAAGGCTTTCGATAAGGTCCCGCATAAGAGATTAGCGGGTAAAGTTAAGGCACATGGGATTGGGGGCAAGGTATTGACTTGGATAGAGAACTGGTTGGCGGACAGAAAGCAGAGAGTAGGAATTAATGGGTCTTTTTCCGAGTGGCAAGCAGTGACTAGTGGGGTACCGCAGGGATCGGTCCTTGGACCCCAGCTATTCACAATATACATTAATGATCTAGATAAGGGAATTAAATGTAATATCTCCAAGTTTGCAGATGACACAAAGCTGGGTGGGAGTGTGTGCTGCGAGGAGGATACCGAGAAACTCCAGGATGATCTGGACAGGTTGGGTGAGTGGGCAGAAGCGTGGCAGATGCAATATAACGTGGATAAGTGCGAGGTTATCCACTTTGGTGTCAAAAACAGAAAGGCAGACTATTATCTGAATGGCAATAGATTGGGAGAAGGGGAAGTGCAACGAGACCTGGGTGTCCTTGTGCACCAGTCGCTGAAAGTAAGCATACAGGTGCAGCAGGCGGTGAAGAAGGCAAATGGTATGTTGGCCTTCATAGTGAAAGGGTTTGAGTATAGGAACAGGGATGTCCTGCTGCAGTTGTACAGGGCCTTGGTGAGACCACACCTTGAGTACTGTGTGCAGTTTTGGTCGCCTTATCTGAGGAAGGATGTTCTTGCCATGGAAGGAGTTCAGCGAAGATTCACAAGGCTGATACCTGGGATGGCAGGAATGACATATGAGGAGAGATTGGGTCGATTGGGCTTATACTCACTGGAGTATAGAAGAATGAGAGGGGATCTCATCGAAACATATAAAATTCTGACAGGTCTGGACAAACTAGATGCAAGAAGAATGTTCCCGATGGTCGGAGAGTCCAGAACCAGGGGTCATAATCTACGGATAACGGGTAAACCATTTAGGACAGAAATGAGGAAGAATTTCTTCACCCAGAGAGTGGTGAACCTGTGGAATTCTCTACCACAGAAGGTAGTTGAGGCGAAGTCATTAAATATATTCAAGGTTAAGTTAGATATATTTCTTAAAGCTAAAGGTATCAAGGGATATGGGGAGAAGGCAGGTACAGGGTACTGAGTTTGGATGATCAGCCATGATCTCATCGAATGGCGGAGCAGGCTCGAGGGGCCGAATGGCCTACTCCTGCTCATATCTTCTATTTTTCTATGTTTCTATGTTTTCTCTCAGTTTTTGGAGCCTCTCTGAATAAGACATTACCTTCCCTTCCCTGGTACCTGCTCCAGGGAACTTGTTCAGTATCGCTTGTAAGAACAGACTGAACTAATTAGACCATCTCCTTCATTTTACACCCTCCAGACAGTGGAATAATTGACAAGCTGGTAACCAAAGGTTGCTGTTGATGGTGATTTACCAAGGAATCTCACGAGGATGGAGAAAAATACAGTGATGGAGTTCAGGCAGTCTTGCTCTAGTTCGTTCCCGGTGTGCACAATCCACAGCAAACAAGGGCTTCGTTAGAAATCAAATAGATTTCAACATTTTCTTTCAATTTGTTAAGAAAGAGAAAGAAAGGATTTGCATTTATACAGCGCCGTTCACGACCTCAGGACGCCCCAAAGCCAGTAAAGTATTTTTGAAGTGTCGTCACTGTTGTAACGTAGGAAAACACGGCAGCTAATTTGCGCACAGCAAGCTCCCACAAACAGCAATGAGATAAATGACCAGATAACCTGTTTTAGTGATGTTGGTTGAGGGATAAATATTGGCCAGGGAGAACTCCCCTGCTCTTCTTCAAATAGTGACACGGGATCTTTTACATGCACTTGATAGAGTAGACGGGGCCTCAGTTTAACATCTCATCTGAAAGACAGCACCTCCGACAGTGCAGCACTCCCTCAGAACTGCACTGGAGCGTCAGCCTGGATTCTGTGCTCAAATCCTGGGGTGGGACTTGAACCCACAACCTTCTGACTCAGCGGCTGAGACACGGCTGACGTCTTGTTGGAGAGCTTTCCTTCAGTAGTGCTGGTTTCTAGGAGCTAATGTGAGGGACAAAAGGAACATGCAACAAGCTCCCATGGTGGTTTAGTGGCTAAATATACTGCCCAGGTGGTGCTGAGCCCCCTGGATCAGGTTGGTCCCAGCTTCAAACCTTGGTCTGCCTCACCTGGAGCAACAGTATGGCTGTTGGAAGTCACCTCTGTGCCCCTGGACTGACGAGAGGGAAAAGATCAGCCAGGATTCCCACTCGGAGGTGAGGAGTTTTACACCCAACCCAATATTACTCTCCATTGACTTCAAAGGAGAACAGAATTGGGCGGGGTGTAAAACTAGCGTTGCACGTGATCCCATCAGTTTCCCGATGGGTGGATTAGGTTAATGGTGGTCATCAGGCAAGGAAAAGGTCAACCAGCTCCAATCCCCCTTGCGGTCAAATTACCTGCCGACACTCACAAGCCTCGTGTGAAGAATGACCACTTGGGAAAGGTTCTAGAAGCCAGTGCTGGTGGAACCGAACCCCTGCAAAAAAAAAACCACCAGCTCCTCCAGGAGAGGGAGGGGGGAAACTGGAGAGGAGGAAACTGGAGGGAGAAAGGGGAAACTAGAGAGGGGGAGGAAGAACTCGATGTGGATCTTCACATTTGCTTGAACAAGTTCTGGGCTCCCGTCCCCTCCTGATTAATTGCAGTCAGGCTCAGTGCTTTTTGTCCATTGATCTTTGCTGGGGCTCGGTCAAGAAAGAGGTCCACTGCTAGAATCCCAATCAATGCCAGGTGAAGATGAATGTCGGACAGTGGGTGCCAAATCCTCCTACTCTCCATTTTCTTTTTAATTTTTGCTCCACTGAAAGCTCAGCCGACAAGGGACCCAAAGAAAGATTGAGTGCAGAAGCAGTAATACTGTTGTACCTCGATTCATCTCGCTGCCAGGCCACTGTCCTCACTTGTTTATCCTCATTTACTGATGATACATGAGCAGAGCAAGACACACGGAGCTGGCTCTCTTTGCAGAACTGTAATGATTTTTTAGTCCTTCCCTCTCTCTGCCTCTATTTTTTATATTTAATTATTGTTATTTATTTGCTTACCTCCTGGTTTCCACAATAATATCCATCCCTCGTCATCTAATAGGCAATACTTCTCCCCCCTTCAGCCTCTGTTTCCTTGTCTGTGGTTATTTTATTGATGTTACTCTGGTCCGTGCTCCTTTCCTCTCTTGTTCCTCCCATCTCCAAATTATGGGGGTGAAATTGGTCGTTGAGGAAAACGTGAAGCGGAGAAGTTCTCCGTTTTGCACCGCGCCCCATTTTCCTTTCCCGCAATGGTAAAGGAATTCGGGAACGGTGTAAAACGGCCTGTTGATTCACTATCGCCCGTTTGGTGCTTTCGTTGAAGACCAATTTTACCCCCGATTTGTCCTCCGATCTCTCCTTCACCACTATTCTCTCACCCCGTTGAAGGGAAAGTTCGTCTCACGCTGTCCTAATCTGACTCGCCAAAAACAGAAAAAAAAACAGGGCCAATAATGGAGAAAAAAAATTCTGGAAAAATTCCTCACCGACCCCCTCAGGCGATCGAAGAAGAGCAGAGAAGTTCTCCTGTTGTCCGGCCAACATTTATCCCTCAACCAGTACCTAAAAATACTTCATCTGCTCAATATCACATTGCTCTTTGTGGGTCCGTATTTTGTGCAAAATTGGCTGCTGTGATTTCAACAACAACTTGTATTTCTATAGCGACTTTAACGTAGTAAAACGTCCCAAGATGCTTCACAGGAGCGATTATCAGACAAAAATTTGACACCGAGCCACATAAGGAGAAATTAGGGCAGATGGGTCAAAGAGGTAGGTTCTAAGGAGCGTCTTAAAGGAGAAAATAGAGGCGGAGAGGTTTTTGGAGGGAATTCCAGAGCTTAGGGCCTCGGCAGCTGAAAGCACGGCCACCAATGGTGGAGCAATTAAAATAGGGGATGCGCAAGAGGCCAGGATTAGAGGAGCGCAGATATCTCTGATGGATTTAGGGCTGGAGGAGGTTACAGTGATAACATAAGAAATAAGAGCAGGGGTCGGCCATACAGCCCCTCGAGCCTGCTCCACCATTCAATAAGACCATGGCTGATCATTGACCTCAACTCCACTTTCCCGCCCGATCTCCATGTCTCTTGATTCCCCTAGAGTCCAAAAATCTATCTATCTCAGCCTTGAATATACTCAAAGATAGGGGAGAGGCGAGGCCATGGAGGGATTTGAAAACAAAGATGAGAATTTTTAAATCGAGGCGTTACTCAACCGGGAGCCAATATAGGTCAGCGAGCATAGGGGTAATGGGTGAACGGGACTTGGTGCGAGCTAGGATACGGGCAGCAGAGTTTAGGATGAGCTTAAGTTTATGCAAAGTGGAAGATAGGAGGTCGGCCAGGAGTGGTCAAGTCTAGAGGTAACAAAGGCATGGATGAGGGTTTCAGCAGTGGATGAGCTGAGACAAGGGCGGAGACGGGCGATGTTACGGAGGTGGAAGTAGGCGGTTTTAGTGATAGCGCGGATATGTGGTCGGAAGTTCATCTTGGGGTCAAATATGACACTAAGGTTGTGAACAGTGTGGTTCAGCCTCAGACTGTTGCCAGGGAGAGGGATGGAGTCGGTGGCTAGGGAACGGAGTTTGTGGTGGGGTCCGAAGACAATGGCTTCGGTCTTCCCAATATTTAATTGGAGGAAATTTCTGCTCATCCAGGACTGGAGGTTGGATAAACAGTCTGACAATTTAGAGACAGTGGAGGGGTCGAGAGAAGTGGTGGTGAGGTAGAGCTGGGTGTCGTCAGCGTACATGTGGAAACTGACGCTGTGTTTTCGGATGATGTCACCAAGGGGCAGCATGTAGATGAGAAATAGGAGGGGCCAAGGATTGATCCTTGGGGGACATCAGAGGTAACGATGTGGGAGCGGGAAGAGAAGCTGTTGCAGGTGATTCTCTGGCTACGATTAGATAGATAAGAATGGAACCAGGCGAGTTCCTACATTATAACAACATAAGAAAAAACTTTTTCCACTCGGAGTGGTTAGGATCTGGAATGCACGGCCTGAAAGGGTGGTGGAGGCAGATTCAATTGTGGCTTTCAAAAGGGAATTGGATAAATACCTGAAAGAAAAACATTTGCAGGGCTATGGAGAAAAAGCGGGGGAGTGGGACTAGCTTGAGGTGCTCTTGCAGAGAGCCGGCACGGGCCGAATGGCCGCCTTCCGTGCTGTAACCATTCTATGATTCTATGAACTATACTTCAAGAGTACTTCATTGGCTGTGAAACGCTTTTGGGAATCCTGAGGTCATGAAAGGCCTCAGTGGGGTTCCGCAGGGCTCAGTACTAGGTCCCTTGCATGAGTAAGAAGTTTGCAGATGATACAAACATTGGCCGTGTGGTAGATAGTGAGGAAGAAAGCTGTAGACTGCAGGAAGATATCAATGGACTGGTCAGGTGGGCAGAAAAGTGGCAAATGGAATTCAGTCAGGAGAAGTGTGAGGTAATGCATTTGGGGAGGGCTAACAAGGCAAGGGAATACACAATAAATGGTCAGATACTGAGAAGCGTAGAGGAACACACGAACCTTGGATTGCATGTCCACAGATCCCTGAAGGTAGCAGGACAGGTAGATAAGGTGGTGAAGAAGGCATACGGGATACTTTCATTTATTAGCCAAAGCATAGAATACAAGAGCAGGGAGGTTATGCTTGAACTGTATAAAACACTAGTTAGGCCGCAGCTAGAGTACTGTGTGCAGTTCTGGTCACCACATTACAGGAAAGATGTGTTTGCACTGGAGAGGGTGCAGAGGAGATTTACGAGGATGTTGCCTTGTCTGGAGAATTTTAGCTATGAGGAAAGATTGGATTGGCTGGGGTTGTTTTCTTTGGAACAGAGGAGGCTGAGGGGAGACTTAATTCAGGTGTATTAAATTATGAGGGGCCTAGATAGAGTGGATAGGAAGGACCGATTTCCCCTAGCAGAGAGATCAATAACCAGGGGGCATAAATTTAAAGTAATTGGTAGAAGGATTAGAGGGGAGTTGAGAACTTTTTTCACCCAGAGGGTGGTGGGGGTCTGGAACTCACTGCCTGAAAGGGTGGTAGCGGCAGAAACCCTCATCACATTTAAAAAGTATTTGAATATGCTCTTGAAGTGCTGTAACCCACAGGGCTACGGACCAAGAGCTGGAGAGTGGGATTAGGCTGGATAGCTCTTTTTCGGCTGGCACAGACACGATGGAGCGAATGGCCTCCTTCTGTGCTGTAAATTTCCATGATTCTATGAAGAATCATATGGAATATGATTCAGAAGTGAGTTCAGGAGATGCCTGTTAAAGGTTGACTTCCCAACATTCTTCCCTCTGCATACCAGGATGATGGGACATATAAATGCACGCTTCTGAAGTTCAATGCAAAGGTGTATTGGAACAGGAGGAGGCCATTCAGCCCCTTAAGCCTGTTCTGCCATTTAATCCGATCATGGTTTATCTAGACCTCAACTGCATGTACCCGCCTTTGATCCATATCCCTTACCTAACGAATAACGCTCTGTTGGTGGAGGTACTGTGACATTCACATATGCAGTGCGAAGATTATTAATTCTAGCTTTCATTTCCTTGACCTTCAACTAGACATTTCACATGCTAATAAATTAATTCATTTCAGTGTCCGAGGATATCATTTTTTAAAAATCTGACATTTATGACTTCATATATATATTCATCCCCTCGAGGTGAAGATTGGCTGATTGTTGATTGTAAATTAAGTCATTTGAGTCTGTGAGCTCTGAGTGGGGGGGTCAGGTCAGGTTAATAAGGGGGATGTGCACACATTACAGGTATCGCCGAAATGTACCGCTATTTATTTTCCGCAGTAAGTGATACCTGTCCCTCACATCCCAATCTTGCACGTCCACATAAGATTAACCCCAGTTCTGATCAGGAATATCAATATTCATTTCCATTCCCTGCGCCAAGTTGCACAATGTTATTCTGATTGACCTCTCACTTTCGTAGTCCTTAACCAGCAGGGTTTTTTTTTGGATACTAGTTCCCTTTTGGCCCTTTTGCGATGAGAGAAACACATTGAACAGCCCCAGAGGCTGTTTGGACACGCTCTGCTTCTCACTGCTCTTGCTCGCCTGTCTACTCACATCTATTTTTTGTGTTACACTTTAGTCCCAGGGAGAACATACCTAGTGCCGCTGGTCACTCTAACTCTCCAGGCTCAGTTGTTGAGTTTTAGCCCCAAGTTTGGCTATCACTCGGACTTTCTCGCCTGGGTTGGATGACTGAGTTGTGGGATGACTGATCTCACTAATCTAATTGAATTTTTTGATGAAGTAACAGGGAGGATCGATGAAGGGAATGCAATGGATGTTGTCTACATGGATTTTCGGAAGGCGTCTGACAAAGTACCACCTAGAAGGCTGGTTAACAAAATTGAGGCTCATGGAATAGGTGGGTCAGTGGCAGCTTGGATAAGGAATTGGCTTAAGGACAGAAAACAGCGAGTTGTGGTAAATGGCTGTTTTTCAGACTGGAGGATGGTAGACAGTGGTGTTCCCCAAGGGTCAGTGCTGGGCCACTGCTTTTTTGATATATATATAAATGAACTGGATATTAGAATACAGAGTAGAATTTCTAAATTTGCCGATGACACCAAACTTGGGGGGGGGTGGCAAACAGTAAGGATGATACCAATCGACTGCAACAGGACATAGAAAGGCTAGCAGAATGGGCAGACAAGTGGCAGATGGAATTTAATACAGAGAAGTGTGAGGTGATGCATTTTGGCAGAAAGAACAGGGAGAGGCAATATACACTTAATGGCACAGTTTTAAAGAGTGTGCAGGGACAGAGGGACCTGGGAGTTAATGTGCATAGGTCCCTAAAGGTGGCAGGACATATTGAGAGAGTGGTTAGCAAAGCATATGGGATCTTGGGTTTCATAAATAGAGGTATTGAGTACAAAAGTAGAGAAGTTATGCTGAACCTTTATAAAGCGCTGGTTAGACCACATTGGAGTATTGCGTCCAGTTCTGGTCACCACACTTTAGGAAGGATGTGAAGGCCCTTGAGAGGGTGCAGAGGAGATTTACCAGAATGGTTCAGGGGATGGGGGATCTTAGCTACAAGGACAGGTTGGAGAAGCTGGATTTGTTTTCATTAGAGCAAAGAAGGTTGAGGGGTGATTTGATAGATGTGTACAAGATTATGACAGGTTTGGATAGGCTAGACGGGGAAAGGCTGTTCCCACTAGTTGATGGCACAAGGAATAGGGGCCACAGATTTAAGGTTTTGGGCAAGAGATACAGGGGGGATGTGAGGAAAAACTTTTTTACGCAGCGAATCGTGATGACCTGGAACTCGCTGCCGATGGAAGTGGTGGAAGCGGAGACACTCAATGTTTTCAAGGGGAGACTGGATCGGCACTTGAGGGAAATAAACTTGCAGGGCTACGGGGGTAGAGCGGGGCAATGGGACTGACTGGATTGCTCTACAGAGAGCCGGCATGGACTCAATGGGCCGAATGGCCTCCTTCTGTGCCGTTATGACTCTACTCTATGTCTCAGTTGGTTATACTTCACCTGATGAAGGAGCAGCGCTCCGAAAGCTTGTGATTTCAAATAAAGCTGTTGGACTATAACCTGGTGTTGTGCGACTTCTCACTTTTGTCCACCCCAGTCCAACACCGGCATCTCCGCATCAGTTGGTTATGTTTGAGGCCAGCAATGCTGGTCACTCAGACTCTCTTGCCTCAGTTTATTTTAATTTATTAATTAATTCTCGGGATGTGGGCATCGCTGGCATTGCCAGCATTTATTGCCCATCCCTAATTGCCCTTGAGAAGGTGGTGGTGAGCCGCCGCCTTGAGCCGCTGCAGTCCTTGTGGTGAAGGTGCTCCCACAGTGCTGTCAGGGAGGGAGTTCCAGGATTTTGACCCAGAGACGATGAAGAAACGGCCGATATACTTCCAAGTCGGGATGGTGTGTGACTTGGAGGGGAACTTGGAGGTGGTGGTGTTCCCATGCGCCTGCTGTCCTTGTCCTTCTAGGTGGAAGAGGTCGCAGGTTTGGGAGGTGTTGTCGAAGAAGCCTTGGTGAGTTGCTGCAGTGCATCTTGTAGATGGTACACACTGCAGCCACGGTACGCCGGTGGTGGAGGGAGTGAATGTTTAAGGTGGTGGATGGGGTGCCAATCAAGCGGGCTGCTTTGTCCTGGATGGTGTCGAGCTTCTTGAGTGTTGTTGGAGCTGCACTCATCCAGGCAAATGGAATGTATTCCATAACACTCCTGAATTTTGCCTTATAGGTGGTGGAAAGGCTTTTGGGGAGTCAGGAGGTGAGACACTCGCCACAGAATACCCAGCCTCTGACCTGCTCTTGTTGCCACGGTATTTATGTGGCTGGTCCAGTTAAGTTTCTGGTCAATGGTGACCCCCAGGATGTTGATGGTGGGGGATTTGGCGATGGTAATGCCGTTGAATGTCAAGGGGCGGTGGTTGGACTCTCGCCTGTTGGAGATAGTCATTGCCTGGCGCGAATGTTACTTGCCACTTATCAGCCCAAGCCTGGATGTTGTCCAGATCTTGCTACATGCGGGCACGTTCTGCTTCATTATCTGAGTTTAAGGTCTGGACTGATGATCACTAACTCTCTTGCCTTATTTTGGTGAGTCTCTCGCTTGCAACGAGGATATTCCATCAAGTTAATGGAAAAAGTGGATCTCATGGAGAAAGGGATGAAAACAGAGATACAACAGAGAATAAATATACTTAAATAGACCAGTTAGGAATGTCTCCAAATGTTCTTGTTGCATCCTGTTTGCCTTGAGCACTGATGCAGTTTAATATGATTTAGTCATTGTGTGACTTACTGCAATCTGTTCATTATCTATGCAAGAGCCACATGCTCCTAAACGTCTAGAAAATTAATACACATATGGACCATAATGGAAAAATGGGATAGAAATTAAATACAGCCGAATAAATTAGATGTACTGGGCCTACGCATTTGAAAGGTGCTGCATTAGTATTCTAATTTATGAGCTGGTGATCAGGCCCAACTTATTTTACAGTTTGTAAAAGAATCAGCACTGTCCTTATTTCACACAACTACATTATTTGACACTGGTAGAAAAGGGAAAGGGGCCCTGACATTGCCTAAAAGTCAGTTTAACCTCGGTAGTGGGGAAGCTTTTAGAAACGATAATCAGGGACAAAATTAACAGTCACTTGGACAAGTGTGGATTAATTAAGGAAAGCCAGCACGGATTTGTTAAAGGCAAATCGTGTTTAACTAACTTGATCGAGTTTTTTGATGAGGTAACAGAGAAGGTTGATGAGGGCAATGCAGTTGATATGATGTGCATAGATTTCCAAAAGGCGTTCGACAAAGTGCCGCATAATAGGCTTGCCAGCAAAGTTGAAGCCCATGGAATAAAAGGGACAGTGGCAGCATGGATACGGAATTGGCTAAGTGACAGGAAACAGAGAGTAGTGGTGAATGGTTGTTTTTCGGACTGGAGGAAGGTATACAGTGGTGTTCCCCAGGGGTCGGTTCTAGGACCACTGCTTTTCTTGATATATATTAATGACTTGGATTTGGGTATACAGAGTATAATTTCAAAATTTGCAGATGAAACAAAACTTGGAAGTATAGTGAACAGTGAGGAGGATAGTGATAGACTTCAGGAAGACATAGACAGGCTGGTGAAATGGGTGGACACGTGGCAGATGAAATTTAATGCAGAAAAGTGCGAAGTGATACATTTTGGTAGGAAGAACGAGGAGAAGCAATACAAACTAAAGGGTACAATTCTAAAGGGGGTGCGTGAACAGAGAAACCTGAGGTTTATATGTGCACGAATTGTTGAAGGTGGCAGGGCAGGTTGAGAAAGCGGTTAAAAAAACAAACATACGGTCTCCTGGGCTTCATAAAGAGAGGCATAGAGTACAAAAGCAAGGAAGTTATGATGAACCTGTATAAAACACTGGTTCGGCCTCAACTGGAGTATTGTGTCCAATTCTGGGCACCGCACTTTAGGAAGGATGTGAAGGCCTTAGAGAGGGTGCAGAAAAGA
Source organism: Squalus acanthias (assembly GCA_030390025.1). NCBI lineage: Eukaryota > Metazoa > Chordata > Chondrichthyes > Squaliformes > Squalidae > Squalus > Squalus acanthias. Next base: position 622,390 of record JASTWF010000103.1, read on the forward strand.
TTTACGGGAATTATTCCAGGGATGAGGGACTTCAGTTACATGGGTAGACTGGAGAAGCTGGGGTAGTTCTCCTTGGAGCAGAGAAGGTTGAGAGGAGATTTGATAGAAGTGTTCAAAATCATGAGGGGTCTAGACAGAGTAGATAGAGAGAAACTGTTCCTATTGGCGGAAGGGTCGAGAACCAGAGGACACAGATTTAAGGTGATTGGCAAAAGAACCAAAGGCGACATGAGGAAAAACTTTTTTACACAGCGAGTGGTTAGGATCGGGAATGCACTGCCTGAAAGGGTGGTGGAGGCAGATTCAATCACGGCTTTCAAAAGGGAGTTGGATAAGTACCTGAAGAATTTTTTTTTGCAGGGCTACGGGGAAAGGGCGGGGGTGTGGGAACAGCTGAAGTGCTCGTGCAGAGAGCCGGCACGGGCTTGACTGGCTGAATGGCCTCCTTCTGCGCTGTAACCATTCTCTGATTCTATGAAAGGGCGGTGGAAGCAGATTCAATAGTAACTTACAAAGGGGAATTGGATAAATACTTGAAATGGAAAAAAATTGCAGGGCTTTGGGGAAAGTGACATGGGGCAAAGGTGCACATGTCCCTCTGCCCCATGTCCCTCTGCCCCATGTCCCTCTGCCCCATGTCCCTCTGCCCCATGTCCCTCTGCCCCATGTCCCTCTGCCCCATGTCCCTCTGCCCCATGTCCCTCTGCCCCATGTCCCTCTGCCCCATGTCCCTCTGCCCCATGTCCCTCTGCCCCATGTCCCTCTGCCCCATGTCCCTCTGCCCCATGTCCCTCTGCCCCATGTCCCTCTGCCCCATGTCCCTCTGCCCCATGTCCCTCTGCCCCATGTCCCTCTGCCCCATGTCCCTCTGCCCCATGTCCCTCTGCCCCATGTCCCTCTGCCCCATATCCCTCTGTTCCCATGTCCCTCTGTTCCCATGTCCCTCTGTTCCCATGTCCCTTCTGCCCCAGGCCCTTCTGCCCAATGCCCCTCGTCCCTCTGCCCCATGCCCCTCTGCCCCTTTCCCTTCAGATGCACGTTTCTAGTTGAGGATTTTGAGACACCTGTTACAGAGCAGCTGTTTGAACACCAGCTCATCTAACGGAATATCAAATATTAACAATCGCACCGGCTGTTTACCACATTCTGATACGAACAAAATATAGAACCCTGGGAGTTAGACGTTCAAATACCCAACATAAAAACACTTAGGCTACCTTGTTAACGATGTGTAACTTTTATGACTGCCTCCACAAGTAATTAGACTGAATAATTTAGCACCACGAGGGCTGGGGGTCGGGAGTTTGTCACACGAGGTATTAATGAGGTTTTTTTCTGGTACAACACACTGAGCAGTGAAAGAATTTCTTCAGCTATTGAAGTATTCTTTAAAAGAATGGTTCAGAAGACTAGGTGGTGGAGTTGGTTGGACACTGGGCTTTCCCCTATGGAACCCGGGTTTGAATCAAACCAGAGTGATGTGATGAAAGTCCCCTCTCCTTATTGATTATTAAGGGACTGTTGTAAAATGCCATTTTTGCATCTTGAAACCAATTGCTCTTGGGCAATGTGTCCATAGCATTAAATTAGCAACCCCAACACCTGCCTTCATAAGTGGAAGCATAAGAATTAGGAGCAGGAGTCGGCCATTCGGCCCCTCGAGCCTGCTCCGCCATTCAATAAGATCATGGCTGATCTTCAACCTCAACTCCACTTTCCCGCCCGATCCCATATCCCTTGATTCCCCATGAGTCCAAAAATCTATCGATCTCAGCCTTGAATATACTCAAAGACTCAGCATCCACAGCCCTCTGGGGCAGAGAATTCCAAAGATTCACAACCCTCTGAGTGAAGCAATTCCTCCTCATCTCAGTCCTAAATGGCCGACTCCTTATCCTGAGACTGTGACCCCCTAGTTCTAGGGAGTGGGACTAACTGGATCGCACTTTCAAAGAGCCGGCACAGGCACGACGGGCCGAATGGGCTCCTCCTGTGCTGTGTCATTCTATGATTGTAACTCCTGAACATCGCGTAGCATGAGTGGGCTACAGCATCAAGAACAAAGAAGGGTGGGTCTTGACTTTGTGCAATAGTGTAAAACAGGTGAGAGCGAGTCGGCAGCCCGTTTTACACCTCTCATTTTAATTTAATTGAAGTCATCGGGAGAGACTCACTGTCGGCCGTTTTACATTATCGCAAGATCCACCCCAGAGAGTTATTTTCCATGAATCCCTTGCCCCTTACATGCATCTGGACTCAGCCGAGTTTTTATTCTTTTCCCAGTGGCCATTATTTTTGCTCCTTTTTTCTGGTTATTTTCTGCCCTCCCTCTGTCCGACAATCATTGACTCCTTCCTGGGGTACGGGCCCACAGGTGCAGGCTGTTCGCTGTGGTGTCAGCCAGTGGCTCACTGGGCAGCACCCTCGCCTCTGAGTCAGAAGGTTGTGGGTTCACAGTCCCGTCCGGAGACTTGAGCCCATAATCCAGGCTGACCCTCCCAGTGCAGTGCTGAGGGAGTGCTGCACTGTCGGAGGTGCCGTCTTTCGGAGGAGACGTTAAAACGAGGCCCCGTCTGCCCTCTCAGGTGGATGTAAAAGATCCCGCGGCCACTATTTCGAAGAAGAGCAGGGAAGTTCTCCCCTGTGTCCTGGCCAATATTTATCCATTAACCAATATCATAAAGAAAAACAGATGATCTGGTCATTATCACATCGCTGTTTGTGGGAGCTTGCTGTGCACAAATTGGCTGCCGCGTTTCCTACATTACAACAGTGACTACACTTCAAAAAGTACTTCATTGGCTGTAAAGCGCTTTGGGACGTCCTGAGGTTGTGAAAGGCGCTGTACGCAAGGTTTTTCTTTTACATTAAAATTTGTGCACGTACACACAGAGCTTGCAGGGAGCTGTCAGTCCCGTGTGACGTGCTGTCAGTCTCGTATGATGTGCTTGGCTGACGGTCGCGTGAGTCTGTTGGATTTGACAGCTCCCTTTCTGCTTGTCTCTCCCCCCATCTCCAGTGCTTTGAGCCAGTTGCCAACTTGTAGCGAGTCACGCTGTGATTGCAGGATGCTCAGCAGGCACGTGAGTCACAAGCCCGTAGTTGTACACTCTGCATTTCCCCCTCAGGTCTCGCTTTCAGGGGCCTCATTCGGGTCCAGGAAAAATAAACTGACGACAGTCCATCAAACCAGCTCCAGGCTAAGGACCTGTCGGCCAACATGAATTGTCCTGACATTTACTGTCAATCTTTCTTTTCATTCGCCCCAAATGAGAATTCAGAACCAATGATAAAAAATGTTAACCAAAGCCAGGCTCATGCAAGACTGGATCGAACACACAGGCCGGAGCGAGTGTGTTGGAGGCGTGGGGCGGAGTGGGGGGGAAGTGAAGGTTGTAAAAATGTAAAACCCAACACTTTCACCTTTCACTCTGCCGGGACGGGGCGGGCGGGCAGCCAACCCGCTGCTCGGAGGCAGACTGGCAATTTAAATATTATAATGAGGCCTGAAGCCTCTGCTTTCACCTGCTTTACTGCGGGTGGCCAGGGATCCCCGGGGCGCGGCATTCCCGGTGGCTGCAACGAGGCAGTCTCAGCCCCGGGCAGCAATCCTTGTGGGCCGGGAGGAGCAGGGATGCTTCCTCCTGGCCCCCCAAGCTCCCCCACCATCACCTTGGCCCTCCCCAAGGCCGGGGATTGGACCCACCCCCGGAGGATTAGCCCCGCCCCTGGGGATTAGCCCCGCCCCCGGGGGAATTAGCCCCGCCCCACAGCATGTAACTCCTGTGGCCTCCTGGTCTGCGTTCCCAGCACGTCTGGGACTAGCCTGTCAATCAGACTGACTTCTGGGCAGGGAACCCACCCTTTACGTCACACACATGCTGTGGAGTTAAAACTCCACAGCGTGCCGGGAAACCCGAACTTCCAGGTTTCCCGCCGTCTCCCGGGTCCCCCCGCTCCGTGACCCGGGAAAATCCAGCCCATAGTGCCAGGCCTGGTCTGCAGGCATTTGTTCTGTAAGTGAGACTGCTCCTATATGCCTGCCTCTATTCTTCCAATCTCCCCCCTCTCCAGAAGGTGCTGGCTTAAAATCACTGAAGTTAACAGAATGTTGAGGTGTATCATCAAGTCTTCAGGGACAGTGTAGAGGAGCTTTACTCTGTATCTAACCCCGTGCTGTACCTGTCCTGGGAGTGTTTGATGGGACAGTGTAGAGGGAGCTTTACTCTCTATCTAACCTGTGCTGTACCTGCCCTGGGAGTGTTTGATGCGACAGTGTAGAGGGAGCGTTACTCTGTATCTAACCCGTGCTGTACCTGCCCTGGGAGTGTTTGATGGGACAGTGTAGAGGGAGCTTTACTCTGTATCTAACCCGTGCTGTACCTGCCCTGGGAGTGTTTGATGGGACAGTGTAGTGGGAGCTTTACTCTGTATCTAACCCGTGCTGTACCTGCCCTGGGAGTGTTTGATGGGACAGTGTAGAGGGAGCTTTACTCTGTATCTAACCCGTGCTGTACCTGCCCTGGGAGTGTTTGATGGGACAGTGTAGAGGGAGCTTTACTCTGTATCTAACCCGTGCTGTACCTGCCCTGGGAGTGTTTGATGGGACAGTGTAGAGGGAGCTTTACTCTGTATCTAACCCGTGCTGTACCTGCCCTGGGAGTGTTTGATGGGACAGTGTAGAGGGAGCTTTACTCTGTATCTAACCCGTGCTGTACCTGCCCTGGGAGTGTTTGATGGGACAGTGTAGAGGGAGCTTTACTCTGTATCTAATCCATGCTGTACCTGCCCTGGGAGTGTTTGATGGGACAGTGTAGAGGGAGCTTTACTCTGTATCTAACCCGTGCTGTACCTGCCCTGGGAGTGTTTGATGTTGAAACCAGATACAAATCAATACTGATCAATACCAGATACTGATCATCAACGCAAATTTCCCAGCCAATAGTATCATTTCCCTGAGTTGAGCACCTCCAGGTCAGACCTAGAATGCTCTTTGACCTTTGCCCTGCTACTTCCATGGAGATTCTCTGGGCTCATCCACGTCCACGGCCTCAATAGAGTCGGAGAGGAGCGAGAGAGACCGAACTCGCTAAAAAGAAAAATCTCAAAGTTGTGCCTTACTTGTATAACAGAGTACTTTGAACAAAATATATAATTCTACTAAAGTTTCCTTTCTTCTATAAATAATCACAGGCATTTGTCTTTTGTGTTCGCAATCAGGACTTTATGTTCTTCAAGACAAAAGACCCAACAAGTGCACTTCTCTAACTGGAGGCCATCAGCACGCCTTGACTTTCATCAGTTTAGGACCAGGTGAATAATGTCGTTCTCACTCATTACTCAATAGTCCATTAGTGCTTGCAGAGGAAAATGGTGCACTTTGTGAATAATGATGTGAAAACCCAGTGGGAGTGTGTGATGTGACTGAAGGTTCTCTCTGGTGGAATTGTAGCATCTGCAGGAGCCCCTCCCAAACCCGCGACGACCTCCACCTAGGGCAAGGGCAACAGGTGCAGGGGAACACCATCACCTCCAAGTTCCCCTCCAAGTCACACACCATCCTGACTTGAGAAATATATCGGCCGTTTCTTCATCGTCTCTGGGTCAAAATCCTGGAACTCCCTCCCTAACTGCACTGTGGGAGCACCTTCACCACACGGACTGCAGCACTTCAAGAAGGCGGCTCATCACCACCTTCTCAAGGGGCAACTAGGGATGGGCAATAAATGCTGGCCTTGTCAGCGACGCCCACATCCCGTGAATGAATTAAAAAAAAAAAGGAATCCCCTCTTCGCCTGCCCTCCTCTCCTGAAGACACTGACTTCTTGCTGGGGTATGCTACCCTCCTGCAGCGCCCAGTCTTCTGCTATAAGCCTGGATAGTGGGATATTCACTCATATCACAGCCTGCCCTCACTGAACATCTACAGGTGCACCTTCCAGCAGGGTCATTGAATAGCAATCAGAAGCGGGTACCCTGGCTGATATTATTTTCTTCCCATCCCGAGCTCAGGGACAGTTGAGTCCAATTGTACTGTTCTCCCAGACAGATATCCGAATGAGAATGGAACCTGATATGCATTGTACTTGCATATTGTTAATTGAACACTGGCGGTCTTCCTGATGGGAGTAAACACATCAACTGCACTCCAGGTTCTCCTCTTATATTGTTGCTGCATCTAGAGTGACTGTTCCAGAGGGTCTAAATTAAAAGCAGTCACTACATTACCACACCAACTTGAGTGTTTAGTTGAACATAAAACCTGGGACAGGCTCACACCACAAGCCATCAGCAAAGCAGGGCCTCACTATTTAAAGAAGAACAGGGGATTCCTGGCCAATATTTATCCCTCAACTAACATCACAAAAAAAACAATGATCTGGTCATTATCTCATTGCTCTTTGTTGGATCTTGCTGTGCGTGTGGGGTGAGGGGGGGTTCAAAAGCAGTGAGATGCAGCAGGAGTGAGTGAGGAGAGGTGGAAACAGTTGGTTGCTGAGTGTGGGGGTCAGGAGGTGTGGGTAGGGGTGGGAACAGACTAAAGCAAAATTAATTCCATTCACTCCCTCGAAGAGCAAAAAAAGAGTTTGCCCAGGACTGACCAGAGAAACCTTGCATTAATTGAAATAAATTCTTCTGACTGAACGGAGGGTGGGTGAAGGGTGGTGGGTGAGGGATGGTGGGTGAGGGATGATGGGGGATGGTGGGTGAGGGGTGGGGGATGGTGGGTGAGGGGTGGTGGGATGGTGGGTGAGGGGTGGGGGATGGGGGGATGGTGGGTGAGGGGTGGGGGGTGGGGGATGGTGGGTGAGGGATGGTGGGTGAGGGGTGGGGGGATGGGGGTGAGGGATGGGGGTGGTGGGTGGTGGATGGGGGGTGGTGGGTGAGGGATGGGGTGGTGGGTGAGGGATGGGGGGATGGTGGGTGAGGGAGGATGGTGGGGGGATGGTGGGTGAGGGATGGTGGGTGAGGGGTGGTCGGGTGGTGGGTGGTGGGTGGTGGATGGGGGGTGGTGGGTGAGGGATGGTGGGTGGGGTGGCACTGGGAGGAGATGGGGCAGATACAAGAGGTGGCAGGGGAGAGGAGGAAAGCAGCATCAGCGCAGAGGCCTGACTCTCCATCCTCTGAGGAGGGTTGTGCTGAGAACCATCTCGTGCAACCAGATATGGGCGGTTTCAGGGATAAGTGTACAGCAGCACCACCTACCTTGGAGACCAAGCCTGGAGGACTCACTCATTGGGATTAGACTGGGCGGGAGATTAAAGGGTGTGGGGAGTGAGCGGGAGAGTGGGATTAGACTGGGTGGGATATTAAAGGGTGCGGGGAGTGAGCGGGAGAGTGGGATTAGACTGGGTGGGAGATTAAAGGGTATGGGGAGTGAGCGGGAGAGTGGGATTAGACTGGGTGGGATATTAAAGGGTGCGGGGAGTGAGCAGGAGAGTGGGATTAGACTGGGTGGGATATTAAAGGGTGCGGGGAGTGAGCGGGAGAGTGGGATTAGACTGGGTGGGAGATTAAAGGGTGTGGGGAGTGAGCGGGGAGAGTGGGATTAGACTGGGTGGGAGATTAAATGTACGGGGATGAGCGGGAGAGTGGGATTAGACTGGGTGGGATATTAAAGGGTGTGGGGAGTGAGCAGGAGAGTGGGATTAGACTGGGTGGGAGATTAAAGGGTGTGGGGAGTGAGCGGGAGAGTGGGATTAGACTGGGTGGGAGATTAAAGGGTACGGGGAGTGAGCAGGAGAGTGGGATTAGACTGGGTGGGATATTAAAGGGTGTGGGGAGTGAGCGGGAGAGTGGGATTAGACTGGGTGGGAGATTAAAGGGTGTGGGGAGTGAGCGGGAGAGTGGGATTAGACTGGGTGGGAGATTAAAGGGTGTGGGGAGTGAGCAGGAGAGTGGGATTAGACTGGGTGGGAGATTAAAGGGTGTGGGGAGTGAGCGGGAGAGTGGGATTAGACTGGGTGGGAGATTAAAGGGTACGGGGAGTGAGCAGGAGAGTGGGATTAGACTGGGTGGGATATTAAAGGGTGTGGGGAGTGAGCAGGAGAGTGGGATTAGACTGGGTGGGATATTAAAGGGTGCGGGGAGTGAGCGGGAGAGTGGGATTAGACTGGGTGGGAGATTGAAGGGTGCGGGGAGTGAGGGGGAGAGTGGGATTAGACTGGGTGGGAGATTAAATGATACGGGGATGAGCGGGAGAGTGGGATTAGACTGGGTGGGATATTAAATGGTGTGGGGAGTGAGGGGGAGAGTGGGATTAGACTGGGTGGGAGATTAAAGGGTACGGGGAGTGAGCGGGAGAGTGGGATTAGACTGGGTGGGATATTAAAGGGTACGGGGAGTGAGGGAGAGTGGGATTAGACTGGGTGGGATATTAAAGGGTGTGGGGAGTGAGCGGGAGAGTGGGATTAGACTGGGTGGGAGATTAAAGGGTGTGGGGAGTGAGCGGGAGAGTGGGATTAGACTGGGTGGGAGATTAAAGAGTGCGGGGAGTGAGCGGGATTAGACTGGGTGGGAGATTAAAGGGTGTGGGGAGTGAGGGGGAGAGTGGGATTAGACTGGGTGGGAGATTAAAGGGTACGGGGAGTGAGCGGGAGAGTGGGATTAGACTGGGTGGGAGATTAAAGGGCGCGGGGAGTGAGCGGGATTAGACTGGGTGGGAGATTAAAGGGTGTGGGGAGTGAGTGGGAGAGTGGGATTAGACTGGGTGGGAGATTAAAGGGTGTGGGGAGTGAGTGGGAGAGTGGGATTAGACTGGGTGGGAGATTAAAGGGTGTGGGGAGTGAGCGGGAGAGTGCTCACAACTTAGTCACTGGAAATAGGGCTCGGCCACAAGATAAGAGAAAATAAAAAATTATATGAATATTAATTGGATGTGTGACCTTTCATTCCTATTCTCATTATTTAAGATTCCGTTGGCCTTTAATCTACTAGTCTTTGAAACATACAGCTCAATCACGCCTTTAAACGAGCCTTGCGCTGAAATCTATCTGCTCCATTCAAAATTGGCCCATTAATTAAGCAGTGACATTCACGGTGTGTGTCCTTGGTGTCACCCTCTTGAACGGGGCTTTAAATGAGCTCCAGGCCATCAACCACCACTGGAAAGATGATTAATATTATTTCCCAAAACCAAAATCATTGGAGAAACCTGTTCACTGATTAAGCTTGACATCGAATTAGTTCCCAAGCCTACTGTTGTCATCACAACTCTCACTGTTACTCTATTGTATGTTATTCAATTTGCACACAGCAAGCTCCCACAAACAGCAATGGGATAATTTAGTGGTGCTGGTTGAGGAATAAATATTGGCCCAGGACACCGGGGATCACTCCCCTGCTCTTTTTCGAAATAGTGCCACGGGATCATTTACGTTCACCTGAGAGAGCAGACGGTACCTCGGTTTAATGTCTCATCCGAAAGACGGCACCTCCGACAGTGCAGCGCTCCCTCAGCACTGCACTGGGAGCGTCAGCCTGGATTTGGTGCTCAAGTGTCTGGAGTGGGGCTTGAACCCACAACCTTCTGACTCCGAGGCGAGGAGTGCTGCCCACTGAGGCCCTGCTGAAGGCTGACGCAGCAGAGACTGCGGATGGAATCTCAAGTCAAGATCTCGGGACAATATGTTATCTGTTAGCACAATAAGATTTTTACCCTGTCTCTCGCTCTACTGACCTGAATACCAATCAGACTGGCAGTAGCTCAGGTGAGGCAACATTGACAGAGCATTATGCACATAGACTGAGAGATGAGGGTCACGCTCGGAGGGAGGGCAGCGTCATTGTCAATAAAGATAAGACGTCGCAGAAAAGCTGTACCTGTGGCGATGACTCTTTATTTCCCGCCAGACTTTGCTCAAGTGAGAGAATGCAATGACCACAAATCTCAGAGGAAATTGAATCTGTCTAGCTTGAGTTCCCTCACTGATTGTTGAAGTCGTTTGTTATCATTCTCCCAAATAAGGTGCCTGAGGCGTCAGATACAATTAGTTTTTCTCGTTGTTGGACTTTTCCATCTGGTTTTATGAGGTGAGAGTAATTACCCTGGAATCTGGTGGATATATCTTATAAAAGTGGGACATATTAGGGTCCAAATTGATCATTGTTGCCCCCATTTTATGGGCCTAGAACAGGCGCAATGATAACCAATTCAGCAGGAGAGGGACCCGATCTGTACGGACGTTCGGGCCACTGCTAAATTAGTCAGGGTCCTTGTTTTTTTTAGGCAGCCCCGGTGACCCCCTGAAATGAGAGCAGGAATCTGACGTCAATATTGAATTGAGGCTCCTGCTCTCACTTCAGGCCCAGATTGGTAAATTGGGTTTGCCCCAGTCAGAGTTCCAGGTCAAAAAACAAAACTTACAAAATCTTTGTGGAGTGGGAAGGAGCAGGAGCGCCTCCTCCTGGTTTCACAAGACAACTGCGGGTCGGTGATGGCCCGGTGTCTCCCCCACCCCCCCGATCATCTCCCACTCCGTCCCCACCCCCCGTGACTTGTCTATGGGCCTTGCCACGGGGCAAAACTGGTCAGGCCCCGACAGGCGGGCTGCATCTGGAGCCCGATTGGTGCCTGCAGCTCGCTTGTTTTTATTACAATGAGGCCCGAGGATGAACTTAGTTCAGGTCTCGGGGCCTCTCTGTTCTGGTGCGCCATCAGAATCGTGCCCGGTTTGGGGCACGAAGGAATTTAACCCCCAGTATTTCTGACGAGAGGTATTTAAGAACGAACTTGCATTTCTATCGCGCCTTTCATGACCTCAGGACGTCCCAAAGCGATTTACAGCCAATGAAGTACTTTCGAAGTGTAGTCACTGTTGATTTATGTCTGAAGTACATCGCTTTTCTCTGGCCGTTGATCAGACTGACCCTGAACGATGGATCCCATTCAAAGACAGGTCCCCCTCCACGGAGTAGTGGATGTATTGAACAAGTTCCCAGTCAAGTAGTAGCATCACTTTAGCCCAGGGCACCTGAGCCCCGAAATTCCACAGGGCTTCTCCCGGTCTCCCGCTGTAACTCCAGTGGGCCCCGGTCAGCGTATCATTCGCCAGGTGTAGCTGACAAAGGCAAAGTATTATTGCCCACCCTTAGTTGCCCAAACTGCATAGCTCGCTAGGCCACGAATTCTCATCCTCGTGTACAAATCCCTCCATGGCCTCACCCCCTCCCCATCTCTGTAACCTCCTCCAGCCCCACAGCACCCCCGAGATCTCTGCGCTCCTCCAATTCTGGCCTCTTGTACATCCCCGATTTCCATCACTCCACCATTGGCGGCCGTGCCTTCAGCTGCCTGGGCCCTGAGCTCTGGAACTCCCTCCCTAAACCTCTCCGCCTCTCTCTCCTCCTTTAAGACGCTCCTTAAAACCTACCTCTTTGACCAAGCTTTTGGTCAGCTGTCCTAATATCTCCTTATGTGGCTCGGTGTCAAATTTTGTTTGATAATCGCTCCTGTGAAGCACCCTGGGGACATTTTGCTACGTTAAAGGCGCTATATAAAGACAAGTTGTTGTTGTTGTCTTTGCCCATAACATGCTTGACGTGAGCTTCTGGTTAGGGTTATGTCGGGCGCTGGAAACTCCACCAGGAATAGGTGGAGACTGCAATACAATATGATAATGCACAGGGTGTGATGTCATTTAAACGTCAATGCTATTTGTCATCCTTTATGCTGGGGGTACAATAACAACAACGTGCATTTATATAGCGCCTTTAACGTGGTAAAACGTCCCAAGGCGCTGCACAGGAGCGTTACTCAATCTCACCGAGATAAATTGGGCCACCAGGAATCTGAATATTTGTATTATAACTGTTTTTTTTTTTACAAGTCTGGCAGGTCCTTTCTTGACCAATTTAGTGGCTTGAAGAGAGTTTTTGGCAGGGGTTTTGGGTTGTCCGTTTTTTTGTTAGCCATGTACAAGTTTGGACAAGGGGCGCTCCGATGAGAACCCCTCTTTATTTATGCTGTTGGGTGAAAGAAGAGGAGGAGGGGGCAGGGAACGAGGAGGACCGAATCCTTGCCCTCCCAATAGATTTTACAATTTATACAAAGGCAGACCGTACCTGGACTTGCCTGAGGAACAGAGTGTACACAGGGACGCTGCGACAGACCTGTGCTGCATGCTGAAGTTATGTGACATGCAGCCAAACTACAGGACTTAGCGCAGTGTTGCCAGCGGCAGTCAAGGTCACGCCAGCCCTAAACTTCTGTGGCCGAGGCTCATTCCAGGCTGCCGCGGGGAATGTCAGTCACTCAGCAGTGCACAGATGTGACAAGCAGGTGACTCATGTGTTGTTTGCCAGAAGTAGCAACTTCATTGCTCTCCCCACGGGCAGGCACGAACAGTACGAGAGTCCAGTCCATTCGATTTTCCTCCACATAGCAGGATTCCCCAAAGTCCAGGACATCATTCATTGATGGCTCCCGTTTGTTGCCCTGCGTGGTCCTGCACACTAATAACTGAGCATTCATGAAGTAGCAGGACTTTCATCACTGTTGCAATGCAGGAAACACAGCAGCCAAATTGCACACAGCAAGCTCCCACAACCAGCATTGTGATAATGAGCAGATCATCTGTTTTTTAGTGATGTTGGTTGAGGGATAAATATTGGCCCCAGGACACCGGGGAATAACTCCTCTGCTCTTGTTCGAAATAGTGGCCGTGGAATCTTTTACGCCCACCTGAGAGAGCAGACGGGGCCTCGGTTTGACGTCTCATCCGAAAGACGGCACCTCCGACAGTGCTGCCCTCCCTCAGCACTGCACTGGGAGCGTCAGCCTGGATTCTGGCCTCAATTGGATAGGAGAAGAGTAGGGATTGAAGGAGCCAATCTGTATACGTCAGTACGCTGCTCCTTATAAATGTGATATGGCAATGTCACTGGGCCCGCTCTGCTCATTGTAATGCATCCAATAGAGTCCCACTGTAAATAGGACATACAGGGCGTGACTTCCTACTGGCAGAGCCGGCAGCAGCTCATTCATTTTCAATGGTTACCGTCATCTTTTGGTTTGGAATATTCAGGTCACAGTTTCATTTGGGGATACCCCACCACACCCTACCTACCCCTCAGGCCCAGAGAGTCATAGAAACATAGAATCTAGGAGCAGGAGTAGGCCATGCGGCCCGTCGAGCCTGCTCCGCCATTCAATACGATCATGGCTGATCATCCAAATCCAGTACCCTGTCCCTGCTTTAATCCCCACAGTACACATATCCCACCCTACCCCCGTAACCCCACGTATTTAATTCCCCCTAACATATCCCATCCTATCCCCATAACCCCACATATTTAATCCCCCCTAACACTAAGGGTCAATTTATCATAGCCAAATCAACCTAACCCACACATTTTTGGACTGTGGGAGGAAACCGGAGCACCCGGAGGAAACCCACGCAGACACGGGGAGAATGTGCAAACTCCACACAGACAGTCACCCGAGGTCAGATTCGAACCCGGGTCTCTGGCGCTGTGAGGCACCAGTGCTAACCACTATGCCACCGTGTTGCCCACGTGACATTCAATCTCATTGGACTAACTCTCCCCCACCTCACTGCTAGCCCCGCCCCAGTGTATATGCATCGGATCACACACTCCCACAAGCCCAACATACGAACATACAAGATCGACGGGCAGGGAAAGACCAGCTGGTCCATCAAGCCTGCCCCGCCCTCCTGATGGCCGGACACTTCCTACCCCTCGCCCCAGCCCCACCCACCTTGTAGCCACGGAAAAGGGAGAAAAAAACAGAGAAAAGAGAAAACCCCAGGGCCAAGAAGGGAAAAACGCACTCTGGAAAATACTCCGGACCCCCTCAAGCGATCAAAACCAGTCCAGGAGTTCACATAGAATCTTACAGCACAGAAGGAGTCCATTCGGCCCATCGTGCCTGTGCCGGCTCTTTGAAAGAGCTCTCCAATTAGTCCCACTCCACCCCCCCGCGCTTTCCCCATCGCCCTGTTAATTTTTCATTTTTTTCTTTATTCATTCTCGGGATATGGGTGTCGCTGGCGAGGCCGGCATTTATCGCCCCTTGAGAAGGTGGTGGTGAGCCACCATTTTGAACCGCTGCAGTCCGTGCGGTGAAGGCGCTTTTTCAAGTATTTCTCCAATTCCCTTTTGAAAGTTACTATTGAATCGCTTCCACCGCCCCTTCATGATGTGGAGATGTCGGTGTTGGACTGGGGTGGACAAATGTGAGAAGTCGCACAACACCAGGTTATAGTCCAACAGTTTTATTTGAAATCACAAGCTTTCGGAGCACTGCTCCTTCGTCAGGTGGTGAAGGAGCAGCGCTCCGAAAGCTTGTGATTTCAAATAAAGCTGTTGGACTATAACCTGGTGTTGTGCGACTTCTCACATTTGACCTCCCTTTCAGGCAGCGCGTTTCAGATCACAACAACTCGCTGCGTAAAAAACCAAATTCTCCTCATCGCACCCGCCCTCCACGGCCCGAGTGTTGTCGATAAAGACCCTGACCTTCCCGATGATGTGATCCCTGCCCCAGTCAGGAACCGGACAAGCTCCCTCTCGAAGTCAGGAGAGTCGGCACCAGCCGGCCACACGTTCCAGAGGCTCACTGCTCGCTGGGGAAAGAAGAACCCGCCCAACAATCCAGTCTGTTCCTACTCTCAGACAGTCTCCTCTCGTCTCCCCTGGTCCGCCCCAATCTATTAAACTGGAATAAGCTCTCAATAGGCATGCTATCCAGCCCTTTCGTTATTTTTCAGACATCTATCAGATTGCCTTTAAGTCTACGCTGCTCTAAAGTAAATACTCCCACACAGGGCATTCCCGTTACAGTAAATCCTCGCCAACTGCCCCGCTCCTCTCCCAAATCTGCTCTTGGAATGAGATACACGCATATGTGGCCCCGATTTTAACTCCAGGTGGATTCCCCCGCTCAGGCCTGAGTTAAAATCACAGTTGGGTCTCAATGATGTCATCGGGCCGCAACATGCCTCTGTGAAGACACGTTGGCTCCGGGCGCGCGTCCTCGCTGCCCGCTCAGGAGAGCAGGTTAAAATTGCAGATCATGGCGGCTTTCGGCCAGGTAAGAGCCGGGGCGACTTTAACCGCCCGCCCGCCCGCCCGGTTTCTGCTGGGTGAGCAGCATTAAAATCTGACCCTCGTTGGACTAAACCCCCCCACAGCCGTTCCTCAGGCTGGTGTCAGCAGGATTTGCATTGTCATTGGGTGAGACGTGTCCAAACTAACGAATATCTGTGGTGGCTGAGACTGGGAGTTAGAGGTGGAGACCAAGAGCCGCAGTGGACATCAGATAATACAAAGTGTGACAGTAATTGAAGATCACACAGATGTGATGCACACAATAGTTGTCTGTTAGTAACTCCATACCACACATCTTGGTCGAACGGCACTGCAGGCAGGACCAAGAGAAGGTGCAGGTTCTTTCTCAGCTCATATCATTCAAAGAAACTAGGTCCGCCAAGATCAACTCGCGTTTATAGAGCACGTTTAATATAGAAAAAACAGGCCAAGGCGCTTCTCAGAGGTGAAATCAGACAAACGTTGGGTGTTGAGCCAAAGAAGGAGATATCAGGAGGGGTGGACAACAGCTCGGTCAAAGAGGGAGGTTTTAAGGAGGGTCTTAAAGGAGGAGAGAGAGGAGGAGAGGTTTAGGGAGGGAATTCCAGAGTGTAGGACCTAGATGGCTCAAGGCATGGCCGCCATTGGTGGAGCGATGGAGGTTGCTAGAATTGAAGGAACGGAATTATCTGGAGGGTGGTGGTGGTGGGGGTGGTGGTGGGGGTGGGGGTGGGGGTGGGGGTGGGGGTGGGTGCGGTTCTGGGGCTGGAGGAGGTTACAGAGATAGGAAGGGGCGAGACCATGAAGGAATTCAAACAGAAGGACGAGGATTTGAGGCATTGGAGGACTGGGAGCCCATCGACGTCAGCAACCACAGGGGCAATGGGCAAATGGCATTTGGTGTGGGGTGGAAAATGGGCAACAGGGTTTTGCTGGGTTGGATGGGGGGGGGTGGGGGGATGGGGAGGCAGGGATGATTGGCGGGGGGAATGGGGAGGACAGGTGGGGGATGGGGGGCCGGGGTGGGGGGGGTGATTATTGGCTTTGTGAGAAGGGGAGGTGGGGGAAAGCAGCAGAGGTCTCAATCTTAGTGACAACGAAGTCCGTTAGCTCCTCACACTTGGTGGTGGTGGTGAGGATATAGAGGGTAGCGGCGGGCTTTAAGAAGATGGTTGGCAGTGGAGAAAAGAAGCGGGGCTGGTCTCGCTGTCCAGGGTGATCCTGGAGCAGTGGGTGTTGTTGGTGGAGGAAAGCAGGACCTGATAGCTCTTGATGTGGTCCAGCCAGATCTGGCGATGGATGGCTAAACCAGATGTGCTCCAGAAATACTTAAGGCTGCGACCCCTTGGACTTGAGGGAGTGAAGATGGGGGTCATATACCTGGGGGAAACACCATGATCAGAGAGAATAAGGGTTTTATTGGGGGCAAGGACATCAAAGGTGGAGGAGAGGGAGTGGTGGAGCAGATCGATAGCTGCAGAATCATGGTGGATGGACAGACAGGTGAAGCTTCACAAAACTACGTTTTATTATTGGTAACATTGGATTTGACAGGGAAACAAATCTCTGTCAAATATAAAGTGTTGGAAGTGAATCTGGGGTAGTCTAAAGTACAGTCTCAAAATTCTCTGCTAATTGGCAATATCACTCAGAGAGAAGGCACAGATGGTGAATGTGGGAATTGCAAATGACGCACACGTGTAATTGGATAGTTAAACACTTTGTTAGGCTGGGGCAGAGGGAGCTTTACTGTGTATCTAACCCGTGCTGTACCTGCCCTGGGAGTGTTTGACGGGACAGTGTAGAGGGAGCTTTACTCTGTATCTAACCCGTGCTGTACCTGCCCTGGGAGTGTTTGACGGGACAGTGTAGAGGAAGCTTTACTCTGTATCTAACCCGTGCTGTACCTGCCCTGGGAGTGGTTGATGGGACAGTGTAGAGGGAGCTTTACTCTGTATCTAACCCGTGCTGTACCTGCCCTGGGCGTGTTTGATGGGACAGTGTAGAGGGAGCTTTATTCTGTATCTAACCCGTGCTGTACCTGCCCCGGGAGCGTTTGATGGGACAGTGTAGAGGGAGCATTACTCTGTATCTAACCCGTGTTGTACCTGCCCTGGGAATGTTTGATGGGACAGTGTAGAGGGAGCTTTACTCTGTATCTAATCCGTGCTGTACCTGCCCTGGGAGTGTTTGATGGGACAGTGTAGAGGGAGCTTTACTCTGTGTCTAACCCGTGCTGTACCTGCCCTGGGAGTGTTTGATAGGACAGTGTAGAGGGATCTTTACTCTGTATCTAACCCGTGCTGTACCTGCCCTGGGAGTGTCTGCTGGGACAGTGCAGAGGGAGCTTTACTCTGTATCTAACCCATGCTGTACCTGCCCTGGGAGTGTTTGATGAGACAGTGTAGAGGGAGCTTTACTCTGTATCTAACCTATGCTGTACCTGACCTGGGAATGTTTGCTGGGACAGTGTAGATGGAGCTTTACTCTGTATCTAACCCGTGCTGTACCTGCCCTGGGAGTGTTTGATGGGACAGTGTAGAGGGAGCTTTACTCTGTATCTAACCCGTGCTGTACCTGCCCTGGGAGTGTTTGATGGGACAGTGTAAAGGGAGCTTTAATCTGTATCTAACCCGTGCTGTACCTTCCCTAGGCGTGTTTGATGGGACAGTGTAGAGGGAGCTTTATTCTGTATCTAACCCGTGCTGTACCTGCCCCGGGAGCGTTTGATGGGACAGTGTAGAGGGAGCATTACTCTGTATCTAACCCGTGTTGTACCTGCCCTGGGAATGTTTGATGGGACAGTGTAGAGGGAGCTTTACTCTGTATCTAATCCGTGCTGT
Organism: Squalus acanthias; assembly: GCA_030390025.1. Lineage (NCBI taxonomy): Eukaryota > Metazoa > Chordata > Chondrichthyes > Squaliformes > Squalidae > Squalus > Squalus acanthias. The sequence continues at coordinate 640,284 of JASTWF010000103.1, forward strand.
ACCTGCCCTGGGAGTGTTTGATGGGACAGTGTAGAGGGAGCTTTACTCTGTATCTAACCCGTGCTGTACCTGCCCTGGGAGTGTTTGATGGGACAGTGTAAAGGGAGCTTTACTCTGTATCTAACCCGTGCTGTACCTACCCTGGGCGTGTTTGATGGGACAGTGTAGAGGGAGCTTTATTCTGTATGTAACCCGTGCTGTACCTGCCCTGGGAGTGTTTGATGGGACAGTGTAGAGGGAGCATTACTCTGTATCTAACCCGTGTTGTACCTGCCCTGGGAGTGTTTGATGGGACAGTGTAGAGGGAGCTTTACTCTGTGTCTAACCCGTGCTGTACCTGCCCTGGGCGTGTTTGATGGGACAGTGCAGAGGGAGCTTTATTCTGTATCTAACCCGTGCTGTACCTGCCCTGGGAGTGTTTGATGGGGACAGTGTAGAGGGAGTTTTACTCTGTATCTAACTCGTGCTGTGCCTCCCCTGGGAGTGTTTGATGGGACAGTGTAGAGGGAGCTTTGCTCTGTATCTAACCCATGCTGTACCTACCCTGGGAGTGTTTGATGGGACAGTGTAGAGGGATCTTTACTCTGTATCTAACCCGTGCTGTACCTGCCCTGGGAGTGTTTGATGCGACAGTGTAGAGGGAGCTTAACTCTGTATCTAACCCGTGCTGTACCTGCCCTGGGAGTGTTTGATGGGACAGTGTAGAGGGAGCTTCACTCTGTATCTAACCCGTGCTGTACCTGCCCTGGGAGTGTTTCATGGGACAGTGTAGAGGGAGCTTTACTCTGTATCTAACCCGTGCTGTACCTGCCCTGGGAGTGTTTGATGGGACAGTGTAGAGGGAGCTTTATTCTGTATCTAACCCGTGCTGTACCTGTCCTGGGAGTGTTTGATGGGACAGTGTAGAGTGCGTTTTCCTCTGTATCTAACTCGTGCTGTTCCTGCCCTGTGAGTGTTTGATGGGACAGTGTAGAGGGAGCTTTACTCTGTGTCTAACCCGTGCTGTACCTGCCCTGTGAGTGTTTGATGGGACAGTGTAGAGGGAGTTTTACTCTGTATCTAACCCTTGCCAGAAGGTATGGAGTAAAACGTATATTGTTAAAAAAGGAAAAAGCAGGAACTAAGTGTCACAAAACATATTTGAAAGTTCTTTATCTGAATGCATGTAGCATTCGTAACAAAATGGACGAGTTAACGGCACAAATAACTACGTATGGGTATGATCTTGTGGCCATTACAGAAACATGGCTGCAGGGTGACACGACTGGGAACTAAATATGCCAGGGTATTTAACAATCAGGAAGGACAGGCAGGAAGGAAGGGGAGGTGGGGTGGCTATGTTAATAAAGGAAGGAATCACTGTAATACAGAGAAATGATATTGGGTCAAAGGATCAGGATAATGAAACAGTTTGGGTGGAGATAAGGAATAATAAGGGGAAAAAAACACTAGTGGGAGTAGTATATAGGCCTCCTAATAGTTGCAACTATGCTGGAAGAAGTATTAATCAGGAAATAGTTGGGGCATGTAATAAGGGAACAGCTATAATTATGGGGGATTTTAACTATCATATTAACTGGACAAATCAAATTGGGCAGGGCAGCCTTGAGGAAGAGTTTATTAAGTGTATTAGGGATGGATTTCTTGAGCAGTATGTAACTGATCCTACAAGGGGGCAAGCAACCTTGGACCTGGTACTATGTAATGAGTCAGGATTAATTAATAATGTCCTAGTTAAGGATCCCCTTGGAATGTGTGACCATAACATGGTTGAATTCCATATCCAATTAGAGGGTGAGAAGGTTTTTTCTCAAACAAGCGTACTGAGCTTGAATAAAGGAGACTATGATGGTATGAGAGCGGAATTGATTAAAGTGGACTGGGAAAATAGATTAAAGGGTAAGACAGTACATGAGCAGTGGTGTTCATTTAAGGAGTTATTTTACAACTTTCAAAAATAATATACTCCACTGAGGAAAAAAGAGTGTAAAAGAAATGACAGCCATCCGTGGCTAAGTAAAGAAATTAAGGATAGTATCCGACTAAAAACAAGGACATATAAGGTAGCCAAACTTAATGGGAGGATAGAAGATTGGGAAGTCTTCAAAAGACAGCAAAAAGTAACTAAAGGATTGATTAAGAAAGGGAAGATAGATTATGAAAATAAATTAGCAAAAAATATAAAAACAGATAGCAAGAGTTTCTATAGTTATATAAAAAGAAAAAGGGTGGCTAAGGCAAACGTAGGTCCCTTAGAGGATGAGACCGGGAAATTAATGGTGGGAAACATGGAGATGGCAAAAATGCTGAACAAATATTTTGTTTCAGTCTTTACGGTAGAGGACACTAAGAATATCCCGACACTGGACAAACAGGGGGCTCTAGGGGGGGAGGAGCTAAATACGATTAAAATCACTAAGGAATTGGTACTCAGTAAAATAATGGGACTCAAGGCGGATAAATCCCCTGGACCTGATGGCTTACATCCTAGGGTCTTGAGGGAAGTGGCAGTAGGGATTGTGGATGCTTTGGTAATAATTTTCCAAAATTCCCTGGACTCAGCAAAGGTCCCGGCAGATTGGAAAACTGCTAATGTAACACCCTTATTTAAAAAGGGTAGTAGGCAGAAGGCTGGAAATTATAGACCAGTTAGCCTAACATCTGTGGTGGGTAAAATTTTGGAGTCTATTATTAAGGAGACAGTAACGGAACATTTTAGATAAACATAATTTAATAGGACAAAGTCAGCATGGCTTTATGAAGGGGAAGTCATGTCTGACAAATTTGCATGGGTGGAGGATTGGTTATTTAACAGGAAGCAGAGAGTGTTTGATGGGACAGTGTAGAGGGTACCAGAGGTATATTTTATTGATTTGTTGGATATATTCTCATTGGTTGAAATTCTAATGTTCCTGAGGAAGGGGGAGGCGAAGAAATTGCGGGAATCAAAAAGTACACGCACCAAGAGGCAGGAAGCACTAGAAACATTATTCTCAGTCCTGGACCACGGTGTCTGAAGGGTTAATCTTACAGAGACGCTAATGAAGAAATCAATTTAAGTCCAAGTTATATTGCGGTGTCTGCCAAGTCACGCCTCACATATCAGCACAAGATAATTCCATCAGGCATGTAATTCTGTTACCCATGAATCTTTTATCTGTAAGTCTACACTTACCAAGGATCCATTTTCAAGCTTTTTTAACTCGGTTTCGCCTCATACATCAGATTCCCGTCACTACTGTTAAAATCACACGGCGCAATGTTCCTCCAAACTGTACCTAGGGCCTGGAAATTTATTTGTTACCTTTAAACTTCTCCCCTCCTCGCTTGAAGGTGCTGACTCACATCGGGTGTAGGTTCCACAGGTGCTGACTCACATCGGGTGTAGGTTCCACAGGTGCTGACTCACATCGGGTGTAGGTTCCACAGGTGCTGACTCACATCGGGTGTAGGTTCCACAGGTGCTGACTCACATCGGGTGTAGGTTCCACAGGTGCTGACTCACATCGGGTGTAGGTTCCACAGGTGCTGACTCACATCGGGTGTAGGTTCCACAGGTGCTGACTCACATCGGGTGTAGGTTCCACAGGTGCTGACTCACATCGGGTGTAGGTTCCACAGGTGCTGACTCACATCGGGTAAAGGTTCCACAGGTGCTGACTCACATCGGGTGTAGGTTCCACAGGTGCTGACTCACATCGGGTGTAGGTTCCACAGGTGCTGACTCACACTGGGTAAAGCTGTTGAGGTTGGTGTTCAATTGGGAATTTCAAAACTGAGTTTGATAGATTTTTGTTGGGCGAGGGTATTAAGGGTTATGGAACCAAGGCGGGTAGGTGGAGATCAGCCATGATCTCATTGATTGGCGGAACAGGCTCGGGGGCTGAATGGCCTCCTCCTGTTCCTACCCACAGTCGAATGGTCTGCCAGTTCTCAATGTTCAGACTCACACAGAAAGAATGCCATTTTGACAAGGTACTAGACAATTGCCAGTGTCTCCTGCCCCGTTCCCCATCAAGATAATAAATATGCAAGTAACTTGTGTTGTAATTTGGAGAGTATCTTCTTCTTCTTCTTAGACAGTCCCTCGGAACCGAAGATGACTTCCTTCACACTAAAAATGAGTTCTCAGGTGACTGATGAGTCCAATGCGGGCCCTGCAGTCTCTGTCACAGGTGGGGCAGACGGTGGTGGAAGGGGCGGGAGGGTGGGGTGCTTGGGTTGACGTGCGCTCCTTCCACTGTTTGCGCTTGGCTTCCGCTTGCTCCCGGCGAAGAGACTTGAGGTGTTCGACGCCTTCCCGGATGCTTCTCCTCCACTTTGTGCGGTCTTGGGCCGGGGATTCCCAGGTGTCGGTGGGAATGTTGCACTTTTTCAAGGAGGCTTTGAGGGTGTCCTTGAAGCGTTTCCTCTGCCCACCTGGGGCTCTCTTGACAGTATAGATAGCTGAAGAAAAGCACTAAAAAGAAAGAAAGTCTTGCATTTCTACAGCGCCTTTCATGACCACCGGATGCTTTACAACCAATCAAGTACTTTTGAAGTGGAGTCACTGTTGTAATATGGGAAACGTGGCAGCCAATTTGCACACAGCAAGCTCCCACAAACAGCAATGTGATAATGTTTTTTTTGTTATGTTGGTTGAGGGATAAATATTGGCCAGGATACCGGGGAGAACTCCCTGCTCTTCTTTGAAATGGTGCCTTGGGATCTTTTAAATCCACCTGAGAGAGCAGATGGGGCCTTGGTTTAACGTCTCATCCAAAAGACAGCACCTCCGACAGTGCAGCACTCCCTCAGTACTGCACTGGGAGCGTCAGCCTGGATTTTTGTGCTCAAGTCCCTGGAGTGGGACTTGAACCCACAACCGTCTGTAACTCAGAGGTGAGAGTGCTGCCCACTGAGCCACGGCTGACACTAACTACAAGAGGGTCCTGGAGGCTCACTGTGGACAGAGATGCTCTATTATATCTAACCTTCGCATTCCTCCGCAGATATGACCTTGGAAGGGGGGACAGGAGTTCCTCCCACAACACGCCATTCTGAATCCTGCTACAACTGATGACCACTAGGACCAACGTCCTGAAGAACTTAATCTTCAAACAGGGCTGAAGACAGGAGGAGCCTTGAAATCACGGAGAATGCAGAGTGTGCAGAGAAACTCCCCTCACTCCACATAGAATCATCGAACCTTCCATCAGAAGGAGGTCCATCGTTCCCGTGCCGCCTCTTTGAAAGAGCACCTGTGAACTTATGGGCCAGCAGGTGCTGAGCTGAGATACTGGATTAAAACTCTCTGGAGAAATCAGTCTTCAACAACGAGGAAGTTACGGAGCTTTCTGAAATTTCTCGATCTGGATCTCGCTGTCCCTCTTCATTTTTCTGGATGTTTTCTCTTCTCTCTGTCATATCCTGGTGCAGCCCATCTGTGACCTGCCAACTGTGGCCCTGGTCTCTGGTAACACATATTGCCGCTGTCATTCTAGTTTATCCTCACTTCTGGGCATCTGGTATATTCCATTCTGCAATCCAGCACTTAGAGTACAAGAGCCAGTCTCCAATCACTCCGACTCAAGGGGGAACTAACTGGATGGATGGTCCACCTGGATAGATGTGAATAGATTAAAGTGATATCTTCTTGTGTTTGCGAAGAGCGGGTCACGGAGGAACTGTACCTAGGGGACAACTTTGTGTCTTCATTCATTATTCAATACTCTCAAATACTGCAGGATTGATGGTTTATACAGAGTGGAATGGATTTGTATGGGGAAGAGGCAAAAAGAAAAAGGATTACGGACCCGTTGGGTCTGTGCATAGTGGTGAAACATTAAGAAATCAATAAATTATGAATATTAAATTAAAAAACTCAAATAAAATTTTTTACTTAGAATTTACAACACAGCTCCACACCAGCCTCCTCCCACCCCTCTTCATCTCACCCCATCAACATATCCTTCTATTCCTTTCTCCCTCATGTGTTTATCCAGCTTCCCCTTAAAGGCAGCTCGAATACAAGGGATGAGTGGGAAGGCAAGAAAATGGACTGACTTGTAATAAAAGCAGTCTTGTTGCTAAAATGTCTTAGTTTCCCAAATGCAATTAATCTGCCAAAAAGAGATTAATATTGTTCAGAAAACTCACAGAAAAAGATAAAACTCTTAAAATTCTTGCGGCTCCTCCTCCAAATTCAATCAGACGAGAGCTTCAGGATATGAACCTTACATCACTACTACATTATTAAACCCTGCCGAGTTCTATTCTACAATCCCAACAGGGTTGGAACCAAAATGTTTCATGGAGTATTTCAGCCTCTCAGTCTGGAATTGTCCCTATTCCTTTACAGACTAACCATGGGTGAGGTGAAGAAGGTGGGAGGAGGCTCGTGTGGAGCACGGGCCTGTTGGCCCCATTGGCCTGTTCATGTGCTGGAAATACTTTGTAATACCCTGTGAAAGCAGCAGATCTCACTTTGAGGGAAGGAACACGAGACTAACCCACCTCAACCCGCAGTTGGTAGCACTCTTTGTCTTTCAGTCAGAAGGTTGTGGGCTCGATTCCCACACCAGGACCTGACCACATAATCTAGGCTGACATTTGCAGTGCATTACTGACGGAGTGTTGCACTGTCGGAGGGGCAGTACTGACGGAGTGCTGCACTGTCGGAGGGGCAGTACTGACGGAGTGTTGCACTGTCGGAGGGGCAGTACTGACGGAGTGTTGCACTGTCGGAGGGGCAGTACTGAGGGAGCGCCGCACTGTCGGAGGGGCAGTACTGAAGGAGTGCTGCACTGTCGGAGGGTCAGTACTGAGGGAGTGCTGCACTGTTGGAGGGTCAGTACTGAGGGAGCGCCGCACTATCGGAGGGGCAGTACTGAGGGAGCGCCGCACTGTGGGAGGGGCAGTACTGAGGGAGTGCTGCACTGTTGGAGGGTCAGTACTGAGGGAGCGCTGCACTGTCGGAGGGGAAGCACTGAGGGAGCGCCGCACTGTCGAAGGGGAACTACTGAGGGAGCGCCGCACTGTCGGAGGTGCAATACTGAGGAAGCGCTGCACTGTCGAAGGTGCCGTCTTTCAGACAAGACGTTAAACTGAGGTCCCGTCTGCCCTCTCAGGTGGACATAAAAGATCCCATGACACTATTTCGAGGAAGAACAGGGGAGATCTCCCCGGTGTCCTGGGCCAATATTTATCTCTCAATCAACAGTGCCTTTAGAATGCAGGTGGCATGCATTAAATGGGCATGTCCCTTGAGCAGGTGAGAAAATTCTCAGGTGAGTCACCCATTCCCCATTACCTGTGACCCCAGCTCTAGTTTGCTCCCTTTGCACCCAGTTATGAGAGGGTATTGGCACCATCCACTCTCTTGGTCAGGGAACAGGGTTGAGGACAGTGAACAGAGCACCGGCAGAGAAGGGAATGGACTTCTGTTCCCAAAACAAATCCTGGCGTAAAACTCCATTACTAGTTATACAAGCAGTGGATATAAATAGCTGAGTGTAAGGCTCGGCACGAATAACTTAATTAATCATTCATTGAGCAATTCAATTAAACCAACACAATATACACTAAACAACAACAGGAAAAATAGCACAAAATTAACATGAGAACATAAGAAAGCAGGGAATGAGGAAAGGCCAATCATTCAACCAATCAATCTCAATCCATCTACAGCCCATGTACACTCTCCCTTATCACAGACTCTGTGCATGGATTGAAGGGTATGGGCATGGATTGAGGGGGTATGGGCATGGATTGAGGGGTATGGGCATGGATTGAAGGGTATGGGCATGGATTGAGGGGTATGGGCATGGATTGAAGGGTATGGGCATGGATTGAGGGGGTATGGGCATGGATTGAGGGGTATGGGCATGGATTGAGGGGATATGGGCATGGATTGAGGGGTATGGGCATGGATTAAGGGGTATGGGCATGGATTAAGGGGTATGGGCATGGATTGAGGGGATATGGGCATGGATTGAGGGGTATGGGCATGGATTGAGGGGGTATGGGCATGGATTAAGGGGTATGGGCATGGATTAAGGGGTATGGGCATGGATTGAGGGGATATGGGCATGAATTAAGGGGTATGGGCATGGATTAAGGGGTATGGGCATGGATTGAGGGGATATGGGCATGGATTGAGGGGTATGGGCATGGATTGAGGGGTATGGGCATGGATTAAGGGTTATGGGCATGGATTAAGGGTTATGGGCATGGATTAAGGGGTATGGGCATGGATTGAGGGGGTATGGGCATGGATTAAGGGTTATGGGCATGGATTAAGGGGTATGGGCATGGATTGAGGGGTATGGGCATGGATTGAGGGGGTATGGGCATGGATTGAGGGGGTATGGGCATGGATTGAGGGGATATGGGCATGGATTAAGGGGTATGGGCATGGATTAAGGGGTATGGGCATGGATTGAGGGGTATGGGCATGGATTGAGGGGGTATGGGCATGGATTGAGGGGATATGGGCATGGATTGAGGGGGTATGGGCATGGATTGAGGGGTATGGGCATGGATTGAGGGGATATGGGCATGGATTGAGGGGTATGGGCATGGATTGAGGGGTATGGGCATGGATTGAGGGGTATGGGCATGGATTGAGGGGATATGGGCATGGATTGAGGGGTATGGGCATGGATTGAGGGGTATGGGCATGGATTGAGGGGATATGGGCATGGATTGAGGGGTATGGGCATGGATTGAGGGGTATGGGCATGGATTGAGGGGTATGGGCATGGATTGAGGGGTATGGGCATGGATTGAGGGGATATGGGCATGGATTGAGGGGTATGGGCATGGATTGAGGGGGTATGGGCATGGATTAAGGGTTATGGGCATGGATTGAGGGGATATGGGCATGGATTAAGGGGTATGGGCATGGATTAAGGGGTATGGGCATGGATTGAGGGGATATGGGCATGGATTGAGGGGATATGGGCATGGATTAAGGGGTATGGGCATGGATTGAGGGATATGGGCATGGATTAAGGGGTATGGGCATGGATTGAGGGGTATGGGCATGGATTAAGGGGTATGGGCATGGATTAAGGGGTATGGGCATGGATTGAGGGATATGGGCATGGATTAAGGGGTATGGGCATGGATTGAGGGGTATGGGCATGGATTGAGGGGTATGGGCATGGATTGAGGGGTATGGGCATGGATTGAGGGGTATGGGCATGGATTGAGGGGTATGGGCATGGATTGAGGGGATATGGGCATGGATTAAGGGGTATGGGCATGGATTAAGGGGTATGGGCATGGATTGAGGGATATGGGCATGGATTAAGGGGTATGGGCATGGATTGAGGGGTATGGGCATGGATTGAGGGGTATGGGCATGGATTGAGGGATATGGGCATGGATTAAGGGGTATGGGCATGGATTGAGGGGTATGGGCATGGATTGAGGGGGTATGGGCATGGATTGAGGGGTATGGGCATGGATTGAGGGGGTATGGGCATGGATTAAGGGGGTATGGGCATGGATTGAGGGGTATGGGCATGGATTGGTGACTTGTACTGGGACAAATGGTAGGAATTATTTGCTCATTGGTGTCTGAGAGATCAGTGCTCAGACGACAGTAACATTATCTCCCCATCTGGCCCTCCAATACATAACATACTGTTCGTAGAATTGCATAGAATGTGCAGCACAGAAACAGGCCATTCAGCCTAACCAGTCCGTGCCGGTGTTTCTGCTCCACACGAGCCTCCTCCCACCCATCTTCATCTCACCCTGTCAGCATATCCTTCTATTCCTTTCTCCATCTAGCTTCCCCTTAAATGCATCTCTACTATTCGCTTCAACCACTCCCTGTTGTAGCGAGTTCCACATTCTCCCCACTCTCTGGGTAAAGCAGTTTGTCCTGAATTCCCGATTGGATTTATTAGTGACTATCTTATATTTACAGCCCCAAGTATTTCAAAGTAAAAGTAATACAACCAAAACATTCCGGAAGGAAAAATAAACAGAAATCTGAACTTAAAGAATGAGATTCCTCATCAGGGCCTCTGTGAAGGGCTGGTTTCCCATCAGAATTCATCTTAAAAAGGAAGTGTTCCCATAGGGGTGACTTTTTATAAAGAGTCCCACCACCAGGAGCCTGTTAAAGTCACCCCATTAAGACTCCTTTTAAATGGGGAGTCTCCCAATTAGAGTGAGTTTTCTGATTTGGGCTCCTAATAAGGATGAACTCCTTACTCGTACTATTACCCCAGTGTCAGCTGTGGCTCAGTGAGCAGCACTCTCACCTTCTGAGTCAGAAGGTTGTGGGTTCATAATCCTACTCCAGAGACTTGAGCACAAAAATCTAGGCTGACACTCCCAGTGCAGTGCTGAGGGAGTGCTGCACTGTCAGAGGTGCCGTCTTTCAGATGAGACGTTAAACCGAGGCTCCTTCTGTTCTCTCATGAGGACGTAAAACATCCCACGGCACTATCTCGTAGCAAGAGCAGCGGAGCTCTCCCCGATGTCCTGGGGCTGATATTTATCCCTCAATCAACATCACTAAAACAGATTATCTGGTCATTATCACATTGCTGTTTGTGGGAGCTTGCTGTGCGCAAATTGGCTGCCGCGTTTCCTACATTACAACAGTGACTACACTTCAAAAAGTACTTCATTGGCTGTGAAAGCGCTTTGGGACGTGCTGAGGTCGTGAAAGGTGCTATAGAAATGCAAGTCTTTCTTTGATTCAACGAAGAGATCAGCCCACTTTAATTTAAAAAAAAACACAGATCCATTCACCATAACCGCAGTCTAAGTAAAGGTTTTAATTCATACGGTTTGCTGGAATGTTGACCGTGATTCATCTTTATAATATTATAAAACCGTGATTTTTCTAAACAGAAATGCCGGAGAGCGTTGGCCTAAGTGCATACTGGGATACCTAATTCCAAAATGGCTGACTTGACAAACTTAAGGAAAGATCAGGTCATTAAAATCATACTTATTTTCTCAACTGCTATGAGTAAAATCAGTTATCTTTTGGCAAGGCATTCTCTGGACCTCAAATAACTAAAGTTTTAGGGGGAGAAATTCAGTATCGCCCCGTTTGGGGCGCAATTATCGGCCGGGCGCAAAGTTTAGCGCCTGGCGCTAATTATCGCCTCCGACTGCAAACTTGACTTTTATCGCCCCTGGATGTGATTGGAGCGCTAAATCAGGCGCTTCACACCTCTCTTAAGGCGCTAATGCCGAGGAGCGAGGCGCTACCTCAGAGCGCTGGTGAAGCTCATGTGATGTCACTCAGCAATGGAACACAGACACACTGGCGCCAGCCAGTTCTTAAAGGGGAGGGTCGATCTTGCTCTCCATCCACACCCTGCTCATTGCAGCCTTGAATCTCGGCCTGGAGAGACCTATACATCAAATCTGCTGGAAAGAACAATGGAGAGGCCCAGGGAAAGAACTCAGAGTGCAGCCCCCATAGTCTCTTCTAAATCGAAGCAAGGAAGGTCAAATCAAAATGATCCTGCAAAGTGCTGCTCAGGACCCAAAACTCCTTCACACAGCGTTGAATTTCTCCAGAAGTCTCTCTCTCTCTCTCTCTCAGAAGGCGTGGTGCAAAAATGTCGCCGACAAAAAAAGGCAGGAAGCGATTGCCTTTAAATAGCGCTCCCCCAGTCCCTTCCCGACTGCAAAACGTTCCCCTCAACCTGTCGTTGCTAGCGGCAGGCGGAAAGGCAGGGAGCACCACTCAATATCCAGTCCGGGGTGCTACCGGGGTGTTGCACGCTCGACTGACGTCATGATCTGCGGGCGCAGGAGATCGTGGCGGTAGTGTTTAGCGCCGCCGCAAAATGTCTGGTCAATTTCGCGAGCGGTGCAAACATCGCCACACGACGCAAACATCGCCATGCCCGGGTGCTAGTTGCTTTGCGCCCTCTTAGGGCGCTAACGGGAGGCGCAAAGCAACCGAATTTATCCCCCTTAGTGATTTGAAAGGGAATTGTTTGACTGCTGTCTGATAGTCAATCTGAGGTGCCAGGATAAGTAGGCAGTTAAATCAAGTTAGACATTTTCTTTACACGGAGGGTTGTTAAGACATGAAACAGCCGACCGGAAGCAGTAGGCAAGGCAGAATTCATAAGTGCTTTTGAAAGGGAAGTGGATAAATATTTTAAGAAGACAGATCTTGTCCAGATTTGCAGTTGTAATGGAGTAAGGGGGGAAATTACGTAAGTACATGAGGGAGAAAGGAATAGAAGGATATGTTGATGGGGTGAGGTGAAGAGGGGTGGGAGGAGGCTCGTGTGGAGCATAAACACCGGCACAGACCTGATGGGCCGAATGGCCTGTTTCTGTGCTGTAAATTCTATGTCATTAACAGTGCGTGTGGACTAATTGGATAGCTCTTTTAGAGAGCCACCACAGGCACAGGGGCTCCTTCTGTGCTCCACAAATTCAATAAAACCCAGTGTGGAGGAATATAAAGTGCACCGTATTGAAATGAAAATGGTGACTGCAATGGCAGAGCAGTGGCAGGGTTGGGGGGGGGCGGGTCATGACCTCCCCCAATCATTCTGAGATTGGCCAACGTGGCTTTGGAGGACGCCCTCCATTTCACTCCCAGGAAACTCTTTCGGTCTCCAGCTGTGGCCTGTGCCTGTGTCTGTGCCTGTGCTGTTCCAGGCTCGGTCTTCAGACTGGGTCAGTCGGCATTCCGTGGTTCCCAGCTCAGACGAGAGAAGGGTGAAGTTGGATGAGCCCTGGCCGGGGGGGGGGTGGTATTTGGGTGTTTAACATGTTCAGTTACTGCGGGTCAGCACAGAACCTTCGCCCCAGAAATTGGGCCGTGTAGCGCCCGTTTCTTCAGGCGCTACGCGGCCTCCTAAGCTTCCCAAAATGGCCGCACACGTCTGACCTTGGAGCCATCTCAGAAACGGTTGGAACCTGCGATGACGGAATTGTAGTTTCTTTCAGGGCGGATGATATAAGATGGTCCGCTACCCCCTTCCTCCATCCAGGCTTTAACTTTTGATCCTGCGTGCGTCTTGGTGTCATCTTGTCTTTGTGTATCCAGGGCGCACTGCGTGTGAGGGAGGTGATGTCCCTTTAAGAGAGGAAACATATTGAGACCTGCTCTGAGGGTGGGAGAACGTCGTTGTTGGGTTTAGGCTCAGCTGATGTGTTTTAAGTGAGGCAGAGAGCGTACTCTTTGCAATTACAATTCCATTCAGCCCATTACCATCCCTCTCCATTTTGTTGCCTACCAATTCAAGAGGGTGACAGTCTCCATTATCTGCAGCTCCATGTTCTGAGCTGGTTCCTGCTAAGTATCAGTAGTTCGTGGGTTCGAGTCTCACTCCAGAGACTTAAGCGCAAAATTCCAGGCTGACACTCCAGTGCAGTACTGAGGGAGTGCTGCACTGTCGGAGGTGACGTCTTTTGGATGAGACGTTAAACCGAGGCCCCGTCTGCTCTCTCAGGTGGACGGAAAAGATCCCATGGCACTATTTGGAAGAAGAGCAGGGGAGTTCTCCCCGGTGTCCTGGGGCCAATATTTATCCCTCAACCAACATCATTAAAACAGATTATCTGGTCTTTATCACATTGCTGTTTGTGGGAGCTTGCTGTGCACAAATTGGCTGCCGTGTTTCCCACATTACAACAGTGGCTACATTTCAAAAAGCACTTCATTGGCTGTGAAGCACTTTGGGACGTCCCGTGGTGGTGAAAGGCGCTACAGAAATGCAAGTCGTTCCTTATTTTCTTTCAGTAGAATTTAAATGAGGTGCGATTCTGAAAAACACATTGAGCAACAAATCTCAGGCCGCTCTTTGAAATCTGCGTGACATTGAGCCCCAGGAACTTCCTTTACCTCGATCACTGACCAAGGTCATGTGTGATCACTTCCCCCATCACCTTCACCATCCATAAACCCCCCTGACACCTTCCTCCAACACCTTAACCCACATTCTCTGCCCTGGGACAAATCTATACCCCAGCTCCCTCTCTCCTCTGGCTGGCCACCGACTCCCTGTTCCCCCAACTCACTGAATTGAAAATCCTCGTCCTCAGTTACAGATCCCTTCACTGTCTTGCTCCATCTACCACAGTGTAACCTCCTCCAGCCCATACACTAAGATACAGATCAGCCGTGATCTAATTGAATGGCAGAACAGGCTCGAGGGTCTGCATGGCCTCCTCCTGTTCCTAATGTTCGCTTCAGCACCCTTTGATCCACTGACTCTGGCCTTCTGTGCACCCCACTTCAACAACAACTTGCATTTATATAGCGCCTTTAATGTAGAAAAACCTCCCAAGGCACCTCACAGAGGTGCAAGCAGACAGTAATGGATGCTGAGCTAGAGAAGGAGATATTAGGACAGGTGACCAAAAGCTTGGCCGAAGAGGTAGGTTTTAAGGAGCATCTTAAAGGAGGAGAGAGAGGCGGAGAGGTTTAGGGAGGGAGTTCCAGAGCTTCGGGCCCAGGCAGCTGAAGGCACGGCCGCCAATGGTTGAGTTAACTGAGCCGATCTTGGGCAGTAGTTGGAGAATTGTAGTTAGCCTCAGCACCCTGCAGGCTAGGAGTAGGGGGGCGGGGTGGGGAGAAGGGGGAAATCAGCCTGGGTTCCTGCACCGAGTGCAACACTCAGTGACTCCCCCTGCTGGAGAGCACATCAGATAAGGACAGATCACTTCCAACTCTCCGACACCTCCTCCTACCTCCACCTGGACCATGACCCCACTACCGAACATCAAGCCACCGTGTCCAAGACTGTCACTGACCTCATCTCCTCTGGAGATCTTCCCCCCACGGCCGCCAACCTCATAGTTCCCCAACCCCGCACAGCCCGCTTCTACCTCCTTCCCAAGATCCACAAACAGGACTGCCTTGGTAGACCCATCGTTTCAGCCTGTTCTTGCCCCACGGAACTTATCTCTTCCTATCTCGACTCTATTTTTCTCCCCTTGTCCAGTCCCTTCCCACCTACATCCGCGACTCTTCCGATGCCCTCCGCCACTTTAACAGTTTCCAGTTTCCCGGCCCCAACCGCCTCCTTTTCACCATGGACGTACAACCCCTCTACCCCTCCATCCCCCACCAGGATGGCCTGAGGGCGCTCCGCTTCTTCCTTGAACAGAGGCCCAACCAGTCCCCATCCACCACCACCCTCCTCCGCCTGGCTGAACTTGTTCTCACATTGAACAACTTCTCCTTTGACTCCACTCATTTGCTCCAAATCAAAGGTGTTGCTATGGGTACCCGCATGGGTCCTAGTTATGCCTGCCTTTTCGTGGGATATGTGGAACACTCTTTGTCCCAGTCCTACTCGGGTCCCCTCCCTCACCTCTTTTTCCGGTACATTGACGACTGTATCGGTGCCGTTTCCTGCTCTTGCCCCGAACTAGACAATTTCATTCACTTTGCCTCCAATTTCCACCCTTCCCTCACCTTCACATGGTCCATCTCCGACTCTTCCCTCCCCTTCCTCGACTTCTCCATCTCCATCTCTGGGGATAGGTTATTGACCAACATTCACTTCAAGCCCACTGACTCCCACAGCTACCTGGACTACACTTCCTCCCACCCCGCCTCCTGTAAGGACTCTATTCCCTTCTCCCAGTTTCTCCGTCTCTGCCGCATCTGCTCCAACGATGCCACCTTCCATACCAGTGCTTCCGACATGTCTTCCTTTTTCCTCAACCGAGGATTCCCCTCTACCATGGTCGACACGGCACTCGACCGTGTCCGTTCTATCTCCCGCACTTCTGCCCTCACCCCGGCCCCTCCCTCCCGGAACCACGATAGAGTTCCCCTTGTTCTCACCTTTCACCCCACCAGCCTCCACATTCAATGGATCATCCTCCGCCATTTCCGCCACCTCCAACGTGATCCCACCACCAAGCGTATCTTCCCCTCACCTCCCCTTTCAGCATTCCATAGGGACCGCTCCCTCCGAGACACCCTAGTCCACTCCTCTATCACCCCCAGCACCCCTTCCCCCTCGCCCGGCACCTTCCCGTGCAAGCGCAGGAGATGCAACACCTGCCCTTATACATCCCCCCTTCCCACTCTCCAGGGCCCCAAACACCCCTTCCAGGTGAAACAGTGATTTACTTGTACTTCTTGCAATCTAGTATACTGTATTCGCTGCTCACGATGTGGTCTCCTCTACATTGGGGAGACCAAACGCAGATTGGGTGACCGCTTTGCGGAACACCTCCGTTCAGTCCGTAAGGGTGACCCCGAGCTTCTGGTCGCTTGTCATTTTAATTCACCTCTCCACTCCCACTCAGACCTCACCGTCCTCGGCCTCGTGCATTGTTCCACGGAAGCTCAGCGTAAGCTCGAGGAACAGCACCTCATCTTCCGATTAAGCACTTTACAGCCTTCCGGACTCAATATCGAGTTCAACAATTTCAGATCATAACCTCGGCCCCTATCATATATATATATATACATTTTATCCACCCTTTTGGTTCTTGCCTTTTTCCTTTTTTTTCTCTCTCTCCCCCTACGGCAGCTGTCTCTCATTCTGCCAGCATTTCACACTTCACCTTTTGTTTCTTAACCTGTCCTATTACCATCTCGTCTTGCCTTGAGCATCTCTTAATGTCTCTACTTACCATAGACCACCCCTTTTTGTTCTTTTAATCCTCCCCCCAGCCTCCCCCTTGCTTTTTTATCTGTTTCATTTCCTGCTCTTTTCTCAGTTCTGACGAAGGGTTTTGACCTGAAACGTTAACTCTGTTTCTCTCTCCACGGATGTTGCCTGGCCTGCTGAGTTTTTCCAGCGTTTTCTGTTGTTGTTTCAATTTTCCAGCATCTGCAGTATTTTGCTATCAGATAAGGACAGAGTTTGCCGGCCTGACTGTTTGAATAGCCTGTCAACACTATCTGTAAATGCCATGGCTACAAGAGCAGGCCAGAGGCTGGGTATTCTGCAGCGAGTGTCTCACCTCCTGACTCCCCAAAGCCTTTCCACCATCTACAAGGCACAAGGCAGGAGTGTGATGGAATAGTCTCCACTTGCCTGGATGAGTGCAGCTCCAACAACAATCAAGAAGCTCGACACCATCCAGGACAAAGCAGCCCGCTTGATTGGCACCCCATCCACCACCTTAAACATTCACTCCCTCCACCACCGGCGTACCGTGGCTGCAGTGTGTACCATCGACAAGATACACTGCAGCAACTCGTCAAGGCTTCTTCGGCAGCACCTCCCAAACCCGCGACCTCTTCCACCTAGAAGGACAAGGGCAGCAGCACATGGGAACACCACCACCTCCAAGTTCCCCTCCAAGTCACACACCATCCTGACTTGGAAATATATCGGCCGTTCCTTCATCGTTGCTGGGTCAAAATCCTGGAACTCCCTCCCTAACAGCACTGTGAGAGTACCTTCACCACACGGACTGCAGCGGTTCAAGAAGGTGGTCCACCATCACCTTCTCAAGGGCAACTGGGGATGGGCAATAAATGCTGATCTTGCCAGCGACGCCCACATCCCATGAATAAATTAAAAAAAAAATTTTTGGGAAACTGACTGTCCAGGTTCACATATGAGAAATCTCCACTTGGGGAAGAAACATAGGAACAAGAGGAGGCCATTCAGCCCCTTGAGCCTGCTCCGCCATTCATTTAGATCATGGCTGATCTGCACCATAACTTCATATACCCACCTTGGTTCCATAACCCTTAATACCCCGGCCTATCAAAAATCTAGCAATGTCAGTTTTGAAATTTTCAATTGTCCCCCAGCCTCAACAGCTTTTTGGGGGAGAGAGTTCCAGATTTCCACCACCCTTTGTGTGAAGAAGTGCTTCCTGACATCACCCCTGAACGGCCTGGCTCTAATTTGAAGGTTATGCCCCCTTGTTCTGGACTCCCCCCACCAGAGGAAATAGTTTCTCTCTATCTACCCTATCGAATCCTTTAATCATCTTAAACACTTCAGCTAGATCACCCCTTAATCTTCTAAAGTCAAGGGAATACAAACCTAGTCTGTGCAACCTGTCCTCATAATTTAACCCTTTTAGCCCCCGGTATCATTCTGGTGAATCTGCACTGCACCCCCTCCAAGGCCAATATATCCTTCATGAGGTGCGGGGCCCAGAACTGAACGCAGTTACTCCAGATGGGGTCCATCCAGAGCTTTATATAAACTGGAACATAACTTCCACCCCTTTGTATTGCAGCCCCCTCCTCAGCCTGGGGTTGAGGAATTGGAAGGCACAGCAGACTTGGAGCCAGATCTTCAGGAGAGGCGGAGAGGCGGAGGTCGGCAAACAAACAGAAATTATTTATTTAATACAGTCACCCACTAAAATATCGAGTGCTGTATCGCAGCCCTGTGAAGCGTGCAGACATTTCAGTTCATTTTCATTCAGTGTTGTCATCTCACTGATAGTTCAATACACAGTTTTATAGCAGGTCTCCCACTTTGCCTGTTATTTTTGTACTCTGATAGATTTCCACTCAATCAAACAATTCACTAAGTTTGATTTGATTTGATTTTTTTCTGGTGCTTATTCAGTTAAGGTTGGAAGAGTGGCGACAGCGTGGGCTAGATACAGAGCTCCAATAGCGGGCCTCAGCCCCAGTGTCATCTCTCTCCCGTTTCCTCTCCACTTCACCACATTAGTGCCGATTTAGTTTCCCAATTACAAGCAGTTTCCTATTGTTGCCCGAAGCTGATAAGAAATTTTGACACCTCAAGTCAATGGTGTTGTGATCTGGAACGCGCTGCCTGAAAGGGCGGTGGAAGCAGATTCAATAATAACTTTCCAAAGGAGAATTGAATATTTAATTAAAAAGGAAAAATTTGCAGGGCTGTGGGGAAGGAGCTGGGGGAGTGGGGCTAATTGGATCGATCTTTCCAAGAGCTGCCACAGGCAAGGAGGGCCGAATGGCCTCGTTCTGTGCTGCATGAGTCTATGATTCTATTCCACGACCCTTTGTGTGAAGAAGTGCTTCCTGACATCGCCCCTGAATAGCCTGGCTCTAATTTGAAGGTTCCGCCCCGTTGTAAGCTTCCGACCACATATCCGCAACATAACAAAGACCACCTATTTCCACCTCGGTAACATCGCCCGTCTCCACCCTTGCCTCAGCTCATCCGCTGCTGAAACCCTCATCCATGCCTTTGTTACCTCTAGACACATATAAGATTGTGAAGGGGTTGGATCGGGTGGATGCGGGGAGGATGTTCCCGATGACGGGTGAGACGAGAACTAGGGGACATAGTCTTAGAATAAGGGGCTGCTCTTTCAAAACTGAGATGAGGAGGAACTACTTCACTCAGAGGGTGGTAGGTCCATGGAATATGCTGCCACAAAAAGCTGTAGAAGCTACAACATTAATTAAATTTAAAACAGAAATAGACAGTTTCCTAGAAGTAAAGGGCATTAAGGGTTACGGGGAGCGGGCAGGAATTTGGACATGAGTCTAGGTTCGGATCGGTCATGGCCCTGTGGGTAGTGGAGCGGGCCCAGGGACTGTGTAGCCTGATTCTGCTCCTATTTCGTGTGTGCAATTCTGTTAGATGCAGGAGATGGTTCTGTGATAGATAGTAGATTGGCGGTTAGGATCAGATCAGCCATGATCTTATTGAATGGCGGAGCAGGCTCGAGGGGCCGATTGGCCTACTCTTGCTCCTATTTCTTATGTTCTTATGTTCTTATGTAGACTTTTCTTATGTTCTTATGTTCTTATGTAGACTTGACTGTTCCAACGCACTCCTGGCTGGCCTCCCACATTCCACCCTACGTAAACTTGAGGTCATCCAAAACTCGGCTGCCCGTGTCCTAACTCGCACCAAGTCCCGTTCGCCCATCACCCCTGTGCTCGCTGACCTACATTGGCTCCCGGTTAAGCAGCGCCCCGATTTCAAAATTTTCATCCTTGTTTTCAAATCCTCCATGGCCTCACCCCTCCCTATCTCTGTAATCTCCTTCAGCCCCACAACCCCCTGAGATCTCTGCACTCCTCTAATTCTGCCCTCTTGAGCATCCCTGATTATAATCGCTCAACCATTGGTGGCCGTGCCTTCTGTTGCCTAGGCCCTAAGCTCTGGAATTCCCTCCCTAAACCTCTCCGCCTCTCTCTCCTCCTTTAAGACGCTCCTTAAATCCTCTTTAACCAAGCTTTTGGTCACCTGCCCTAATTTCTCCTTATGTGGCTCGGTGTCAGATTTTGTTGGATAATCGCCCCGGTGAAGCGCCCTGGGACGTTTTGCTACGTTAAAGGCGCTGTATAAATGCAGGTTGTTGTTGTTGCCGTGTTTTGGCTGTGAAACAGCTGCACTTCGACTTCATTCAATGTATGTGAAGTAGCCGAGAGGTATTGCTCAGAGATGTGAAAAGGAGCTGTATAAACCCAAGGCTCGTACACATCTCCACACCACGTGTCAGAAAAATAAGTGGAGGAAGAAACAGGTTTTTATTTTTAGAAATTTGCAGGCAGCCCGCTCAAAATCCAGACTGAGATACACAGTGTTTCTGCTCCACACCAGCCTCCTCCCACCTCGCTTCATCTCACCCCATCAACGTGTCCTTCTATTCCTTTCTCCCTCAGGTGTTTATCTAGCTTCACCTTAAATGCATCTATACTATTCGCTTCAACCACTCCCTGTGGTAGCGAGTTCCACATTCTCACCACTCTCTGGGTAAAGAAGTTTCTCCTGAATTCCCTATTGGATTTATTAGTGACTATCTTATATTTATGGCCCCTAGTTCTGGTCTCTCCCCACAAGTGGAAACATCTTCTCTACGTCTATCCTATCGAACCCCTTCATTATTTTAAAGACCTCTCTCAGGTCACCCCTCAGCCTTCTCTTTTCTAGAGAATTGAGCTCCAGCCTGTTCAATCTTTCCTGATAGGTATAACCTCTCAGTTCTGGTACCATCCTTGTAAATCTGTTTTTGCACCTTCTCCAGTGCCGCTAGATCCTTTTTATAATATGGAGACCAGAAGTGAGCGCGGTGCTCCAAGTATGATCTAGACAAGGTTCGATACCAGTTTAACATAACTTCTCTGCTTTTCAGCTCTATCAGATGGGGGTGGGAGATAGCCCATGGCTTCCTTCCCAACAGCTGGTTATAGAGAGACGTTGGTAAACGGAGGAAGGTTGGTTGTTCAGCTGCCTGTCCGCTCAATCAGAGATAGTGGGTGTGCATCGTCTGTGAAAACATTAGACTGGAAACAAAAGAATCTCAATGTACCTGGAGGCCTGAGCAAAGGTGAGGTGCGGGGGCTCCCATGGACGATCTGATGTGGTACCTCCGCACATCTGCAAAGTGTGCTGTGCTACTTGGCAGCATAATTTAATTTCCTTTTAATGGTTATTTCAAAACTAATTGTCTCCACTTCTCAATTCAAAACACTTCAGGGAAATGGGTAAGTGTTAATTAAAAACCAAAGTAAATCTTTGTTTAATTTTTGATAAGATTTGACAGGACTGGGACTTAGTACTTTTTCAAGCGCAGATAAAAAGAAATTCAGGAAACTGGAAAATGTAAGAAAGTTATTAATTTGCTCGGCATCTGAAACATATTTTACCTGCCCTGGGAGTGTTTGATGGGACAGTGTAGAGGGAGCTTTACTCTGTATCTAACCCGTGCTGTACCTGCCCTGGGAGTGTTTGATGGGACAGTGTAGAGGGATCTTTACCCTGTATCTAACCCGTGCTGTACCTGCCCTGGAAGTGTTTGATGCGACAGTGTAGAGGGAGCTTTACTCTGTATCTAACCCGTGCTGTACCTGCTCTGGGAGTGTTTGATGCGACAGTGTAGAGGGAGCTTTACTCTGTATCTAACCCGTGCTGTACCTGCCCTGGGACTGTTTGATGGGACAGTGTAGAGGGAGCTTTACTCTGTATCTAACCTGTGCTGTACCTGCTCCTGGAGTGTTTACTCTTCACTACGAGTAAGAACAGATCTGCGTGGCCATAATGTACATGTATTTCAATGTCCTCTTGATACAGGGTTGCTCGTGATTATATCTGATGCAACATAATGTTGTGACAGGTAGAACACTGCTTTGTAATTCATCTAAATGACACATTATTATAATTTTCTATTTAAGCATCTATTTAAGCCTTGCAGTTAGTCTCCTGGCTGAAGTAAAGGAAATTCTTTTTTAAAATTCGTTCCTGGGATGTGGGCGTCACTGGCAAGGCCAGCATTTATTGCCCATTGGTGGTGAGCCGCCTTCTTGAACCGCTGCAGTCCGTGTGGTGAAGGTGCTCCCACAGTGCTGTTCGGGAGGGAGCTCCAGGAGTTTGACCCAACAACAATGAAGGAGCGGCGATATATTTTCAGGTCAGGATGGTGTGTGACTTGGAGGGGAACTTGGAGGTGGTGGTGTTCCCATGCACCTCCTGCCCTTGTCCTTCTCAGTTCTTCCTAGAAGCCAAAAGTTAGGTTTTTCAGCTGTTCCATTGCTACGGTGATGGTGCAGTGAGAGTAAACCATCTTCGCTGGATATAGCTCAGGGCTAAAGACGCTTTACTTACCCTCCACACACTGATGAGTGTCACATTCATTACAACTGGATGATGCACTTTTCTCATTAATTATGTGTATTTAGCTACCATGGTGATAAATCACTCAACAAAGGTAAGAATTACCCTTTGCTTCATGACAGACTATAGCAGTCTGCAGAAACGTAAAAAAACATGTGTTGTGATACACACTGTTGGCAGGGTATGGGGTTGATTTGAATAATCGACACAGCCTAATAATGTGGGGCATAATCTTAAAATTAGAGCCAGGCCGTTCAGGGGTGATGTCAGGAAGCACTTCTTCACACAAAGGGCAGTGGAAATCTGGAACTCTCTCCCGCAAAAGGCTGTGGATGCTGGGGTTCAATTGGAGCTTTCAAGACTGAGATGGATAGTTTTCTGTTGGGTAAGGGTATCAAGGGGATATGGAGCGAAGGTGGGCAAATGGAGTTGAGGTACAGATCAGCCATGATCGAATAGAATGGCGGAGCAGGCTCAAGGGGCTGAGTGACCTCCTCCTGTTTCTATGTTCTGAATTTCTTCAAGTAACCTGAGTTTTGCTGTCCCGGTGCCTGAGCTGGTGAAGACACTGGCCAAACATCAGTTGTGTGTGGTACAGAGCAAGAAGCTCCAACGTTTGATGCCAGGTCCAGGCTGAGTGAGCTGAGCGCCGCTGGATGGGCGTTGGGACCTGGGATGATTAACCTCACTCATCCTTGGTTAAGGATGGAAAAAAAATAATCAGCCAGGATTCCTGCACCTGACTACTATTTAGTATTGCCTTCTGGGAAGTGTGTGGATAATGGCACGGGTGGGATATGGAATCGAGTAGCTGTACAGGAGTCATAAGGGAAGACTGGCCGGATGGGTGATGTACTGAAGGGTGACTGCTGCCCGTGGAATTGTACCCCAGCGTGAGTCAGCGCCTTCAGGATAAGAGGGGAGAGAATGGGAGCAAAAAATACACTTCCTATAGTCTCACCATTTGCACTCTAATTAGACATAAGGAAAGAATTTGCATTTCTATAGCGCCTTTCATGACCTCAGGACGTCCCAAAACGTTTTACAGCCAATGAAGTACTTTTGAAGTGTAGCCACTGTTGTAATGGAGGAAACACAACAACCAATTTGCGCACAGCAAGATCCCACAAACAGCAATGTGATAAAGACCAGATAATCTGTTTTAGTGATGTTGGTTGAGGGATAAATATTGGCCAGGACACTGGGGAGAACTCCCCTGCTCTTCTTCAAAATAGAGGCCGTGGGATCTTTCGCCCACCTAAGGGGGCGGAAGGGACTTCAGTTTAACGTCTCAATCTGAAAGATGGCACCTCCGACAGTGCCGCACTCGCTCAGTGCTGCACTGGGAGTGTCAGCCTAGGTCATGGGCTCAAGTCTCTGGAGTGCAGCTTGAATCTACAACCTTCTGCCTCAGAGGTGAGCGTGTGGCCCACTGAGCCGCATTCAATCTCCTTCAAATGGAAAGCTGGGAGGAGAAGGCCAAGGCGTGATCTGTGATTTCCCCCCTATCCGTGCACAGCATCCAGATTTTCCCTGTGGTTTGGGCTAGCCGCAGGTTCCTGGGATTATGGGATAGCAGCAATTTTTAGAAAGAAATTAAAAGTTGAAACCGAGGTCAAGAGATGCATTTCTATTGGAGCTGCGCAGTCTTGCTAATTATCAGGGAGCTTGTACTGCAGCAGTGACTGTGAGTCAGAGAGATTGACTGGAATTACACAGGGCCTCTAGCAAAGTATGAGCGGGGGGAGGGAGGGAGGGGGTAGAAGGAAGATGAAATTTAATTGAGCCCAACTGGCAGAATGAGCAGGAGGAAGGTTTAGTCTGTCATTAATGTAGAAAAACAAAGTTCTATTGGAGACAATCAGAGCAGTTGCTCCTCACCCTCAGTGTGCTGCACAGTGAACGCATTGGCGTAAGATTTTCCGATATTCTTCCCGGAGGGTAAGGCTCTGCGGGCCAGGCATTCGGAAAGTTGCTCCTTCAGTGTCTGCAATGGGGAACCCGCAACACGAACACCCGATGAGCGGAAACATTCAGACACATTTTTTTTGCAGCAGCAGACGTCCAATTTTTCCAGATTAGAGAAGAGATGTCAGTCCCTCAGTGTCACCTGTCGGGTCTGGTTTATCCTTGGGCAGGTAACACGCTTGATCAGAGCCTCAGGAACTGACAGAGTTGAGTGTTTCTTTACCATTCATGACTCCGACAGACCCAACAAAGCGAGTAACCTAGTGGCATTTTTCAGCATCAGGTAATGACACTGGCACATCCACAATGTTTCAGCATTAACTCTATACTGCACTGCTCAGTCATGACATTAAGAAGTTTAAAAGTTTAATTTGTAACCTACATATAGATAGCCAACTCTAGATAAACACACATCTGATCCTACCGTAGAATTCACAGACAATCCCATTGTATTGAATCTCAATGGACCAAACTCCTTCCCATTCACTCCCATTGTATAAAATCTCAATGGACCAAACCCTTTCTCTCTCATTTTCACGTTGGCCATTGGGAACATTTGTGCTGAAATGGATGTGATATTACGGCACCCCATCCAGCACCTTAAACATTCACTCCCTCCACCACCGGCGCCCCCTGGCTGCAGTGTGTACCATCTACAAGATGCACTGCAGCAACTCACCAAGGCTTCTTCGGCAGCACCTCCCAAACCCGCGACCTCTTCCACCTAGAAGGACAAGGGCAGCAGGCGCATGGGAACACCACCACCTCCAAGATCCCCTCCAAGTCACGCACCATCCTGACTTGGAAATATATCGGCCGTTCCTTCATTGTCGTTCGGCCAAAATCCTGGAACTCCCTCCCTAACAGCACTGTGGGAGCACCTTCACCACACGGACTGCAGCAGTTCAAGAAGGCGGCTCACCATCACCTTCTCAAGGGCAACTAGGGATGGGCAATAAATGCTGGGCCTTGCCAGCGACGCCCACATTCCATGAATGAATTAAAAAAGAAAGCTTAACTTAGTTGGCAGTTTCTTGATCACGTAAAGTAGACTGACGTGCAATTGTGGTACCAAGGGAGTGCTGCATTGTCAGAGCTGCCATCCTTTGTTTGGGAATTTAACATGGGATCCTATCTGCCTTTTCAGATGGACATTAAAGATTCCACAGAACGACTTGAAGGACAGCAGGGAGATCTCCTGTTGCCCTGCCAACATTCATCCCTCAACGAACACCACTAAAATAGAGATTGACTGGTTACTCATCTCTCTGCTGGTTGTAAGATGTAGCTGGTACAGAATGGCTGCCACATTTGTTTACACAAGTCACTGCACTTCAAGAATAATTCATAACATGAAGTGCTTTTTAATGTTTTGAAGTGATAAGACTTACATGAATATAATAACTTTATCCACTGCTGCACAAGTATTTGTGATATATTTTATTTAGGGCAGGATTAAATTGATATATGGTCAAGATAAGTGACAAATTATATTTTAGGATTAACAAATTCTCTTGCGACCCAGAGTTACCCATAAATGTCCCCCACCCCATGAATTCACACCTGGTCTAATCATAGAATTTCTATTGGTTCCTACTCACTGGACACCAATGCATCAACTACTTCCCATTCACACTCATTGTACAGAATCACAATGGATCAAACCCCTTCATATTCATTCCCACAGTATCAGCTCAGTGGGTGGCACTCTCGCCTTTGAGTCAGAAGGTTGTGGGTTCAAGTCCCACTTCAAGAGACTTGAGCATGAAATATCCAGGCTGACACTCCCAGTGCAGTACTGAGGGAGCGCTGCACTGTCGGAGGTGCCGTCTTTCGGGTGAGACGTTAAACTGAGGCCCCGTCTGCTCTCTCAGGTGGACGTGAATGATCCCATGGCACTATTTCGAAGAAGGGCAGGGGGGTTCTCCCTGGTGTCCTGGGGCCAATAATAATCCCTCAACAGATGATCTGGTCATTTATCACATTGCTGTTTGTGGGAGATTGTTGTGCGCAAATTGGCTGCTGCGTTTCATACATTACAACAGTGACCACACTTTGGAAAAAACGATCTCATTGGCTGTAAAGCACTTTGGGATGTCTGGTGGTTGTGAAAAGCGCTATAGAAATGCAAGTGTTTCTTTCTTTCATTCCCATGGTGTAACATTCCATTGGACCAAAGGTTCTGGCCCAATCCATGTTCGCCAATATGGTTTGCAGCATGACAATCCGCTGATGATGTTGTTGCCTGCGTTACACATCCCTTAAACGCTTTGGTGGATCACTCGTCATTGCCTTGGATAAAATGTTTGACAGGGTCTGACGTCCTGCACTGCTGAATAAGTTACCATCACATGCATTGAAGTTAAAGTTGTATCTTCTGACTCTTTTTCCATTATCTCAGGGCTCCCCAGGGTTGTCCAATTTCTATTATCTCATGCATTCCCCTACCTCTATTCTGTGTGACTGTTTCTCTATTCTGTGTGACTGTATCTCAAATCTGTGTGTCTGTATCTCTATTCTGTGTGACTGTATCTCTATTCTGTGTCTGTGTCTCTATTCTGTGTCTGTGTCTCTATTCTGTGTCTGTGTCTCTATTCTGTGTGAGTGTGTCTCTATTCTGTGTGACTGTGTCTCTATTCTGTGTGTCTGTATCTCTTCAGTGTGACTGTATCTCTATTCTGTGTGACTGTATCTCTATTCTGTGTGTCTGTATCTCTTCTGTGTGACTGTATATCTATTCTGTGTGACTGTATCTCTATTCTGTGTGACTGTATCTCTATTCTGTGTGACTGTATCTCTATTCTGTGTGTCTGTATCTCTATTCTGTGTGTCTGTGTCTCTATTCTGTGTGACTGTATCTCTATTCTGTGTGACTGTACCTCTATTCTGTGTGACTGTATCTCTATTCTGTGTGACTGTATCTCTATTCTGTGTAACTGGGTCTCTATTCTGTGTAACTGGGTCTCTATTCTGTGTGACTGTGTCTTTATTCTGTGTATCTGTGTCTCTATTCTGTGTGTCTGTGTCTCTATTCTGTGTGACTGTATCTCTATTCTGTGTGACTGTATCTCTATTCTGTGTGACTGTATCTCTATTCTGTGTGACTGTGTCTCTATTCTGTGTGACTGTGTCTCTATTCTGTGTGACTGTGTCTCTATTCTGCGTGACTGTATCTCTATTCTGCTTGACTGTATCTCTATTCTGCGTGACTGTGTCTCTATTCTGTGTATCTGTGTCTCTATTCTGTGTGTCTGTGTCTCTATTCTGTGTGTCTGTATCTCTATTCTGCGTGACAGTGTCTCTATTCTGCGTGACTGTGTCTCTATTCTGTGTATCTGTGTCTCTATTCTGTGTGTCTGTGTCTCTATTCTGTGTGTCTGTGTCTCTATTCTGTGTATCTGTGTCTCTATTCTGTGTATCTGTGTCTCTATTCTGTGTGTCTGTGTCTCTATTCTGTGTGACTGTATCTCTATTCTGTGTCTGTATCTCTATTCTGTGTGACTGTATCTCTATTCTGTGTCTGTATCTCTATTCTGTGTGTCTGTATCTCTATTCTGCATATCTGTGTCTCTATTCTGTGTATCTGTGTCTCTATTCTGTGTGACTGTATCTCTATTCTGTGTCTGTATCTCTATTCTGTGTGACTGTATCTCTATTCTGTGTCTGTATCTCTATTCTGTGTGTCTGTGTCTCTATTCTGTGTGACTGTGTCTCTATTCTGTGTCTGTATCTCTATTCTGTGTGACTGTATCTCTATTCTGTGTCTGTATCTCTATTCTGTGTGTCTGTATCTCTATTCTGTGTGACTGTGTCTCTATTCTGTGTGTCTGTGTCTCTATTCTGTGTCTTTAACTCTATTCTGTGTGTCTGTATCTCTATTCTGTGTATCTGTGTCTCTATTCTCTGTGACTGTGTCTCTATTCTGTGTGACTGTATCTCTATTCTGTGTCTGTGTCTCTATTCTGTGTGACTGTGTCTCTATTGTGTGTGACTGTGTCTCTATTCTGTGTGACTGTATCTCTATTGTGTGTGACTGTATCTCTATTCTGTGTGACTGTATCTCTATTCTGATGTGACTGTGTCTCTATTCTGTGTGACTGTGTCTCTATTGTGTGTGACTGTATCTCTATTCTGATGTGACTGTGTCTCTATTCTGTGTGACTGTATCTCTATTCTGTGTGACTGTGTCTCTATTCTGTGTGTCTGTATCTCTATTCTGTGTATCTGTGTCTCTATTCTGTGTGACTGTGTCTCTATTCTGTGTGACTGTATCTCTACTCTGTGTGACTGTATCTCTATTCTGTGTGACTGTGTCTCTATTCTGTGTGACTGTGTCTCTATTCTGTGTGTCTGTGTCTCTATTCTGTGTGACTGTGTCTCTATTCTGTGTGTCTGTGTCTCTATTCTGTGTGACTGTGTCTCTATTCTGTGTGTCTGTATCTCTATTCTGTGTGACTGTGTCTCTATTCTGTGTGACTGTGTCTCTATTCTGTGTGACTGTGTCTCTATTCTGTGTGACTGTGTCTCTATTCTGTGTGACTGTGTCTCTATTCTGTGTGACTGTGTCTCTATTCTGTGTGACTGTGTCTCTATTCTGTGTGACTGTGTCTCTATTCTGTGTGACTGTGTCTCTATTCTGTGTGACTGTGTCTCTATTCTGAGTGACTGTGTCTCTATTCTGTGTGTCTGTGTCTCTATTCTGTGTATCTGTGTCTCCATTCTGTGTATCTGTGTCTCTATTCTGTGTGTCTGTGTCTCTATTCTGTGTGACTGTGTCTCTATTCTGTGTCTGTATCTCTATTCTGTGTGACTGTATCTCTATTCTGTGTGACTGTGTCTCTATTCTGTGTGTCTGTGTCTCTATTCTGTGTGACTGTGTCTCTATTCTGTTCTGTATCTCTATTCTGTGTGACTGTATCTCTATTCTGTGTGACTGTGTCTCTATTCTGTGTCTGTATCTCTATTCTGTGTGACTGTGTCTCTATTCTGTGTCTGTATCTCTATTCTGTGTGACTGTATCTCTATTCTGTGTCTGTATCTCTATTCTGTGTCTGTATCTCTATTCTGTGTGACTGTATCTCTATTCTGTGTCTTTAACTCTATTCTGTGTGTCTGTATCTCTATTCTGTGTGACTGTATCTCTATTCTGTGTGTCTGTATCTCTATTCTGTGTATCTGTGTCTCTATTCTGTGTGACTGTATCTCTATTCTGTGTGTCTGTATCTCTATTCTGTGTGACTGTATCTCTATTCTGTGTGACTGTGTCTCTATTCTGTGTGACTGTATCTCTATTCTGTGTATCTGTGTCTCTATTCTGTGTGACTGTATCTCTATTCTGTGTGACTGTATCTCTATTCTGTGTGTCTGTATCTCTATTCTGTGTGACTGTATCTCTATTCTGTGTATCTGTGTCTCTATTCTGTGTGACTGTATCTCTATTCTGTGTGTCTGTATCTCTATTCTGTGTGACTGTATCTCTATTCTGTGTCTGTGTCTCTATTCTGTGTGACTGTGTCTCTATTCTGTGTGACTGTATCTCTATTGTGTGTGACTGTATCTCTATTCTGTGTGACTGTATCTCTATTCTGATGTGACTGTGTCTCTATTCTGTGTGACTGTGTCTCTATTCTGTGTGACTGTATCTCTATTGTGTGTGACTGTGTCTCTATTGTGTGTGACTCTATCTCTATTCTGATGTGACTGTGTCTCTATTCTGTGTGACTGTATCTCTATTCTGTTTGACTGTATCTCTATTCTGTGTGTCTGTGTCTCTATTCTGTGTTTCTGTATCTCTATTCTTTGTCTTCTATCTCTATTCTGTGTGATTGTATCTCTATTCTGTGCGACTGTATCTCTATTCTGTGTCTGTATCTCTATTCTGTGTGCCTTTATCTCTATTCTGGGTGTCTGTGTCTCTATTCTGTGTGTCTGTCTCTCGATTATTTGTCTGTATCTCTTTTCTGTGTGTCTGTGTCTCCATTCTGTGTGTCTGTATATCTAATCTGTGTGACTGTGTCTCTATTCTGCATCTGTATCACTATTCTCTGACGGTGTCTCTATTCTGTGTCTGTGTCTCTATTTTGTGTCTGTATCTCTCTTCTGTGTGTCTGTGTCTCTATTCTGTGTCTGTGTCTCTATTCTGTGTGACTGTATCTCTATTCTGTGTCTGTGTCTCTATTCTGTGACTGTGTCTCTCTTCTGTGTGACTGTATCTCTATTCTGTGTCTGTGTCTCTATTCTGTGTGTTTGTATCTCTAGGCGAGTGTCGGGAGCGGAGAGAGCAGCAGCACAGTGAGTAGTTAAACTCACTTTCGTGGGCTTTTTACAGAGGCCAGTGTCGGGAAAGGGCCCTTGAGTATATCATTTAATTGAAGTGAAATTGGTGGGATTCATTTAATTTAATTTTAATTAATTAATTAAAGTGTAAGTCATGGCAGGAGAGCTCCGCCCCGTGATATGCTCCTCCTGCTATATGTGGGAAATCAGGGACGCTTCCTGTGTCCCTGACGACCATGTGTGTGGGAAGTGTATTCAGCTGCAGCTACTGATAGACCGCATTGCGGTGCTGGAGCTGCGGATGGATGCATATTGGAGCATTCGTGACGCTGAGAACGTCGTGGATAGCACCTTTAGCGAGTTGGTCACACCGCAGGTAAAGGGTGTACAGGCAGGAAGTGAATGGGTGACCACCAGGCAGAGTAAGAGGTGCAGGCAGGTAGTGCAAGGGTCCCCTGTGGCCATCCCCCTCTCAAACAGATATACCACTTTGGATACTGTTGGGGGGGATGACTTATCAGGGGAAGGCAGCAGCAGCCAACTTCCTGGCACCATGGGTGGCTCTGCTGCACAGGCTGGGAGGAAAAAGTGTGGAACAGCTATAGTGATAGGGGACTCAATTGTAAGGGGAATAGATAGGCGTTTCTGAGGCCGCAAACGAGACTCCAGGATGGTGGAAGGGTCAAGGACGTCTCGGAGCGACTACAGAACATTTTGGAGGGGGAGGGCGAACAGCCAGTTGTCGTGGTGCATATAGGCATCCACGATATAGGTAAAAAACGGGATGAGGTCCTAAAAGCAGAATATAGGGAGTTAGGAGGTAAATTAAAAAATAGGACCTCAAAGGGAGTAATCTCAGGATTGCTACCAGTGTCACGTGCTAGTCAGAGTAGAAATAGGAGGATATTTCAAATGAATACGTGGCTAGAGGAATGGTGCAAGGGGGAGGGATTCAAATTCCTTGGACATTGGAACCGGTTCTGGGGGAGGTGGGACCAGTACAAACGGGACGGTCTGCACCTGGGCAGGGCCGGGACCGATGTCCTAGGGGGAGTGTTTGCTAGTGCTGTTGGGGAGGGTTTAAACTAAAGTGGCAGGGGGTTGAGAACCTGAGCAGGGAGACAGAGGAAAGGGAAACAAGGATAAAAGCAAAAGACAGGAAGGAGAAAAACAAAGTAGAAGGCAAAGAACTCAACGGTTTAAATCAAACATGGTCACAGTAAATAATAATTCATATAGGTCTGAGAGCGTTAAAAAAACAAGCCTGAAGGCTTTGTGTCTTAATGCAAAGAGCATTCGGAACAAGATGAATGAATTAGCTGCGCAAATAGAGGTAAATGAATACGATTTGATTGGGATTACAGAAACATGGCTCCAGGGTGGCCAAGGCTGGGAACTCAACATCCAGGGGTATTCAATATTTAGGAAAGATAGGCAAAAAAGAAAGGGAGGTGGGGTAGCATTGCTGGTTAAAGAGGGGATTAACACAATTGAAAGGAAGGATATTAGCTCTGGTGATGCGGAATCTGTATGGATAGAACTGAGAAATAACAAGGGGCAGAAAACGTTAGTGGGAGTGGTATATAGACCTCCAAACAGTAATACGGAGGTTGGGGACGGCATTAAAAGGGAAATTAGAGAAGCATGCAGTAAGGGCACAGCAGTCATCATGGGTGACTTTAATTTACATATAGATTGGGCTAACCAAATTAGTAAAAATACTGTGGAGGAGGAATTCCTAGAATGTTTACGGGATGGTTTTCTGGAACAATATGTCGAGGAACCAACCAGAGATCAGGCCATCTTAGACTGGGTATTATGTAACGAGAAAGGATTAATTAGCAATCTTGTTGTACGAGGCCCCTTGGGTCAGAGTGATCATAATATGATAGAATTCTTCATTAGGATGGAGAATGATGTAGTTGAATCAGAGACTAGGGTCCTGAATTTAAATAAAGGAAACTACGATGGTATGAGGCGCGAATTGGTTGGATTGATTGTGGAATGTCACTCAAAGGGTTGACGGTGGATAGGCAATGGCAAACATTCAAAGACTGCATGGATGAACTACAGAATTTGTTCATCCCAGTGTGGCATAAGAATAAAACAAAAAGGGTGACTCAACCGTGGCTAACAAGGGAAATTAGGGATAGCATAAGATCCAAGGAGAGGGCATATAAATTGGCCCGAAAAAGCGGTAACCCTGAGGATTGGGAGCAGTTTAGGATTCAACAAAGGAGGACAAAGGGATTAATTAAGAAGGGGAAAATAGAATATGAAAGTAAGCTTTCAGGGAACATAAAAACTGACTGTAAGAGCTTTTATAGATATGTGAAGAGAAAAAGATTAGTGAAATCAAGTGTAGGTCCCTTGCAGTCAGAAGCGGGGGAAGTTATAATGGGGAACAAAGAAATGGCAGACCAATTAATTGCATATTTTGGTTCTGTCTTCACAAAGGAGGACACAAATAACCTCCCAGAGATGTTGGAGAACATAGGGTCTGATGAAAGGGACGAACTGAAAGAAATCAGTATTTGCAGGGAAATGGTGTTAGGGAAATTGAAGGGATTGAAGGCCGATAAATCCCCAGGGCCTGATAATCTACATCCTAGGGTACTTAAGAAAGTGGCTCTAGAAATAGTAGATGCATTGCTGATCATCTTCCAACATTCGATGGAATCTGGAATTGTACCCATGGATTGGAGGGTAGCTAATGTTACCCCACTATTCAAAAAGGGTGGTAGAGAGAAAGTGGGGAATTACAGACTGGTAAGCCTGACATCGGTAGTGGGGAAAATGCTAGAGTCCATTATAAAGGATGTAATAGCTGAGCACTTGAAAAACAGTGACAGGATCGGACACAGTCAACATGGATTTACAAAAGGTAAATCGTGCTTGACTAATCTACTGGAATTTTTTGAGGATGTAACTGGGAAAATAGATAAGGGAGAACCAGTAGCTGTGGTGTATTTGGACTTTCAAAAGGCTTTCGATAAGGTCCCGCATAAGAGATTAGCGTGTAACGTTAAGGCACATGGGATTGGGGGCAAGGTATTGACTTGGATAGAGAACTGGTTGGTGGACAGAAATCAGAGAGTAGGAATTAATGGGTCTTTTTCCGAGTGGCAGGCAGTGACTAGTGGGGTACCGCAGGGATCAGTCCTTGGACCCCAGCTATTCACAATATACATTAATGATCTAGATAAGGGAACTAAATGTAATATCTCCAAGTTTGCAGATGACACAAAGCTGGGTGGGCGTGTGTGCTGCGAGGAGGATACCGAGAAACTCCAGGATGATTTGGACAGGTTGGGTGAGTGGGCAGAAGCATGGCAGATGCAATATAACGTGGATAAATGTGAGGTTATCTACTTTGGTGTCAAAAACAGAAAGGCAGACTATTATCTGAATGGCAATAGATTGGGAGAAGGGGAAGTGCAACGAGACCTGGGTGTCCTTGTGCACCAGTCGCTGAAGGTAAGCATGCAGGTGCAGCAGGCGGTGAAGAAGGCAAATGGTATGTTGGCCTTCATAGCGAAAGGGTTTGAGTATAGGAACAGTCCTGCTGCAGTTGTACAGGGCCTTGGTGAGACCACACCTTGAGTACTGTGTGCAGTTTTGGTCGCCTTATCTGAGGAAGGATATTCTTGCCATGGAAGGAGTTCAGCGAAGATTCACAAGGCTGATACCTGGGATGGCAAGAATGACATATGAGGAGAGATTGGGTCGATTGGGCTTATACTCGCTGGAGTATAGAAGAATGAGAGGGGATCTCATCGAAACATATAAAATTCTGACAGGACTGGACAAACTTGTTGCAGGAAGAATGTTCCCGATGGTCGGAGAGTCCAGAACCAGGGGTCATAATCTAAGGATAAGGGGTAAACCATTTAGGACAGAAATGAGGAAGAATTTCTTCACCCAGAGAGTGGTGAACCTGTGGAAATCTCTACCACAGAAGGTAGTTGAGGCCAAGTCATTAAATATATACAAGAATGAGTTAGATATATTTCTTAAAGCTAAAGGTATCGAGGGATATGGGGAGAAGGCAGGTACAGGGTACTGAGTTTGGATGATCAGCCATGATTTCATCGATGACGGAGCAGGCTCGAAGGGCCGAATGGCCTACTCCTGCTCCTATCTTCTGTTTCTATGTTTCTATTCTGTGTGACTGTATCTCAATTCTGTGCGACTGTGTCTCCATTCTGTGTGTCTGTATCTCTATTCTTTGTCTTATATCTCTATTCCGTGTGATAGTATCTCTATTCTTATCTGTATCTCTATTCTGTGCAACTGTATCTCAATTCTGTGTCTGTATCTATTTCTGTGTGACTGTGTCTCTATTCTGTGTCTGTGTCTCTATTCTGTGTCTGTATCTCTATTCTGTGTGTCTGTATCTCTATTCTCTGTGACTGTGTCTCTATTCTGTGCCTGTATATCTATTCTGTGTGTCTGTATCTCTATTCTCTGTGTCTGTATCTCTATTCTGTGCCTGTATCTCTATTCTGTGTCTGTGTCTCTATTCGGTGTGACTGTATCTCTATTCTGTGTGACTGTGTCTCTATTCTGTGTGACTGTATCTCTATTCTGTGTGACTGTATCTCTATTCTGTGTGACTTGGTTCTATTCTGAGTCTGTATCTCTATTCTGTGTGACTGTGTCTCTATTCTGTGTGTCTGTGTCTCTATCGTGTGAGTCTCTGTCTCTTTCTGTGTGACTGTATCTATATTCTGTGTGACTTTATCTCTATTCTGTGTGACTGTGTTTCTATTCTGTGTGACTGTATCTCTATTCTGTTTAACTGTATCTCTATTCTGTATCTGTGTCTCTATTCTGTGTGACTGTATCTCTGATCTTTGTCTGTTTCACTATTCTGTGTGCCTGTGTCTCTATTCTGTGCGATTGTGTCTCTATTCTGAGTGACGGTGTCTCTCTTCAGTCTGCCTGTATCTCTAATCTTTGCCTGTATCTCTATTCTGTGTGCCTGTGTCTCTATTCTTTGTGACTGTGTCTCTATTCTGTGTGACTGTGTCTCTATTCTGTGTCTGTATCTCTATTCTGTGTGACTGTATCTCTATTCTGTGTGACTGTATCTCTATTCTGTGTGACTGTATCTCTATTCTGTGTCTGTATCTCTATTCTGTGTGACTGGGTCTCTATTCTGTGTGACTGTATCTCTATTCTTTGTCTGTATCTCTATTCTGTGTGACTGTGTCTCTATTCTGTGTGTCTGTCTCTCGATTCTTTGTCTGTATCTCTATTCTGTGTGCCTGTGTCTCTATTCTGTGTGACTATATCTCTATTCTGTGTGACTGTATCTCTATTCTGTGCGACTGTGTCTCTATTCGGTGTGACTGTATCTCTATTCTGTGTGAATGTGTCTCTATTCTGTGTGACTGTATCTCTATTTTTTGTCTGTATCTCTATTCTGTGTGACTGTATCTCTATTCTGTGCGACTGTATCTCTATTCTGTGTGACTTGGTTCTATTCTGTGTCTGTATCTCTATTCTGTGTGACTGTGTCTCTATTCTGTGTGTCTGTGTCTCTATCGTGTGAGTCTCTGTCTCTTTCTGTGTGACTGTATCTATATTCTGTGTGACTTTATCTCTATTCTGTGTGACTGTATTTCTATTCTGTGTGACTGTATCTCTATTCTGTTTGACTGTATCTCTATTCTGTATCTGTGTCTCTATTCTGTGTGACTGTATCTCTGATCTTTGTCTGTTTCGCTATTCTGTGTGCCTGTGTCTCTATTCTGTGCGATTGTGTCTCTATTCTGAGTGACGGTGTCTCTCTTCTGTCTGCCTGTATCTCTAATCTTTGCCTGTATCTCTATTCTGTGTGCCTGTATCTCTATTCTTTGTGACTGTGTCTCTATTCTGTGTCTGTATCTCTATTCTGTGTGACTGTATCTCTATTCTGTGTGACTGTATCTCTATTCTGTGTGACTGTATCTCTATTCTGTGTCTGTATCTCTATTCTGTGTGACTGGGTCTCTATTCTGTGTGACTGTATCTCTATTCTTTGTCTGTATCTCTATTCTGTGTGACTGTGTCTCTATTCTGTGTGTCTGTCTCTCGATTCTTTGTCTGTATCTCCATTCTGTGTGCCTGTGTCTCTATTCTGTGTGACTATATCTCTATTCTGTGTGACTGTATCTCTATTCTGTGCGACTGTGTCTCTATTCTGTGTCTGTATCTATTTCTGTGTGACTGTGTCTCTATTCTGTGTCTGTGTCTCTATTCTGTGTCTGTATCTCTATTCTGTGTGTCTGTATCTCTATTCTCTGTGACTGTGTCTCTATTCTGTGCCTGTATATCTATTCTGTGTGTCTGTATCTCTATTCTCTGTGTCTGTATCTCTATTCTGTGCCTGTATCTCTATTCTGTGTCTGTGTCTCTATTCGGTGTGACTGTATCTCTATTCTGTGTGACTGTGTCTCTATTCTGTGTGACTGTATCTCTATTCTGTGTGACTGTATCTCTATTCTGTGTGACTTGGTTCTATTCTGAGTCTGTATCTCTATTCTGTGTGACTGTGTCTCTATTCTGTGTGTCTGTGTCTCTATCGTGTGAGTCTCTGTCTCTTTCTGTGTGACTGTATCTATATTCTGTGTGACTTTATCTCTATTCTGTGTGACTGTGTTTCTATTCTGTGTGACTGTATCTCTATTCTGTTTAACTGTATCTCTATTCTGTATCTGTGTCTCTATTCTGTGTGACTGTATCTCTGATCTTTGTCTGTTTCACTATTCTGTGTGCCTGTGTCTCTATTCTGTGCGATTGTGTCTCTATTCTGAGTGACGGTGTCTCTCTTCTGTCTGCCTGTATCTCTAATCTTTGCCTGTATCTCTATTCTGTGTGCCTGTGTCTCTATTCTTTGTGACTGTGTCTCTATTCTGTGTGACTGTGTCTCTATTCTGTGTCTGTATCTCTATTCTGTGTGACTGTATCTCTATTCTGTGTGACTGTATCTCTATTCTGTGTGACTGTATCTCTATTCTGTGTCTGTATCTCTATTCTGTGTGACTGGGTCTCTATTCTGTGTGACTGTATCTCTATTCTTTGTCTGTATCTCTATTCTGTGTGACTGTGTCTCTATTCTGTGTGTCTGTCTCTCGATTCTTTGTCTGTATCTCTATTCTGTGTGCCTGTGTCTCTATTCTGTGTGACTATATCTCTATTCTGTGTGACTGTATCTCTATTCTGTGCGACTGTGTCTCTATTCGGTGTGACTGTATCTCTATTCTGTGTGAATGTGTCTCTATTCTGTGTGACTGTATCTCTATTTTGTGTCTGTATCTCTATTCTGTGTGACTGTATCTCTATTCTGTGCGACTGTATCTCTATTCTGTGTGACTTGGTTCTATTCTGTGTCTGTATCTCTATTCTGTGTGACTGTGTCTCTATTCTGTGTGTCTGTGTCTCTATCGTGTGAGTCTCTGTCTCTTTCTGTGTGACTGTATCTATATTCTGTGTGACTTTATCTCTATTCTGTGTGACTGTGTTTCTATTCTGTGTGACTGTATCTCTATTCTGTTTGACTGTATCTCTATTCTGTATCTGTGTCTCTATTCTGTGTGACTGTATCTCTGATCTTTGTCTGTTTCGCTATTCTGTGTGCCTGTGTCTCTATTCTGTGCGATTGTGTCTCTATTCTGAGTGACGGTGTCTCTCTTCTGTCTGCCTGTATCTCTAATCTTTGCCTGTATCTCTATTCTGTGTGCCTGTATCTTTATTCTTTGTGACTGTGTCTCTATTCTGTGTCTGTATCTCTATTCTGTGTGACTGTATCTCTATTCTGTGTGACTGTATCTCTATTCTGTGTGACTGTATCTCTATTCTGTGTCTGTATCTCTATTCTGTGTGACTGGGTCTCTATTCTGTGTGACTGTATCTCTATTCTTTGTCTGTATCTCTATTCTGTGTGACTGTGTCTCTATTCTGTGTGTCTGTCTCTCGATTCTTTGTCTGTATCTCCATTCTGTGTGCCTGTGTCTCTATTCTGTGTGACTATATCTCTATTCTGTGTGACTGTATCTCTATTCTGTGCGACTGTGTCTCTATTCTGTGTGACTGTGTCTCTAATCTGTGTGACTGTATCTCTATTCTGTGTCTGTATCTTTATTCTGTGTGACTGTAACTCTTTTCTGTGTGACTGTGTATCCATTCTGTGTCTCTGTCTCTACTCAGTGTGACTGTATCTCTATTCTG
This sequence comes from Squalus acanthias, assembly GCA_030390025.1. Lineage (NCBI taxonomy): Eukaryota > Metazoa > Chordata > Chondrichthyes > Squaliformes > Squalidae > Squalus > Squalus acanthias. Next base: position 679,223 of record JASTWF010000103.1, read on the forward strand.
TGTGACTGTATCTGTATGCTGTGCGACTGTGTCTCTATTCTGTGTGACTGTGTCTCTGATCTTTGTCTGTTTCGCTATTCTGTGTGCCTGTGTCTCTATTCTGTGCGATTGTGTCTCTATTCTGAGTGACGGTGTCTCTCTTCTGTCTGCCTGTATCTCTAATCTTTGCCTGTATCTCTATTCTGTGTGCCTGTATCTCTATTCTTTGTGACTGTGTCTCTATTCTGTGTCTGTATCTCTATTCTGTGTGACTGTATCTCTATTCTGTGTGACTGTATCTCTATTCTGTGTGACTGTATCTCTATTCTGTGTCTGTATCTCTATTCTGTGTGACTGGGTCTCTATTCTGTGTGACTGTATCTCTATTCTTTGTCTGTATCTCTATTCTGTGTGACTGTGTCTCTATTCTGTGTGTCTGTCTCTCGATTCTTTGTCTGTATCTCCATTCTGTGTGCCTGTGTCTCTATTCTGTGTGACTATATCTCTATTCTGTGTGACTGTATCTCTATTCTGTGCGACTGTGTCTCTATTCTGTGTCTGTATCTATTTCTGTGTGACTGTGTCTCTATTCTGTGTCTGTGTCTCTATTCTGTGTCTGTATCTCTATTCTGTGTGTCTGTATCTCTATTCTCTGTGACTGTGTCTCTATTCTGTGCCTGTATATCTATTCTGTGTGTCTGTATCTCTATTCTCTGTGTCTGTATCTCTATTCTGTGCCTGTATCTCTATTCTGTGTCTGTGTCTCTATTCGGTGTGACTGTATCTCTATTCTGTGTGACTGTGTCTCTATTCTGTGTGACTGTATCTCTATTCTGTGTGACTGTATCTCTATTCTGTGTGACTTGGTTCTATTCTGAGTCTGTATCTCTATTCTGTGTGACTGTGTCTCTATTCTGTGTGTCTGTGTCTCTATCGTGTGAGTCTCTCTCTCTTTCTGTGTGACTGTATCTATATTCTGTGTGACTTTATCTCTATTCTGTGTGACTGTGTTTCTATTCTGTGTGACTGTATCTCTATTCTGTTTAACTGTATCTCTATTCTGTATCTGTGTCTCTATTCTGTGTGACTGTATCTCTGATCTTTGTCTGTTTCACTATTCTGTGTGCCTGTGTCTCTATTCTGTGCGATTGTGTCTCTATTCTGAGTGACGGTGTCTCTCTTCTGTCTGCCTGTATCTCTAATCTTTGCCTGTATCTCTATTCTGTGTGCCTGTGTCTCTATTCTTTGTGACTGTGTCTCTATTCTGTGTGACTGTGTCTCTATTCTGTGTCTGTATCTCTATTCTGTGTGACTGTATCTCTATTCTGTGTGACTGTATCTCTATTCTGTGTGACTGTATCTCTATTCTGTGTCTGTATCTCTATTCTGTGTGACTGGGTCTCTATTCTGTGTGACTGTATCTCTATTCTTTGTCTGTATCTCTATTCTGTGTGACTGTGTCTCTATTCTGTGTGTCTGTCTCTCGATTCTTTGTCTGTATCTCTATTCTGTGTGCCTGTGTCTCTATTCTGTGTGACTATATCTCTATTCTGTGTGACTGTATCTCTATTCTGTGCGACTGTGTCTCTATTCGGTGTGACTGTATCTCTATTCTGTGTGAATGTGTCTCTATTCTGTGTGACTGTATCTCTATTTTGTGTCTGTATCTCTATTCTGTGTGACTGTATCTCTATTCTGTGCGACTGTATCTCTATTCTGTGTGACTTGGTTCTATTCTGTGTCTGTATCTCTATTCTGTGTGACTGTGTCTCTATTCTGTGTGTCTGTGTCTCTATCGTGTGAGTCTCTGTCTCTTTCTGTGTGACTGTATCTATATTCTGTGTGACTTTATCTCTATTCTGTGTGACTGTGTTTCTATTCTGTGTGACTGTATCTCTATTCTGTTTGACTGTATCTCTATTCTGTATCTGTGTCTCTATTCTGTGTGACTGTATCTCTGATCTTTGTCTGTTTCGCTATTCTGTGTGCCTGTGTCTCTATTCTGTGCGATTGTGTCTCTATTCTGAGTGACGGTGTCTCTCTTCTGTCTGCCTGTATCTCTAATCTTTGCCTGTATCTCTATTCTGTGTGCCTGTATCTTTATTCTTTGTGACTGTGTCTCTATTCTGTGTCTGTATCTCTATTCTGTGTGACTGTATCTCTATTCTGTGTGACTGTATCTCTATTCTGTGTGACTGTATCTCTATTCTGTGTCTGTATCTCTATTCTGTGTGACTGGGTCTCTATTCTGTGTGACTGTATCTCTATTCTTTGTCTGTATCTCTATTCTGTGTGACTGTGTCTCTATTCTGTGTGTCTGTCTCTCGATTCTTTGTCTGTATCTCCATTCTGTGTGCCTGTGTCTCTATTCTGTGTGACTATATCTCTATTCTGTGTGACTGTATCTCTATTCTGTGCGACTGTGTCTCTATTCTGTGTGACTGTGTCTCTAATCTGTGTGACTGTATCTCTATTCTGTGTCTGTATCTTTATTCTGTGTGACTGTAACTCTTTTCTGTGTGACTGTGTATCCATTCTGTGTCTCTGTCTCTACTCAGTGTGACTGTATCTCTATTCTGTGTGACTGTATCTGTATGCTGTGCGACTGTGTCTCTATTCTGTGTGACTGTGTCTCTATTCTGTTTGACTGTATCTCTATTCTGTGCGACTGTATCTCTATTCTGTGTCTGTATCTCTATTCTGTGTGACTGTAGCTCTATTCGGTGTCTCTGTGGCTCTATTCAGAGCGACTGTGTCTCTATTCTGTGTGTCTGTGTCTCTATTCAGTGTGTCTGTACCTCTATTCTGTGACTGTATCGCTATTCTGAGGCCGTACCTCTATTCTGTGCGACTGTGTCTCTATTCTGTGACTGTGTCTCTATTCTGTGTGACTGTATCTCTATTCTGTGTGACTGTATCTCTATTCTGTGTCTGTATCTCTATTCTGTGTCTGTATCTCTACTCTGTGTGACTGTATCTCTATTCTGTGTGCCTGTATCTCTATTCTGTGTGAATGTATCACTTTTCTGTGTGACTGTATCTCTAATCTGTGTGACTGTATCACTATTCTGTGTGACTGTATCACTATTCTGTGTGACAGTATCACTATTCTGTGTGACTGTATCACTATTCTGTGTGACTGTATCACAATTCTGTGTGACTGTATCACTATTCTGTGTGAATGTATCACTATTCTGTGTGACTGTATCTCTATTCTATGTGACTGTATCTCTATTCTGTGTGACTGTATCACTATTCTGTGTGACTGTATCACTATTCTGTGTGACTGTATCACTATTCTGTGTGACTGTATCTCTATTCTATGTGACTGCATCTCTATTCTGTGCGACAGTATCTCTATTCTATGTGACTGTATCACTATTCTGTGTGACTGCATCTCTATTCTATGTGACTGTATCTCTATTCTGTGTGACTGTATCACTATTCTGTGTGACTGTATCACTATTCTGTGTGACTGCATCACTATTCTGTGTGACTGTATCACTATTCTGTGTGACTGTATCTCTATTATGTGTCTGTATCTCTATTCTGTGTGACTGTATCTCTATTCTGTGTGACTGTATCACTATTCTGTGTGACTGTATCACTATTGTGTGACTGTCTCTCTATTCTGTTTGACTGTATCTCTATTCTGTGTGACTGTATCTCTATTCTGTGTGACTGTATCTCTATTCTGTATCTCTGTCTCTATTCTGTGTGACTGTATCTCTGATCTTTGTCTGTTTCGCTATTCTGTGTGCCTGTGTCTCTATTCTGTGCGATTGTGTCTCTATTCTGAGTGACGGTGTCTCTCTTCTGTCTGCCTGTATCTCTAATCTTTGTCTGTATCTCTATTCTGTTTGCCTGTATCTCTATTCTGTGTGACTGTGTCTCTATTCTGTGTGACTGTGTCTCTATTCTGTGTGACTGTGTCTCTATTCTGTGTGACTGTGTCTCTATTCTGTGTGACTGTATCTCTATTTTGTGTCTGTATCTCTATTCTGTGTGACTGTATCTCTATTCTGTGTGACTGTATCTCTATTCTGTGTGACTTGGTTCTATTCTGAGTCTGTATCTCTATTCTGTGTGACTGTGTCTCTATTCTGTGTGTCTGTGTCTCTATCGTGTGAGTCTCTGTCTCTTTCTGTGTGACTGTATCTATATTCTGCGTGACTTTATCTCTATTCTGTGTGACTGTGTTTCTATTCTGTGTGACTGTATCTCTATTCTGTTTAACTGTATCTCTATTCTGTATCTGTGTCTCTATTCTGTGTGACTGTATCTCTGCTCTTTGTCTGTTTCGCTATTCTGTGTGCCTGTGTCTCTATTCTGTGCGATTGTGTCTCTATTCTGAGTGACGGTGTCTCTCTTCTGTCTGCCTGTATCTCTAATCTTTGTCTGTATCTCTATTCTGTGTGCCTGTATCTCTATTCTTTGTGACTGTGTCTCTATTCTGTGTGACTGTGTCTCTATTCTGTGTCTGTATCTCTATTCTGTGTGACTGTATCTCTATTCTGTGTGACTGTATCTCTATTCTGTGTCTGTATCTCTATTCTGTGTGACTGGGTCTCTATTCTGTGTGACTGTATCTCTATTATTTGTCTGTATCTCTATTCTGTGTGACTGTGTCTCTATTCTGTGTGTCTGTCTCTCGATTCTTTGTCTGTATCTCTATTCTGTGTGCCTGTGTCTCTATTCTGTGTGACTATATCTCTATTCTATGTGACTGTATCTCTATTCTGTGTGACTGTGTCTCTATTCGGTGTGACTGTATCTCTATTCTGTGTGACTGTGTCTCTATTCTGTGTGACTGTATCTCTATTTTGTGTCTGTATCTCTATTCTGTGTGACTGTATCTCTATTCTGTGCGACTGTATCTCTATTCTGTGTGACTTGGTTCTATTCTGAGTCTGTATCTCTGTTCTGTGTGACTGTGTCTCTATTCTGTGTGTCTGTGTCTCTATCGTGTGAGTCTCTGTCTCTTTCTGTGTGACTGTATCTATATTCTGTGTGACTTTATCTCTATTCTGTGTGACTGTGTTTCTATTCTGTGTGACTGTATCTCTATTCTGTTTAACTGTATCTCTATTCTGTATCTGTGTCTCTATTCTGTGTGACTGTATCTCTGATCTTTGTCTGTTTCGCTATTCTGTGTGCCTGTGTCTCTATTCTGTGCGATTGTGTCTCTATTCTGAGTGACGGTGTCTCTCTTCTGTCTGCCTGTATCTCTAATCTTTGCCTGTATCTCTATTCTGTGTGCCTGTATCTCTATTCTTTGTGACTGTGTCTCTATTCTGTGTGACTGTGTCTCTATTCTGTGTCTGTATCTCTATTCTGTGTGACTGTATCTCTATTCTGTGTGACTGTATCTCTATTCTGTGTCTGTATCTCTATTCTGTGTGACTGGGTCTCTATTCTGTGTGACTGTATCTCTATTCTTTGTCTGTATCTCTATTCTGTGTGACTGTGTCTCTATTCTGTGTGTCTGTCTCTCGATTCTTTGTCTGTATCTCTATTCTGTGTGCCTGTGTCTCTATTCTGTGTGACTATATCTCTATTCTGTGTGACTGTATCTCTATTCTGTGCGACTGTGTCTCTATTCGGTGTGACTGTATCTCTATTCTGTGTGACTGTGTCTCTATTCTGTGTGACTGTATCTCTATTTTGTGTCTGTATCTCTATTCTGTGTGACTGTATCTCTATTCTGTGCGACTGTATCTCTATTCTGTGTGACTTAGTTCTATTCTGAGTCTGTATCTCTATTCTGTGTGACTGTGTCTCTATTCTGTGTGTCTGTGTCTCTATCGTGTGAGTCTCTGTCTCTTTCTGTGTGACTGTATCTATATTCTGTGTGACTTTATCTCTATTCTGTGTGACTGTGTTTCTATTCTGTGTGACTGTATCTCTATTCTGTTTAACTGTATCTCTATTCTGTATCTGTGTCTCTATTCTGTGTGACTGTATCTCTGATCTTTGTCTGTCTCGCTATTCTGTGTGCCTGTGTCTCTATTCTGTGCGATTGTGTCTCTATTCTGAGTGACGGTGTCTCTCTTCTGTCTGCCTGTATCTCTAATCTTTGCCTGTATCTCTATTCTGTGTGCCTGTATCTCTATTCTTTGTGACTGTGTCTCTATTCTGTGTGACTGTGTCTCTATTCTGTGTCTGTATCTCTATTCTGTGTGACTGTATCTCTATTCTGTGTGACTGTATCTCTATTCTGTGTCTGTATCTCTATTCTGTGTGACTGGGTCTCTATTCTGTGTGACTGTATCTCTATTCTTTGTCTGTATCTCTATTCTGTGTGACTGTGTCTCTATTCTGTGTGTCTGTCTCTCGATTCTTTGTCTGTATCTCTATTCTGTGTGCCTGTGTCTCTATTCTGTGTGACTATATCTCTATTCTGTGTGACTGTATCTCTATTCTGTGCGACTGTGTCTCTATTCGGTGTGACTGTATCTCTATTCTGTGTGACTGTGTCTCTATTCTGTGTGACTGTATCTCTATATTGTGTCTGTATCTCTATTCTGTGTGACTGTATCACTATTCTGTGCGACTGTATCTCTATTCTGTGTGACTTGGTTCTATTCTGTGTCTGTATCTCTATTCTGTGTGACTGTGTCTCTATTCTGTGTGTCTGTGTCTCTATCGTGTGAGTCTCTGTCTCTTTCTGTGTGACTGTATCTATATTCTGTGTGACTTTATCTCTATTCTGTGTGACTGTGTTTCTATTCTGTGTGACTGTATCTCTATTCTGTTTGACTGTATCTCTATTCTGTATCTGTGTCTCTATTCTGTGTGACTGTATCTCTGATCTTTGTCTGTTTCGCTATTCTGTGTGCCTGTGTCTCTATTCTGTGCGATTGTGTCTCTATTCTGAGTGACGGTGTCTCTCTTCTGTCTGCCTGTATCTCTAATCTTTGCCTGTATCTCTATTCTGTGTGCCTGTATCTCTATTCTTTGTGACTGTGTCTCTATTCTGTGTGACTGTGTCTCTATTCTGTGTCTGTATCTCTATTCTGTGTGACTGTATCTCTATTCTGTGTGACTGTATCTCTATTCTGTGTGACTGTATCTCTATTCTGTGTCTGTATCTCTATTCTGTGTGACTGGGTCTCTATTCTGTGTGACTGTATCTCTATTCTTTGTCTGTATCTCTATTCTGTGTGACTGTGTCTCTATTCTGTGTGTCTGTCTCTCGATTCTTTGTCTGTATCTCCATTCTGTGTGCCTGTGTCTCCATTCTGTGTGACTATATCTCTATTCTGTGTGACTGTATCTCTATTCTGTGCGACTGTGTCTCTATTCTGTGTGACTGTGTCTCTAATCTGTGTGACTGTATCTCTATTCTGTGTCTGTATCTTTATTCTGTGTGACTGTAACTCTTTTCTGTGTGACTGTATATCCATTCTGTGTCTCTGTCTCTACTCAGTGTGACTGTATCTCTATTCTGTGTGACTGTATCTGTATGCTGTGCGACTGTGTCTCTATTCTGTGTGACTGTGTCTCTATTCTGTTTGACTGTATCTCTATTCTGTGCGACTGTATCTCTATTCTGTGTCTGTATCTCTATTCTGTGTGACTGTAGCTCTATTCGGTGTGTCTGTGGCTCTATTCAGAGCGACTGTGTCTCTATTCTGTGTGTCTGTGTCTCTATTCAGTGTGTCTGTACCTCTATTCTGTGTCTGTATCGCTATTCTGAGGCCGTACCTCTATTCTGTGCGGCTGTGTCTCTATTCTGTGACTGTGTCTCTATTCTGTGTGACTGTATCTCTATTCTGTGTGACTGTATCTCTATTCTGTGTCTGTATCTCTATTCTGTGTCTGTATCTCTACTCTGTGTGACTGTATCTCTATTCTGTGTGCCTGTATCTCTATTCTGTGTGACTGTATCACTATTCTGTGTGACTGTATCTCTAATCTATGTGACTGTATCACTATTCTGTGTGACTGTATCACTATTCTGTGTGACAGTATCACTATTCTGTGTGACTGTATCACTATTCTATGTGATTGTATCACTATTCTGTGTGACTGTATCACTATTCTGTGTGAATGTATCACTATTCTGTGTGACTGTATCTCTATTCTATGTGACTGTATCTCTATTCTGTGTGACTGTATCACTATTCTGTGTGACTGTATCACTATTCTGTGTGACTGTATCACTATTCTGTGTGACTGTATCTCTATTCTATGTGACTGCATCTCTATTCTGTGCGACAGTATCTCTATTCTATGTGACTGTATCACTATTCTGTGTGACTGCATCTCTATTCTATGTGACTGTATCTCCATTCTGTGTGACTGTATCACTATTCTGTGTGACTGTATCACTATTCTGTGTGACTGCATCACTATTCTGTGTGACTGTATCACTATTCTGTGTGACTGTATCTCTATTATGTGTCTGTATCTCTATTCTGTGTGACTGTATCTCTGATCTTTGTCTGTTTCGCTATTCTGTGTGCCTGTGTCTCTATTCTGTGCGATTGTGTCTCTATTCTGAGTGACGGTGTCTCTCTTCTGTCTGCCTGTATCTCTAATCTTTGTCTGTATCTCTATTCTGTTTGCCTATATCTCTATTCTGTGTGACTTTGTCTCAATTCGGTGTGACTGCGTCTCCATTCTGTGTGACTGTATCTCTATTCTGTGACTGTATCTCCATTCTGTGTGACTGTATCTCTATTCTATGTGACTGTATCACTATTCTGTGTGACTGTATCTCTATTCTATGTGACTGTATCTCTATTCTGTGTGACTGTATCACTATTCTGTGTGACTGTATCACTATACTGTGTGACTGCATCACTATTCTGTGTGACTGTATCACTATTCTGTGTGACTGTATCTCTATTCTGTGTCTGTATCTCTATTCTGTGTGCATGTATCTCTATTCTGTGTGACTGTATCACTATTCTGTGTGACTGTATCACTATTGTGTGACTGTCTCTCTATTCTGTTTGACTGTATTTCTATTCTGTGTGACTGTATCTCTATTCTGTGTGACTGTATCTCTATTCTGTATCTGTGTCTCTATTCTGTGTGACTGCATCTCTGATCTTTGACTGTTTCGCTATTCTGTGTGCCTGTGTCTCAATACTGTGCGATTGTGTCTTTATTCTGAGTGACGGTGTCTCTCTTCTGTCTGCCTGTATCTCTAATCTTTGTCTGTATCTCTATTCTGTGTGCCTGTATCTCTATTTTGTGTGACTGTGTCTCAATTCTGTGTGTCTGTATCTCTATTCTGTGTCTGTATCTCTATTCTGTGTATCTGTGTCTCTATTCTCTGTCTGTATCTCTATTCTGTGTGACTGTATCTCTATTCTGTGTGACTGTGTCTCTATTCTGTGTGACTGTGTCTCTATAATGTTTGTCTGTGTCTCTATTCTGTGTGACTGTGTCTCTATTCTGTGTGACTGTGTCTCTATTCTGTGTCTGTATCTCTAATCTGTGTGACTATATCTCAATTCGGTGTGACTGCGTCTCCATTCTGTGTGACTGTATCTCTATTCTGTGACTGTATCTCTATTCTGTGTGACTGTATCTCCATTCTATGTGACTGCATCTCTATTCTGTGCGACTGTATCTCTATTCTATGTGACTGTATCTCTATTCTGTGTGACTGTATCACTATTCTGTGTGACTGTATCACTATACTGTGTGACTGCATCACTATTCTGTGTGACTGTATCACTATTCTGTATGACTGTATCTCTATTCTGTGTCTGTATCTCTATTCTGTGTGCATGTATCTCTATTCTGTGTGACTGTATCACTATTCTGTGTGACTGTATCACTATTGTGTGACTGTATCTCTATTCTGTTTGACTATATCTCTATTCTGTGTGACTGTATCTCTATTCTGTGTGACTGTATCTCTATTCTGTATCTGTGTCTCTATTCTGTGTGACTGCATCTCTGATCTTTGACTGTTTCGCTATTCTGTGTGCCTGTGTCTCTATTCTGTACGATTGTGTCTCTATTCTGAGTGACGGTGTCTCTCTTCTGTCTGCCTGTATCTCTAATCTTTGTCTGTATCTCTATTCTGTGTGCCTGTATCTCTATTCTGTGTGACTGTGTCTCTATTCTGTGTGTCTGTATCTCTATTCTGTGTCTGTATCTCTATTCTGTGTATCTGTGTCTCTATTCTCTGTCTGTATCTCTATTCTGTGTGACTGTATCTCTATTCTGTGTGACTGTGTCTCTATTCTGTGTGACTGTGTCTCTATTCTGTGTGACTGTGTCTCTATTCTGTGTGACTGTGTCTCTATTCTGAGTGACGGTGTCTCTATTCTGTGTGACTGTATCTCTATTCTGTGTCTGTATCTCTATTCTATGTGACTGTGTCTCTATTCTGTGACTGTATCTCTATTCTGTGTGACTGTATCTCTATTCTGTGTGACTGGGTCTCTATTCTGTGTGACTGTGTCTCTATTCTGTGTGACTGGGTCTCTATTCTGTGTGACTAGGTCTCTATTCTGTGTGACTGTGTCTCTGTTCTGTGTGACTGTGTCTCTATTCTGTGTGACTGTATCTCCATTCTGTGTGTCTGTGTCTCTATTCTGTGTGACTGGGTCTCTATTCTGTGTGACTGTATCTCTATTCTGTTAGTCTCTGTCTCTATTCTGTGTGACTGTATCTCTATTCTGTGTGACTGTATGTCTATTCTGTGTGACTGTATCTCTATTCTGTGTGACTGTATCTCTATTCTGTGTGACTGGGTCTCTATTCTGTGTGACTAGGTCTCTATTCTGTGTGACTGTGTCTCTGTTCTGTGTGACTGTGTCTCTATTCTGTGTGACTGTATCTCCATTCTGTGTGTCTGCGTCTCTATTCTGTGTGACTGGGTCTCTATTCTGTGTGACTGTATCTCTATTCTGTTAGTCTCTGTCTCTATTCTGTGTGACTGTATCTCTATTCTGTGTGACTGTATGTCTATTCTGTGTGACTGTATCTCTATTCTGTGTGACTGTATCTCTATTCTGTGTCTGTATCTCTATTCTGTGTGACTATTCCTATTCTGTGTGACTGTGTCTCTATTCTGTGTGCCTGTATCGCTATTCTGTGTGACTGTGTCTCTATTCTGTGTGACTTGGTTCTATTCTGTGTATCTGTATCTCTATTCTCTGTGACTGTATCTCTATTCTGTGTGACTGTATCTCTATTCTGTGTGACTGTGTCTCTATTCTGTGTGACTGTGTCTCTATTCTGTGTGACTTGGTTCTATTCTGTGTGTCTGTATTTCTATTCTGTGACTGTGTCTCTATTCTGTGTGACTGTGTCTCTATTCTGTCTGACTGTGTCTCTATTCTGTGTGACTGTATTTATATTCTGTGACTTTGTCTCTATTCTGTGTGACTGTATTTCCATTCTGTGACTGTGTCTCTATTCTGGGTGACTGTGTCTCTATGCTGTGTGACTGTGTCTCTATTCTGTGTGACTGTGTCTCTATTGTGTGTGACTGTATTTATATTATGTGACTGTGTCTGTATTCTGTGTGACTGTAATTCTATTCTGTGACTGTGTCTCTATTCTGTGTGACTGTCTCTATTCTGTCTGACTGTGTCTCTATTCTGTGTGACTGTATTTATATTCTGTGACTGTGTCTCTATTCTGTTTGACTGTATTTCTATTCTGTGACTGTGTCTCTATTCTGTGTGACTGTGTCTCTATTCTCTGTGACTGTATCTCTATTCTGTGTGACTGTATCTCTATTCTGTGCGACTGTGTCTCTATTCTGTGACTGTGTCTCTATTCTGTGACTTTGTCTCTATTCTGTGTGACTTGGTTCTATTCTGTGTGACTGTATCTCTATTCTGAGTGACTGTATTCCTATTCTGTGTGACTGTATCTCTATTCTGTGTGTCTGTGTCTCTTTTCTGTGTGACTGTATCTTTATTCTGTGTGACTCGGTCTCTATTCTGTGTGACTGGGTCTCTATTCTGTGTGACTGTGTCTCTATTCTGTGTGACTGGGTCTCTATTCTGTGTGACTGTGTCTCTATTCTGTGTGACTGTATCTCTATTCTGTGTCTGTATCTCTATTCTGTGACTGTGTCTCTATTCTGTGTGTCTGTGTCTCTATTCTGTGTGTCTGTATCTTCATTCTGCGTGACTGTATCTCTATTCTGTGTGACTGTATCACTATTCTGTGTCTGTATCTCTATTCTGTGTGACTGTATCTCTATTCTGTGTGACTGTATCACTATTCTGTGTCTGTATCTCTATTCTGTGTAACTGTATCTCTATTCTGTGTGACTGTATCTGTATTCTTTGTGACTGTGTCTCTATTCAGTGTGACTGTGTTTCTATTCTGTTTGACTGTATCTCTATTCTGTGCGACTGTAGCTCTATACTGTGTGTCTGTGGCTCTATTCAGAGCAACTGTGTCTCTATTCTGTGTGTCTGTGTCTCTATTCAGTGTGTCTGTACGTCTATTCTCTGTCTGTGTCTCTATTCTGTGACTGTATCTCTATTGTGTGTCGTATTCTCCATTCTGTTTGACTTGGTCACTATTTTGTGTGACTGTATCTCAATTCGGTGTGACTGTATCTCTATTCTGTGTCTGTCTTTCTATTCTGTGTCCGTATCTCTATTCTCTGTCTGTATCTCTATTCTGTGTGACTGTATCTCTATTCTGTGTGACTGTATCTCTATTCTGTGTCTGTATCTCTATTCTGTGTGACTGTATCTCTATTCTGTGTCTGTATCTCTATACGGTGTGACTGTATCTCTATTCTGTGTCTGTATCTCTATTCTGTGTGACTGTATCTCTATTCTGTTTGACTGTATCACTATTCTGTGTGACTGTATCACTATTGTGTGACTGTCTCTCTATTCTGTTTGACTGTATCTCTATTCTGTGTGACTGTGTCTCTATTCTGTGTGACTGTATCTCTGATCTTTGTCTGTAGCTCTATTTTGTGTGACTGTATCTCTATTCTGCGTGACTGTATCACTATTGTGTGACTGTCTCTCTATTCTGTTTGACTGTATCTCTATTCTGTGTGACTGTATCACTATTATGTGTGACTGTATCTCTATTCTGTTTGACTGTATCTCTATTCTGTGTGACTGTGTCTCTATTCTGTGTGACTGTATCTCTGATCTTTGTCTGTAGCTCTATTTTGTGTGACTGTATCTCTATTCTGTGTGACTGTATCTCTATTCTGTGTGACTGTATCACTATTCTGCGTGACTGTATCACTATTGTGTGACTGTCTCTCTATTCTGTTTGACTGTATCTCTATTCTGTGTGACTGTATCACTATTATGTGTGACTGTATCTCTATTCTGTTTGACTGTATCTCTATTCTGTGTGACTGTATCACTATTCTGTGTGTCTGTATCTCTATTCTGTTTGACTGTATCACTATTCTGTGTGACTGTATCACTATTGTGTGACTGTCTCTCTATTCTGTTTGACTGTATCTCTATTCTGTGTGACTGTATCTCTATTCTGTGTGACTGTATCACTATTCTGTGTGGCTGTATCTCTTTTCTGTTTGACTGTATCACTATTCTGTGTGACTGTATCACTATTGTGTGACTGTCTCTCTATTCTGTGTGACTGTATCTCTATTCTGTGTGACTGTATCTCTATTCTGTCTGCCTGTATCTCTAATCTTTGTCTGTATCTCTATTCGGTGTGACTGTATCTCTATTCTGTGTCTGTATCTCTATTCTGTGTGACTGTATCTCTATTCTGTGTAACTGTATCACTATTCTGTGTGACTGTATAACTGTTGTGTGACTGTCTCTCTATTCTGTTTGACTGTATCTCTATTCTGTGTCTGTATCTCTATTCGGTGTGACTGTATCTCTATTCTGTGTCTGTATCTCTATTCGGTGTGACTGTATCTCTATTCTCTGTCTGTGTCTCTATTCTGTGACTGTATCTCTATTGTGTGTCGTATTCTCCATTCTGTTTGACTTGGTCACTATTTTGTGTGACTGTATCTCAATTCTGTGTGACTGTATCTCTATTCTGTGTCTGTCTTTCTATTCTGTGTCCGTATCTCTATTCTCTGTCTGTATCTCTATTCTGTGTGACTGTATCTCTATTCTGTGTGACTGTATCTCTATTCTGTGTCTGTATCTCTATTCTGTGTGACTGTATCTCTATTCTGTGTCTGTATCACTATTCGGTGTGACTGTATCTCTATTCTGTGTCTGTATCTCTATTCTGTGTGACTGTATCTCTATTCTGTGTGACTGTATCACTATTCTGTGTGACTGTATCACTATTCTGCGTGACTGTATCACTATTGTGTGACTGTCTCTCTATTCTGTTTGACTGTATCTCTATTCTGTGTGACTTTATCTCTATTCTGTGTGTCTGTATCACTATTATGTGTGACTGTATCTCTATTCTGTTTGACTGTATCTCTATTCTGTGTGACTGTATCACTATTCTGTGTGACTGTATCTCTATTCTGTTTGACTGTATCACTATTCTGTGTGACTGTATCACTACTGTGTGACTGTCCCTCTATTCTGTTTGACTGTATCTCTATTCTGTGTGACTGTATCTCTATTCTGTGTGACTGTATCACTATTCTGTGTGGCTGTATCTCTTTCCTGTTTGACTGTATCACTATTCTGTGTGACTGTATCACTATTGTGTGACTGTCTCTCTATTCTGTGTGACTGTATCTCTATTCTGTGTGACTGTATCTCTATTCTGTCTGCCTGTATCTCTAATCTTTGTCTGTATCTCTATTCGGTGTGACTGTATCTCTATTCAGTGTCTGTATCTCTATTCTGTGTGACTGTATCTCTATTCTGTGTGACTGTATCACTATTCTGTGTGACTGTATCACTATTGTGTGACTGTCTCTCTATTCTGTTTGACTGTATCTCTATTCTGTGTCTGTATCTCTATTCGGTGTGACTGTATCTCTATTCTGTGTCTGTATCTCTATTCTGTGTGACTGTATCTCTATTCTGTGTGACTGTATCACTATTCTGTGTGACTGTATCACTATTGTGTGACTGTCTCTCTATTCTGTTTGACTGTATCTCTATTCTGTGTGACTGTATCTCTATTCTGTGTGACTGTATCTCTATTCTGTGTGACTGTATCACTATTCTGCGTGACTGTATCACTATTGTGTGACTGTCTCTCTATTCTGTTTGACGGTATCTCTATTCTGTGTGACTGTATCTCTATTCTGTGTGACTGTATCACTATTATTTGTGACTGTATCTCTATTCTGTTTGACTGTATCTCTATTCTGTGTGACTGTATCACTATTCTGTGTGACTGTATCTCTATTCTGTTTGACTGTATCACTATTCTGTGTGACTGTATCACTATTGTGTGACTGTCTCTCTATTCTGTTTGACTGTATCTCTATTCTGTGTGACTGTATCTCTATCCTGTTTGACTGTATCTCTATTCTGTGTGACTGTATCACTATTCTGTGTGACTGTATCTCTATTCTGTTTGACTGTATCACTATTCTGTGTGACTGTATCACTATTGTGTGACTGTCTCTCTATTCTGTTTGACTGTATCTCTATTCTGTGTGACTGTATCTCTATTCTGTGTGACTGTATCACTATTCTGTGTGGCTGTATCTCTTTTCTGTTTGACTGTATCACTATTCTGTGTGACTGTATCACTATTGTGTGACTGTCTCTCTATTCTGTGTGACTGTATCTCTATTCTGTGTGACTGTATCTCTATTCTGTGTGACTGTATCACTATTCTGTGTGACTGTATCACTATTGTGTGACTGTCTCTCCATTCTGTTTGACTGTATCTCTATTCTGTGTGACTGTGTCTCTATTCTGTGTGACTGTATCTCTGATCTTTGTCTGTAGCTCTATTTTGTGTGACTGTATCTCTATTCTGTGTGACTGTATCTCTATTCTGTGTGACTGTATCACTATTCTGCGTGACTGTATCACTATTGTGTGACTGTCTCTCTATTCTGTTTGACTGTATCTCTATTCTGTGTGACTGTATCACTATTATGTGTGACTGTATCTCTATTCTGTTTGACTGTATCTCTATTCTGTGTGACTGTGTCTCTATTCTGTGTGACTGTATCTCTGATCTTTGTCTGTAGCTCTATTTTGTGTGACTGTATCTCTATTCTGTGTGACTGTATCTCTATTCTGTGTGACTGTATCACTATTCTGCGTGACTGTATCACTATTGTGTGACTGTCTCTCTATTCTGTTTGACTGTATCTCTATTCTGTGTGACTGTATCACTATTATGTGTGACTGTATCTCTATTCTGTTTGACTGTATCTCTATTCTGTGTGACTGTATCACTATTCTGTGTGTCTGTATCTCTATTCTGTTTGACTGTATCACTATTCTGTGTGACTGTATCACTATTGTGTGACTGTCTCTCTATTCTGTGTGACTGTATCTCTATTCTGTGTGACTGTATCTCTATTCTGTGTGACTGTATCACTATTCTGTGTGCTGTATCTCTTTTCTGTTTGACTGTATCACTATTCTGTGTGACTGTATCACTATTGTGTGACTGTCTCTCTATTCTGTGTGACTGTATCTCTATTCTGTGTGACTGTATCTCTATTCTGTCTGCCTGTATCTCTAATCTTTGTCTGTATCTCTATTCGGTGTGACTGTATCTCTATTCTGTGTCTGTATCTCTATTCTGTGTGACTGTATCTCTATTCTGTGTGACTGTATCACTATTCTGTGTGACTGTATCACTGTTGTGTGACTGTCTCTCTATTCTGTTTGACTGTATCTCTATTCTGTGTCTGTATCTCTATTCGGTGTGACTGTATCTCTATTCTGTGTCTGTATCTCTATTCGGTGTGACTGAATCTCTATGCTCTGTCTGTGTCTCTATTCTGTGACTGTATCTCTATTGTGTGTCGTATTCTCCATTCTGTTTGACTTGGTCACTATTTTGTGTGACTGTATCTCAATTCTGTGTGACTGTATCTCTATTCTGTGTCTGTCTTTCTATTCTGTGTCCGTATCTCTATTCTCTGTCTGTATCTCTATTCTGTGTGACTGTATCTCTATTCTGTGTGACTGTATCTCTATTCTGTGTCTGTATCTCTATTCTGTGTGACTGTATCTCTATTCTGTGTCTGTATCTCTATTCGGTGTGACTGTATCTCTATTCTGTGTCTGTATCTCTCTTCTGTGTGACTGTATCTCTATTCTGTGTGACTGTATCACTATTCTGTGTGACTGTATCACTATTCTGCGTGACTGTATCACTATTGTGTGACTGTCTCTCTATTCTGTTTGACTGTATCTCTATTCTGTGTGACTTTATCTCTATTCTGTGTGACTGTATCACTATTATGTGTGACTGTATCTCTATTCTGTTTGACTGTATCTCTATTCTGTGTGACTGTATCACTATTCTGTGTGACTGTATCTCTATTCTGTTTGACTGTATCACTATTCTGTGTGACTGTATCACTATTGTGTGACTGTCCCTCTATTCTGTTTGACTGTATCTCTATTCTGTGTGACTGTATCTCTATTCTGTGTGACTGTATCACTATTCTGTGTGGCTGTATCTCTTTCCTGTTTGACTGTATCACTATTCTGTTTGACTGTATCACTATTGTGTGACTGTCTCTCTATTCTGTGTGACTGTATCTCTATTCTGTGTGACTGTATCTCTATTCTGTCTGCCTGTATCTCTAATCTTTGTCTGTATCTCTATTCGGTGTGACTGTATCTCTATTCAGTGTCTGTATCTCTATTCTGAGTGACTGTATCTCTATTCTGTGTGACTGTATCACTATTCTGTGTGACTGTATCACTATTGTGTGACTGTCTCTCTATTCTGTTTGACTGTATCTCTATTCTGTGTCTGTATCTCTATTCGGTGTGACTGTATCTCTATTCTGTGTCTGTATCTCTATTCTGTGTGACTGTATCTCTATTCTGTGTGACTGTATCACTATTCTGTGTGACTGTATCACTATTGTGTGACTGTCTCTCTATTCTGTTTGACTGTATCTCTATTCTGTGTGACTGTATCTCTATTCTGTGTGACTGTATCTCTATTCTGTGTGACTGTATCACTATTCTGCGTGACTGTATCACTATTCGTGTGACTGTCTCTCTATTCTGTTTGACTGTATCTCTATTCTGTGTGACTGTATCTCTATTCTGTGTGACTGTATCACTATTCTGTGTGACTGTATCTCTATTCTGTTTGACTGTATCTCTATTCTGTGTCACTGTATCACTATTCTGTGTCACTGTATCTCTATTCTGTTTGACTGTATCACTATTCTGTGTGACTGTATCACTATTGTGTGACTGTCTCTCTATTCTGTTTGACTGTATCTCTATTCTGTGTGACTGTATCTCTATCCTGTTTGACTGTATCTCTATTCTGTGTGACTGTATCACTATTCTGTGTGACTGTATCTCTATTCTGTTTGACTGTATCACTATTCTGTGTGACTGTATCACTATTGTGTGACTGTCTCTCTATTCTGTTTGACTGTATCTCTATTCTGTGTGACTGTATCTCTATTCTGTGTGACTGTATCACTATTCTGTGTGGCTGTATCTCTTTTCTGTTTGACTGTATCTCTATTCTGTGTGACTGTATCTCTATTCTGTGTGACTGTCTCTCTATTCTGTGTGACTGTATCTCTATTCTGTGTGACTGTATCTCTATTCTGTGTGACTGTATCTCTATTCTGTGTGACTGTATCACTATCTGTGTGACTGTGTCTCTATTCTGTGTGACTGTATCTCTATTCTGTGTGACTGTGTCTCTATTCTGTGTGACTGTATCTCTATTCTGTGTCTGTATCTCTATTCTGTGTGACTGTATCTCTATTCTGTGTGACTGTATCTCTATTCTGTGTGACTGTATCACTATTCCGTGTCTGTATCTCTATTCTGTGTGACTGTGTCTCTATTCTGTGTGACTGTATCTCTATTCTGTGTGACTGTATCACTATTCTGTGTGACTGTATCTCTATTCTGTGTGACTGTATCTCTATTCTGTGTGACTGTGTCTCTATTCTGTGTGACTGTATCTCTATTCTGTGTGACTGTATCTCTATTCTGTGTGACTGTATCTCTATTCTGTGTGACTGTATCTCTATTCTGTGTGACTGTATCACTATTCTGCGTGACTGTATCACTATTGTGTGACTGTCTCTCTATTCTGTTTGACTGTATCTCTATTCTGTGTGACTGTATCACTATTATGTGTGACTGTATCTCTATTCTGTTTGACTGTATCTCTAATCTGTGTGACTGTATCACTATTCTGTGTGTCTGTATCTCTATTCTGTTTGACTGTATCACTATTCTGTGTGACTGTATCACTATTGTGTGACTGTCTCTCTATTCTGTTTGACTGTATCTCTATTCTGTTTGACCGTATCTCTATTCTGTGTGACTGTATCACTATTCTGTGTGACTGTATCTCTATTCTGTGTGACTGTATCACTATTCTGCGTGACTGTATCACTATTGTGTGACTGTCTCTCTATTCTGTTTGGCTGTATCTCTATTCTGTGTGACTGTATCTCTATTCTGTGTGACTGTATCACTATTATGTGTGACTGTATCTCTATTCTGTTTGACTGTATCTCTATTCTGTGTGACTGTATCACTATTCTGTGTGACTGTATCTCTATTCTGTTTGACTGTATCACTATTCTGTGTGACTGTATCACTATTGTGTGAATGTCTCTCTATTCTGTTTGACTGTATCTCTATTCTGTGTGACTGTATCTCTATTCTGTTTGACTGTATCTCTATTCTGTGTGACTGTATCACTATTCTGTGTGACTGTATCTCTATTCTGTTTGACTGTATCACTATTCTGTGTGACTGTATCACTATTGTGAGACTGTCTCTCTATTCTGTTTGACTGTATCTCTATTCTGTGTGACTGTATCTCTATTCTGTGTGACTGTATCACTATTCTGTGTGGCTGTATCTCTTTTCTGTTTGACTGTATCACTATTCTGTGTGACTGTATCACTATTGTGTGACTGTCTCTCTATTCTGTGTGACTATATCTCTATTCTGTGTGACTGTATCTCTATTCTGTCTGCCTGTATATCTAATCTTTGTCTGTATCTCTATTCTGTGTGCCTGTATCTCTATTCCGTGTGACTGTGTCTCTATTCTGTGAGACTGTGTCTATATTCTGTCTGACTGTGTCTCTATTTTGTGTCTGTATCTCTATTCTGTGTGACTGTATCAAAATTCGGTGTGACTGCGTCTCCATTCTGTGTGTCTGTATCTCTATTCTTGTCTGTATCTCTCTTCTGTGTGTCTGTGTCTCTAAACTGTGTGACTGTGTCACTATTCTGTGTCTGTATCTCTATTCTGTGTGACTGTATCAAAATTCGGTGTGACTGCGTCTCCATTCTGTGTGTCTGTATCTCTATTCTTGTCTGTATCTCTCTTCTGTGTGTCTGTGTCTCTATTCTGTGAGTCTGTGTCTCTATTCTGTGTGACTGTATCTCTATTCTGTGTGACTGTATCTCTATTCTGTGTGACTGGGTCTCTATTCTGTGTGACTGGGTCTCTATTCTGTGTGACTGTATCTCTATTCTGTGACTGTATCTCTATTCTGTGTGACTGTGTCTCTATTCTGTGTGTCTGTATCTCTCTCTGTGTGACTGGGTCTCTATTCTGTGTGACTGTATCACTATTCTGTGTCTGTATCTCTATTCTGTGTGACTGTATCTCTATTCTGTGTGACTGTATCTCTATTCTGTGACTGTATCTCTATTCTGTGTCTGTATCTCTATTCTGTGTGACTGGGTCTCTATTCTGTGTGACTGTTTCTCTATTCTGTGACTGTATCTCTATTCTGTGTGACTGTATCTCTATTCTGTGTGACTGGGTCTCTATTCTGTGTGTCTGTGTCTCTATTCTGTGTGACTGTATCTCTATTCTGTGTGACTGGGTCTCTATTCTGTGTGACTGGGTCTCTATTCTGTGTGACTGGGTCTCTATTCTGTGTGACTGGGTCTCTATTCTGATTGACTGTATCTCTATTCTGTGTGTCTGTGTCTCTATTCTGTGTGACTGGGTCTCTATTCTGTGTGACTGTATCTCTATTCTGTGTCTGTATCTCTATTCTGTGTGACTATTCCTATTCTGTGTGACTGTGTCTCTATTCTGTGTGCCTGTACCGCTATTCTGTGTGACTGTGTCTCTATTCTGTGTGACTTGGTTCTATTCTGTGTATCTGTATCTCTATTCTCTGTGACTGTATCTCTATTCTGTGTGACTGTATCTCTATTCTGTGTGACTGTGTCTCTATTCTGTGTGACTGTGTCTCTATTCTCTGTGACTGTATCTCTATTCTGTGTGACTGTATCTCTATTCTGTGTGACTGTGTCTCTATTCTGTGTGTCTGTATCTCTATTCTCTGTGTCTGTATCTCTATTCTGTGTGACTGTATCTCTATTCTGTGTGACTGTATTTCTATTCTGTGTGACTGTGTCTCTATTCTGTGTGACTGTGTCTCTATTCTGTGTGACTGTGTCTCTATTGTGTGTGACTGTATTTATATTCTGTGACTGTGTCTCTATTCTGTGTGACTATATTTCTATTCAGTGACTGTGTCTCTATTCTGTGTGACTGTGTCTCTATTCTGTCTGACTGTGTCTCTATTCTGTGTGACTGTATTTATATTCTGTGACTGTGTCTCTATTCTGTGTGACTGTATTTCTATTCTGTGACTGTGTCTCTATTCTGTGTGACTGTGTCTCTATTCTCTGTGACTGTATCTCTATTCTGTGTGACTGGGTCTCTATTCTGTGTGACTGGGTCTCTATTCTGTGTGACTGGGTCTCTATTCTGTGTGACTGGGTCTCTATTCTGATTGACTGTATCTCTATTCTGTGTGTCTGTGTCTCTATTCTGTGTGACTGGGTCTCTATTCTGTGTGACTGTATCTCTATTCTGTGAGTCTCTGTCTCTATTCTGTGTGACTGTATCTCTATTCAGTGTGACTGTATCTCTATTCTGTGTCTGTATCTCTATTCTGTGTGACTATTCCTATTCTGTGTGACTGTGTCTCTATTCTGTGTGCCTGTATCTCTATTCTGTGTGACCGTGTCTCTATTCTGTGTGACTTGGTTCTATTCTGTGTATCTGTATCTCTATTCTCTGTGACTGTATCTCTATTCTGTGTGACTGTATCTCTATTCTGTGTGACTGTGTCTCTATTCTGTGTGACTGTGTCTCTATTCTTTGTGACTTGGTTCTATTCTGTGTGTCTGTTTCTCTATTCTCTGTGTCTGTATCTCTATTCTGTGTGACTGTATCTCTATTCTGTGTGACTGTATTTCTATTCTGTGTGACTGTGTCTCTATTCTGTGTGACTGTGTCTCTATTCTGTGTGACTGTGTCTCTATTCTGTGTGACTGTGTCTCTATTGTGTGTGACTGTATTTATATTCTGTGACTGTGTCTCTATTCTGTGTGACTATATTTCTATTCTGTGACTGTGTCTCTATTCTGTGTGACTGTGTCTCTATTCTGTCTGACTGTGTCTCTATTCTGTGTGACTGTATTTATATTCTGTGACTGTGTCTCTATTCTGTGTGACTGTATTTATTTTCTGTGACTGTGTCTCTAGTCTGTGTGACTGTGTCTCTATTCTCTGTGACTGTATCTCTATTCTGTGTGACTGTATCTCTATTCTGTGCGACTGTGTCTCTATTCTGTGACTGTGTCTCTATTCTGTGACTTTGTCTCTATTCTGTGTGACTGTGTCTCTATTCTGTGTGACTGTGTCTCTATTCTGTGTGACTGTGTCTCTATTGTGTGTGACTGTATTTATATTCCGTGACTGTGTCTCTATTCTGTTTGATTGTATTTCTATTCTGTGACTGTGTCTCTATTCTGTGTGACTGTGTCTCTATTCTGTCTGACTGTGTCTCTATTCTGTGTGACAGTACTTATATTCTGTGACTGTGTCTCTATTCTGTGTGACTGTATTTCTATTCTGTGACTGTGTCTCTATTCTGTGTGACTGTGTCTCTATTCTCTGTGACTGTATCTCTATTCTGTGCGACGGTGTCTCTATTCTGTGACTGTGTCGCTATTCTGTGACTTTGTCTCTATTCTGTGTGACTTGGTTCTATTCTGTGTGACTGTATCTCTATTCTGTGTGACTGTATCTCTATTCTGTGTGACTGTATCTCTATTCTGTGTGTCTGTGTCTCTATTCTGTGTGACTGTATCTCTATTCTGTGTGACTGGGTCTCTATTCTGTGTGACTGGGTCTCTATTCTGTGTGACTGTGTCTCTATTCTGTGTGACTGTGTCTCTATTCTGTGTGACTGTGTCTCTATTCTGTGTGACTGTATCTCTATTCTGTGTCTGTATCTCTATTCTGTGACTGTGTCTCTATTCTGTGTGTCTGTGTCTCTATTCTGTGTGTCTGTATCTCTATTCTGTGTGACTGTATCTCTATTCTGTGTGACTGTATCTCTATTCTGTGTGACTGGTCTCTATTCTGTGTGACTGGGTCTCTATTCTGTGTGACTGTATCTCTATTCTGTGACTGTATCTCTATTCTGTGTGACTGTGTCTCTATTCTGTGTGTCTGTATCTCTCTTCCGTGTGACTGTGTCTCTATTCTGTGTGACTGTGTCTCTATTCTGTGTGACTGTATCTCTATTCTGTGTCTGTATCTCTATTCTGTGTGACTGTATCTCTATTCTGTGTGACTGTGTCTCTATTCTGTGTGACTGTATCTCTATTCTGTGTCTGTATCTCTATTCTGTGTGACTGTATCTCTATTCTGTGTGACTGGGTCTCTATTCTGTGTCTGTTCTCTATTCTGTGTGACTGTATCTCTATTCTGTGTGACTGTGTCTCTATTCTGTGTGACTGTATCTCTATTCTGTGTGACTGTATCTCTATTCTGTGTGTCTGTGTCTCTATTCTGTGTGACTGTATCTCTATTCTGTGTGACTGTATCTCTATTCTGTGTGACTGTATCTCTATTCTGTGTGACTGTGTCTCTATTCTGTGTGACTGTATCTCTATTCTGTGTGACTGTATCTCTATTCTGTGTCTGTATCTCTATTCTGTGTGACTGTGTCTCTATTCTGTGTGACTGTATCTCTATTCTGTGTGACTGTGTCTCTATTCTGTGTGACTGTGTCTCTATTCTGTGTCTGTATCTCTATTCTGTGTGACTGTATCTCTATTCTGTGTGACTGTATCTCTATTCTGTGACTGTATCTCTATTCTGTGTGACTGTATCTCTATTCTGTGTGCTGTGTCTCTATTCTGTGTGACTGTATCTCTATTCTGTGACTGTATCTCTATTCTGTGTGACTGTATCTCTATTCTGTGTGACTGTGTCTCTATTCTGTGTGACTGTATCTCTATTCTGTGTGACTGTATCTCTATTCTGTGTGACTGGGTCTCTATTCTGTGTGACTGTGTCTCTATTCTGTGTGACTGTATCTCTATTCTGTGTGACTGTATCTCTATTCTGTGTGACTGTATCTCTATTCTGTGTGACTGTATCTCTATTCTGTGTCTGTATCTCTATTCTGTGTGACTGTATCTCTATTCTGTGACTGTATCTCTATTCTGTGTCTGTATCTCTATTCTGTGTGACTGTGTCTCTATTCTGTGTGACTTGGTTCTATTCTGTGTATCTGTATCTCTATTCTCTGTGACTGTATCTCTATTCTGTGTGACTGTATCTCTATTCTGTGTGACTGTGTCTCTATTCTGTGTGACTGTGTCTCTATTCTCTGTGACTGTATCTCTATTCTGTGTGACTGTATCTCTATTCTGTGTGACTGTGTCTCTATTCTGTGTGTCTGTATCTCTATTCTCTGTGTCTGTATCTCTATTCTGTGTGACTGTATCTCTATTCTGTGTGACTGTATTTCTATTCTGTGTGACTGTGTCTCTATTCTGTGTGACTGTGTCTCTATTCTGTGTGACTGTGTCTCTATTCTGTGTGACTGTGTCTCTATTGTGTGTGACTGTATTTATATTCTGTGACTGTGTCTCTATTCTGTGTGACTATATTTCTATTCTGTGACTGTGTCTCTATTCTGTGTGACTGTGTCTCTATTCTGTCTGACTGTGTCTCTATTCTGTGTGACTGTATTTATATTCTGTGACTGTGTCTCTATTCTGTGTGACTGTATTTCTATTCTGTGACTGTGTTTCTATTCTGTGTGACTGTGTCTCTATTCTGTGTGACTGTATCTCTATTCTGTGTGACTGGGTCTCTATTCTGTGTGACTGGGTCTCTATTCTGTGTGACTGGGTCTCTATTCTGTGTGACTGGGTCTCTATTCTGATTGACTGTATCTCTATTCTGTGTGTCTGTGTCTCTATTCTGTGTGACTGGGTCTCTATTCTGTGTGACTGTATCTCTATTCTGTGAGTCTCTGTCTCTATTCAGTGTGACTGTATCTCTATTCAGTGTGACTGTATCTCTATTCTGTGTCTGTATCTCTATTCTGTGTGACTATTCCTATTCTGTGTGACTGTGTCTCTATTCTGTGTGCCTGTATCGCTATTCTGTGTGACTGTGTCTCTATTCTGTGTGACTTGGTTCTATTCTGTGTATCTGTATCTCTATTCTCTGTGACTGTATCTCTATTCTGTGTGACTGTATCTCTATTCTGTGTGACTGTGTCTCTATTCTGTGTGACTGTGTCTCTATTCTTTGTGACTTGGTTCTATTCTGTGTGTCTGTATCTCTATTCTCTGTGTCTGTATCTCTATTCTGTGTGACTGTATCTCTATTCTGTGTGACTGTATTTCTATTCTGTGTGACTGTGTCTCTATTCTGTGTGACTGTGTCTCTATTCTGTGTGACTGTGTCTCTATTCTGTGTGACTGTGTCTCTATTGTGTGTGACTGTATTTATATTCTGTGACTGTGTCTCTATTCTGTGTGACTATATTTCTATTCTGTGACTGTGTCTCTATTCTGTGTGACTGTGTCTCTATTCTGTCTGACTGTGTCTCTATTCTGTGTGACTGTATTTATATTCTGTGACTGTGTCTCTATTCTGTGTGACTGTATTTCTATTCTGTGACTGTGTCTCTATTCTGTGTGACTGTGTCTCTATTCTCTGTGACTGTATCTCTATTCTGTGTGACTGTATCTCTATTCTGTGCGACTGTGTCTCTATTCTGTGACTGTGTCTCTATTCTGTGACTTTGTCTCTATTCTGTGTGACTGTGTCTCTATTCTGTGTGACTGTGTCTCTATTCTGTGTGACTGTGTCTCTATTGTGTGTGACTGTATTTATATTCCGTGACTGTGTCTCTATTCTGTGTGATTGTATTTCTATTCTGTGACTGTGTCTCTATTCTGTGTGACTGTGTCTCTATTCTGTCTGACTGTGTCTCTATTCTGTGTGACAGTACTTATATTCTGTGACTGTGTCTCTATTCTGTCTGACTGTATTTCTATTCTGTGACTGTGTCTCTATTCTGTGTGACTGTGTCTCTATTCTCTGTGACTGTATCTCTATTCTGTGTGACTGTATCTCTATTCTATGCGACGGTGTCTCTATTCTGTGACTGTGTCGCTATTCTGTGACTTTGTCTCTATTCTGTGTGACTTGGTTCTATTCTGTGTGACTGTATCTCTATTCTGTGTGACTGTATTCCTATTCTGTGTGACTGTATCTCTATTCTGTGTGTCCGTGTCTCTTTTCTGTTTGACTGTATCTTTATTCTGTGTGACTGGGTCTCTATTCTGTGTGACTGGGTCTCTATTCTGTGTGACTGTGTCTCTATTCTGTGTGACTGGGTCTCTATTCTGTGTGACTGTGTCTCTATTCTGTGTGACTGTATCTCTATTCTGTGTCTGTATCTCTATTCTGTGACTGTGTCTCTATTCTGTGTGTCTGTGTCTCTATTCTGTGTGTCTGTATCTTCATTCTGTGTGACTGTATCTCTATTCTGTGTGACTGTATCACTATTCTGTGTCTGTATCTCTATTCTGTGTGACTGTATCTCTATTCTGTGTGACTGTATCACTATTCTGTGTCTGTATCTCTATTCTGTGTAACTGTATCTCTATTCTGTGTGACTGTATCTGTATTCTGTGCGACTGTGTCTCTATTCAGTGTGACTGTGTTTCTATTCTGTTTGACTGTATCTCTATTCTGTGCGACTGTAGCTCTATTCTGTGTGTCTGTGGCTCTATTCAGAGCAACTGTGTCTCTATTCTGTGTGTCTGTGTCTCTATTCAGTGTGTCTGTACCTCTATTCTGTGTCTGTGTCTCTATTCTGTGACTGTGTCTCTATTGTGTGTCGTATTCTCTATTCTGTTTGACTTGGTCACTATTTTGTGTGACTGTATCTCAATTCTGTGTGACTGTGTCTCTATTCTGTGTCTGTCTTTCTACTCTGTGTCCGTATCTCTATTCTCCGTCTGTATCTCTATTCTGTGTGACTGTATCTCTATTCTGTGTGACTGTATCTCTATTCTGTGGCTGTATCTCTATTCTGTGTGACTGTATCTCTATTCTGTGTCTGTATCTCGATTCGGTGTGACTGTATCTCTATTCTGTGTCTGTATCTCTATTCTGTGTGACTGTATCTCTATTCTGTTTGACTGTATCTCTATTCTGTGTGACTGTGTCTCTATTCTGTGTGACTGTATCTCTATTCTGTGTGACTGTATCTCTATTCTGTGTGACTGTATCACTATTCTGTGTGACTGTATCACTATTGTGTGACAGTCTCTCTATTCTGTTTGACTGTATCTCTATTCTGTGTGACTGTATCACTATTATGTGTGACTGTATCTCTATTCTGTTTGACTGTATCTCTATTCTGTGTGACTGTATCACTATTCTGTGTGACTGTATCTCTATTCTGTTTGACTGTATCACTATTCTGTGTGACTGTATCACTATTGTGTGACTGTCTCTCTATTCTGTTTAACTGTATTTCTATTCTGTGTGACTGTACCTCTATTCTGTGTGACTGTATCTCTATTCTGTGTGACTGTATCTCTTTTCTGTTTGACTGTATCACTATTCTGTGTGACTGTATCACTATTGTGTGACAGTCTCTCTATTCTGTGTGACTGTATCTCTATTCTGTGTGACTGTATCTCTATTCTGTGTGACTGTATCTCTGATCTTTGTCTGTAGCTCTATTTTGTATGACTGTAGCTTTATTATTTGTCTGTATCGCTATTCTGTGTGCCTGTGTCTCTATTCTGTGCGATTGTGTCTCTATTCTGAGTGACTGTATCTCTCTTCTGTCTGCCTGTATCTCTAATCTTTGTCTGTATCTCTATTCTGTGTGCCTGTATCTCTATTCTGTGTGACTGTTTCTCTATTCTGTGTGACTGTGTCTCTATTCTGTCTGACTCTGTCTCTATTCTGTGTCTGTATCTCTATTCTGTGTGACTGTATCAAAATTCGGTGTGACTGCATCTCCATTCTGTGTGTCTGTATCTCTATTCTTGTCTGTATCTCTCATGTGTGTCTGTGTCTCTATTCTGTGAGTCTGTGTCTCTATTCTGTGTGACTGTATCTCTATTCTGTGTGACTGTATCTCTATTCTTGTCTGTATCTCTCTTCTGTGTGTCTGTATCTCTATTCTTGTCTGTATCTCTCTTCTGTGTGACTGTGTTTCTATTCTGTGTGACTGTATCTCTATTCTGTGTCTCTATCTCTGTTCTGTGTGACTTAGTCTCTATTCTGTGTGACTGTATCTCTATTCTGTGTCTGTATCTCTATTCTGTGTGACTTAGTCTCTATTCTGTGTGACTGTATCTCTATTCTGTGTGACTGTGTCTCTATTCAGTGTGACTGTCTCTATTCTGTGTGACTGTGTCTCTAATCTGTGTTACTGTATCTCAATTCTGTGTGACTGCATCTAAATTCTGTGTGACTGTATCTCTATTCTATGTGCCTGTGTCTCTATTCTGTGCCTGTGTCTCTATAATGTGTCTGTATCTCTATTCTGTGTGACTGTATCTCTATTCTGTGTGACTGTGTCTCTATTCTGTGTGACTGTGTCTCTATTCTGTGTGACTGTATCTCTATTCTGTGTCTGTATCTCTATTCTGTGTGACTGTGTCTCTATTCTGTGTGACTGTGTCTCTATTCTGTAACTGTATCTCTGTTCTGTGTGACTGTATCTCTATTCTGTGTCTGTATCTCTATTCTGTGTGACTGTATCTCTATTCTGTGTCTGTATCTCTATTCTGTGTGACTGTGTCTCTATTCTGTGTGACTGTGTCTCTATTCTGTGACTGTATCTCTGTTCTGTGTGACTGTATCTCTATTCTGTGTCTGTATCTCTATTCTGTGTGACTGTATCTCTATTCTGTGTGACTGTATCTCTATTCTGTGTGACTGTATCTCTATTCTGTGTCTGTATCTCTATTCTGTGTGACTGTATCTCTATTCTGTGACTGTGTCTCTATTCTGTGTGACTGTGTCTCTATTCTGTGACTGTATCTCTGTTCTGTGTGACTGTATCTCTATTCTGTGTCTGTATCTCTATTCTGTGTGACTGTATCTCTATTCTGTGTCTGTATCTCTATTCTGTGTGACTGTGTCTCTATTCTGTGTGACTGTGTCTCTATTCTGTGACTGTATCTCTGTTCTGTGTGACTGTATCTCTATTCTGTGTGACTGGGTCTCGATTCTGTGTGACTGGGTCTCTATTCAGTGTGACTGTATCTCTATTCTGTGTGACTGGGTCTCTATTCTGTGTGACTGTATCTCTATTCTGTGTCTGTATCTCCATTCTGTGTGACTGTATCTCTATTCTGTGTGACTGTATCACTATTCTGTGTCTGTATCTCTATTCTGTGACTGTATCTCTATTCTGTGTCTGTATCTCTATTCTGTGTGACTGTTTCTCTATTCTGTGACCGTATCTCTATTCTGTGTGACTGTATCTCTATTCTGTGTGACTGGGTCTCTATTCTGTGTGTCTATGTCTCTTTTCTGTGTGACTGTATCTCTATTCTGTGTGACTGTTTCTCTATTCTGTGTGACTGTATCTCTATTCTGTGTGTCTCTGTCTCTATTCTGTGTGACTGTATCTCAATTCTGTGTGTCTGTGTCTCTATTCTGTGTGACTGTATCTCTATTCTGTGTCACTGTATCTCTATTCTGTGTGACTGTATCTCTATTCTGTGTCTGTATCTCTATTCTGTCTGACTATTCCTATTCTGTGTGACTGTATCTCTATTCTGTGTGCCTGTATCTCTATTTTGTGTGACTGTATCTCTATTCTGTGTCTGTATCTCTATTCTCTGTGACTGTATCTCTATTCTGTGTGACTGTGTCTCTATTCTGTGTGACTGTGTCTCTATTCTGTGACTGTATCTCTGTTCTGTGTGACTGTATCTCTATTCTGTGTCTGTATCTCTATTCTGTGACTGTATCTCTGTTCTGTGTGACTGTATCTCTATTCTGTGTGACTGGGTCTCGATTCTCTGTGACTGGGTCTCTATTCAGTGTGACTGTATCTCTATTCTGTGTGACTGGGTCTCTATTCTGTGTGACTGTATCTCTATTCTGTGTCTGTATCTCCATTCTGTATGACTGTATCTCTATTCTGTGTGACTGTATCACTATTCTGTGTCTGTATCTCTATTCTGTGACTGTATCTCTATTCTGTGTCTGTATCTCTATTCTGTGTGACTGTTTCTCTATTCTGTGACCGTATCTCTATTCTGTGTGACTGTATCTCTATTCTGTGTGACTGTGTCTGTATTCAGTGTGACTGTCTCTATTCTGTGTGACTGTATCTCTAATCTGTGTTACTGTATCTCAATTCTGTGTGACTGCATCTAAATTCTGTGTGACTGTATCTCTATTCTGTGTGCCTGTGTCTCTATTCTGTGCCTGTGTCTCTATAATGTGTCTGTATCTCTATTGTGTGTGACTGTATCTCTATTCTGTGTGACTGTGTCTCTATTCTGTGTGACTGTGTCTCTATTCTGTGTGACTGTATCTCTATTCTGTGTCTGTATCTCTATTCTGTGTGCCTGTGTCTCTATTCTGTGCCTGTGTCTCTATAATGTGTCTGTATCTCTATTGTGTGTGACTGTATCTCTATTCTGTGTGACTGTGTCTCTATTCTGTGTGACTGTGTCTCTATTCTGTGTGACTGTATCTCTATTCTGTGTCTGTATCTCTATTCTGTGTGACTGTGTCTCTATTCTGTGTGACTGTGTCTCTATTCTGTAACTGTATCTCTGTTCTGTGTGACTGTATCTCTATTCTGTGTCTGTATCTCTATTCTGTGTGACTGTATCTCTATTCTGTGTCTGTATCTCTATTCTGTGTGACTGTGTCTCTATTCTGTGTGACTGTGTCTCTATTCTGTGACTGTATCTCTGTTCTGTGTGACTGTATCTCTATTCTGTGTCTGTATCTCTATTCTGTGTGACTGGGTCTCTATTCTGTGTGACTGTATCTCTATTCTGTGACTGTATCTCTATTCTGTGTGACTGTGTCTCTATTCTGTGTGACTGTATCTCTCTTCTGTGTGACTGGGTCTCTATTCTGTGTGACTGTATCTCTATTCTGTGTCTGTATCTCTATTCTGTGTGACTGTATCTCTATTCTGTGTGACTGTATCTCTATTCTGTGACTGTATCTCTATTCTGTGTCTGTATCTCTATTCTATGTGACTGTGTCTCTATTCTGTGTGACTGGGTCTCTATTCTGTGTGACTGTTTCTCTATTCTGTGACTGTATCTCTATTCTGTGTGACTGTATCTCTATTCTGTGTGACTGGGTCTCTATTCTGTGTGTCTGTGTCTCTATTCTGTGTGACTGTATCTCTATTCTGTGTGACTGGGTCTCTATTCTGTGTGACTGGGTCTCTATTCTGTGTGACTGGGTCTCTATTCTGTGTGACTGGGTCTCTATTCTGATTGACTGTATCTGTATTCTGTGTGTCTGTGTCTCTATTCTGTGTGACTGGGTCTCTATTCTGTGTGACTGTATCTCTATTCTGTGAGTCTCTGTCTCTATTCAGTGTGACTGTATCTCTATTCAGTGTGACTGTATCTCTATTCTGTGTCTGTATCTCTATTCTGTGTGACTATTCCTATTCTGTGTGACTGTGTCTCTATTCTGTGTTCCTGTATCGCTATTCTGTGTGACTGTGTCTCTATTCTGTGTGACTTGGTTCTATTCTGTGTATCTGTATCTCTATTCTCTGTGACTGTATCTCTATTCTGTGTGACTGTATCTCTATTCTGTGTGACTGTGTCTCTATTCTGTGTGACTGTGTCTCTATTCTTTGTGACTTGGTTCTATTCTGTGTGTCTGTATCTCTATTCTCTGTGTCTGTATCTCTATTCTGTGTGACTGTATCTCTATTCTGTGTGACTGTATTTCTATTCTGTGTGACTGTGTCTCTATTCTGTGTGACTGTGTCTCTATTCTGTGTGACTGTGTCTCTATTCTGTGTGACTGTGTCTCTATTGTGTGTGACTGTATTTATATTCTGTGACTGTGTCTCTATTCTGTGTGACTATATTTCTATTCTGTGACTGTGTCTCTATTCTGTGTGACTGTGTCTCTATTCTGTCTGACTGTGTCTCTATTCTGTGTGACTGTATTTATATTCTGTGACTGTGTCTCTATTCTGTGTGACTGTATTTCTATTCTGTGACTGTGTCTCTATTCTGTGTGACTGTGTCTCTATTCTGTGTGACTGTATCTCTATTCTGTGTGACTGTATCTCTATTCTGTGCGACTGTGTCTTTATTCTGTGACTGTGTCTCTATTCTGTGACTGTATCTCTATTCTGTGTGACTGTGTCTCTATTCTGTGTGACTGTGTCTCTATTCTGTGTGACTGTGTCTCTATTCTGTGTGCTGTATCTCTATTCTGTGTGACTGTATCTATTCTGTGACTGTGTCTCTATTCTGTGTGACTGTATCTCTATTCTGTGTGACTGTGTCTCTATTCTGTGTGACTGTGTCTCTATTCTGTGTGACTGTGTCTCTATTCTGTGTGACTGTATCTCTATTCTGTGACTGTGTCTCTATTCTGTGTGACTGTATTTCTATTCTGTGACTGTGTCTCTATTCTGTGTGACTGTGTCTCTATTCTGTGACTGTATCTCTATTCTGTGTGACTGTATCTCTATTCTGTGACTGTATCTCTGTTCTGTGTGACTGTATCTCTATTCTGTGTGACTGGGTCTCGATTCTGTGTGACTGGGTCTCTATTCAGTGTGACTGTATCTCTATTCTGTGTGACTGGGTCTCTATTCTGTGTGACTGTATCTCTATTCTGTGTCTGTATCTCATTCTGTGTGACTGTATCTCTATTCTGTGTGACTGTATCACTATTCTGTGTCTGTATCTCTATTCTGTGACTGTATCTCTATTCTGTGTCTGTATCTCTATTCTGTGTGACTGTTTCTCTATTCTGTGACCGTATCTCTATTCTGTGTGACTGTATCTCTATTCTGTGTGACTGGGTCTCTATTCTGTGTGTCTATGTCTCTTTTCTGTGTGACTGTATCTCTATTCTGTGTGACTGTTTCTCTATTCTGTGTGACTGTATCTCTATTCTGTGTCACTGTATCTCTATTCTGTGTGACTGTATCTCTATTCTGTGTCTGTATCTCTATTCTGTCTGACTATTCCTCTTCTGTGTGACTGTATCTCTATTCTGTGTGCCTGTATCTCTATTTTGTGTGACTGTATCTCTATTCTGTGTCTGTATCTCTATTCTCTGTGACTGTATCTCTATTCTGTGTGACTGTGTCTCTATTCTGTGTGACTGTGTCTCTATTCTGTGACTGTATCTCTGTTCTGTGTGACTGTATCTCTATTCTGTGTCTGTATCTCTATTCTGTGTGACTGTATTTCTATTCTGTGTCTGTATCTCTATTCTGTTTGACTGTGTCTCTATTCTGTGTGACTGTGTCTCTATTCTGTGACTGTATCTCTATTCTGTGTGACTGTATCTCTATTCTGTGTGACTGGGTCTCTATTCTGTGTGACTGTATCTCTATTCTGTGTCTGTATCTCCATTCTGTATGACTGTATCTCTATTCTGTGTGACTGTATCACTATTCTGTGTCTGTATCTCTATTCTGTGACTGTATCTCTATTCTGTGTCTGTATCTCTATTCTGTGTGACTGTTTCTCTATTCTGTGACCGTATCTCTATTCTGTGTGACTGTATCTCTATTCTGTGTGACTGTGTCTGTATTCAGTGTGACTGTCTCTATTCTGTGTGACTGTGTCTCTAATCTGTGTTACTGTATCTCAATTCTGTGTGACTGCATCTAAATTCTGTGTGACTGTATCTCTATTCTGTGTGCCTGTGTCTCTATTCTGTGCCTGTGTCTCTATAATGTGTCTGTATCTCTATTCTGTGTGACTGTATCTCTATTCTGTGTGACTGTGTCTCTATTCTGTGTGACTGTTACTCTATTCTGTGTGACTGTATCTCTATTCTGTGTCTGTATCTCTATTCTGTGTGACTGTGTCTCTATTCTGTGTGACTGTGTCTCTATTCTGTAACTGTATCTCTGTTCTGTGTGACTGTATCTCTATTCTGTGTCTGTATCTCTATTCTGTGTGACTGTATCTCTATTCTGTGTCTGTATCTCTATTCTGTGTGACTGTGTCTCTATTCTGTGTGACTGTGTCTCTATTCTGTGACTGTATCTCTGTTCTGTGTGACTGTATCTCTATTCTGTGTCTGTATCTCTATTCTGTGTGACTGGGTCTCTATTCTGTGTGACTGTATCTCTATTCTGTGACTGTATCTCTATTCTGTGTGACTGTCTCTCTATTCTGTGTGACGGTATCTCTCTTCTGTGTGACTGGGTCTCTATTCTGTGTGACTGTATCTCTATTCTGTGTCTGTATCTCTATTCTGTGCGACTGTATCTCTATTCTGTGTGACTGTATCTCTATTCTGTGACTGTATCTCTATTCTGTGTCTGTATCTCTATTCTATGTGACTGTGTCTCTATTCTGTGTGACTGGGTCTCTATTCTGTGTGACTGTTTCTCTATTCTGTGACTGTATCTCTATTCTGTGTGACTGTATCTCTATTCTGTGTGACTGGGTCTCTATTCTGTGTGTCTGTGTCTCTATTCTGTGTGACTGTATCTCTATTCTGTGTGACTGGGTCTCTATTCTGTGTGACTGGGTCTCTATTCTGTGTGACTGGGTCTCTATTCTGTGTGACTGGGTCTCTATTCTGATTGACTGTATCTGTATTCTGTGTGTCTGTGTCTCTATTCTGTGTGACTGGGTCTCTATTCTGTGTAACTGTATCTCTATTCTGTGAGTCTCTGTCTCTATTCAGTGTGACTGTAGCTCTATTCAGTGTGACTGTATCTCTATTCTGTGTCTGTATCTCTATTCTGTGTGACTATTCCTATTCTGTGTGACTGTGTCTCTATTCTGTGTGCCTGTATCGCTATTCTGTGTGACTGTGTCTCTATTCTGTGTGACTTGGTTCTATTCTGTGTATCTGTATCTCTATTCTCTGTGACTGTATCTCTATTCTGTGTGACTGTATCTCTATTCTGTGTGACTGTGTCTCTATTTTGTGTGACTGTGTCTCTATTCTTTGTGACTTGGTTCTATTCTGTGTGTCTGTATCTCTATTCTCTGTGTCTGTATCTCTATTCTGTGTGACTGTATCTCTATTCTGTGTGACTGTATTTCTATTCTGTGTGACTGTGTCTCTATTCTGTGTGACTGTGTCTCTATTCTGTGTGACTGTGTCTCTATTCTGTGTGACTGTGTCTCTATTGTGTGTGACTGTATTTATATTCTGTGACTGTGTCTCTATTCTGTGTGACTATATTTCTATTCTGTGACTGTGTCTCTATTCTGTGTGACTGTGTCTCTATTCTGTCTGACTGTGTCTCTATTCTGTGTGACTTTATTTATATTCTGTGACTGTGTCTCTATTCTGTGTGACTGTATTTCTATTCTGTGTGACTGTATCTCTATTCTGTGCGACTGTGTCTCTATTCTGTGACTGTGTCTCTATTCTGTGACTTTGTCTCTATTCTGTGTGACTGTGTCTCTATTCTGTGTGACTGTGTCTCTATTCTGTGTGACTGTGTCTCTATTGTGTGTGACTGTATTTATATTCCGTGACTGTGTCTCTATTCTGTGTGATTGTATTTCGATTCT
This sequence comes from Squalus acanthias, assembly GCA_030390025.1. NCBI lineage: Eukaryota > Metazoa > Chordata > Chondrichthyes > Squaliformes > Squalidae > Squalus > Squalus acanthias. The sequence goes on from JASTWF010000103.1 coordinate 715,329, forward strand.
GTGACTGTGTCTCTATTCTGTGTGACTGTGTCTCTATTCTGTCTGACTGTGTCTGTATTCTCTGTGACTGTATCTCTATTCTGTGTGACTGTATCTCTATTCTGTGCGACGGTGTCTCTATTCTGTGACTGTGTCGCTATTCTGTGACTTTGTCTCTATTCTGTGTGACTTGGTTCTATTCTGTGTGACTGCATCTCTATTCTGTGTGACTGTATTCCTATTCTGTGTGACTGTATCTCTATTCTGTGTGTCTGTGTCTCTTTTCTGTTTGACTGTATCTTTATTCTGTGTGACTGGGTCTCTATTCTGTGTGACTGTATCTCTATTCTGTGTCTCTATCTCTGTTCTGTGTGACTTAGTCTCTATTCTGTGTGACTGTATCTCTATTCTGTGTCTGTATCTCTATTCTGTGTGACTTAGTCTCTATTCTGTGTGACTGTATCTCTATTCTGTGTGACTGTGTCTCTATTCAGTGTGACTGTCATATTCTGTGTGACTGTGTCTCTAATCTGTGTTACTGTATCTCAATTCTGTGTGACTGTATCACTATTCTGTGTCTGTATCTCTATTCTGTGACTGTATCTCTATTCTGTGTCTGTATCTCTATTCTGTGTGACTGTTTCTCTATTCTGTGACCGTATCTCTATTCTGTGTGACTGTATCTCTATTCTGTGTGACTGGGTCTCTATTCTGTGTGTCTATGTCTCTTTTCTGTGTGACTGTATCTCTATTCTGTGTGACTGTTTCTCTATTCTGTGTGACTGTATCTCTATTCTGTGTGTCTCTGTCTCTATTCTGTGTGACTGTATCTCAATTCTGTGTGTCTGTGTCTCTATTCTGTGTGACTGTATCTCTATTCTGTGTCACTGTATCTCTATTCTGTGTGACTGTATCTCTATTCTGTGTCTGTATCTCTATTCTGTCTGACTATTCCTCTTCTGTGTGACTGTATCTCTATTCTGTGTGCCTGTATCTCTATTTTGTGTGACTGTATCTCTATTCTGTGTCTGTATCTCTATTCTCTGTGACTGTATCTCTATTCTGTGTGACTGTGTCTCTATTCTGTGTGACTGTGTCTCTATTCTGTGACTGTATCTCTGTTCTGTGTGACTGTATCTCTATTCTGTGTCTGTATCTCTATTCTGTGTGACTGTATCTCTATTCTGTGTCTGTATCTCTATTCTGTTTGACTGTGTCTCTATTCTGTGTGACTGTGTCTCTATTCTGTGACTGTATCTCTGTTCTGTGTGACTGTATCTCTATTCTGTGTGACTGGGTCTCGATTCTCTGTGACTGGGTCTCTATTCAGTGTGACTGTATCTCTATTCTGTGTGACTGGGTCTCTATTCTGTGTGACTGTATCTCTATTCTGTGTCTGTATCTCCATTCTGTATGACTGTATCTCTATTCTGTGTGACTGTATCACTATTCTGTGTCTGTATCTCTATTCTGTGACTGTATCTCTATTCTGTGTCTGTATCTCTATTCTGTGTGACTGTTTCTCTATTCTGTGACCGTATCTCTATTCTGTGTGACTGTATCTCTATTCTGTGTGACTGTGTCTCTATTCAGTGTGACTGTCTCTATTCTGTGTGACTGTGTCTCTAATCTGTGTTACTGTATCTTAATTCTGTGTGACTGCATCTAAATTCTGTGTGACTGTATCTCTATTCTGTGTGCCTGTGTCTCTATTCTGTGCCTGTGTCTCTATAATGTGTCTGTATCTCTATTCTGTGTGACTGTATCTCTATTCTGTGTGACTGTGTCTCTATTCTGTGTGACTGTGTCTCTATTCTGTGTGACTGTATCTCTATTCTGTGTCTGTATCTCTATTCTGTGTGACTGTGTCTCTATTCTGTGTGACTGTGTCTCTATTCTGTAACTGTATCTCTGTTCTGTGTGACTGTATCTCTATTCTGTGTCTGTATCTCTATTCTGTGTGACTGTATCTCTATTCTGTGTCTGTATCTCTATTCTGTGTGACTGTGTCTCTATTCTGTGTGACTGTGTCTCTATTCTGTGACTGTATCTCTGTTCTGTGTGACTGTATCTCTATTCTGTGTCTGTATCTCTATTCTGTGTGACTGGTCTCTATTCTGTGTGACTGTATCTCTATTCTGTGACTGTATCTCTATTCTGTGTGACTGTCTCTCTATTCTGTGTGACTGTATCTCTCTTCTGTGTGACTGTGTCTCTATTCTGTGTGACTGTATCTCTATTCTGTGTCTGTATCTCTATTCTGTGCGACTGTATCTCTATTCTGTGTGACTGTATCTCTATTCTGTGACTGTATCTCTATTCTGTGTCTGTATCTCTATTCTGTGTGACTGTGTCTCTATTCTGTGTGACTGTATCTCTATTCTGTGTGACTGTATCTCTATTCTGTGACTGTATCTCTATTCTGTGTGACTGTATCTCTATTCTGTGTGACTGTGTCTCTATTCTGTGTGTCTGTGTCTCTATTCTGTGTGACTGTATCTCTATTCTGTGTGACTGGGTCTCTATTCTGTGTGACTGGGTCTCTATTCTGTGTGACTGGGTCTCTATTCTGTGTGACTGGGTCTCTATTCTGTGTGACTGTATCTCTATTCTGTGTGTCTGTGTCTCTATTCTGTGTGACTGTATCTCTATTCTGTGTGACTGTATCTCTATTCTGTGAGTCTCTGTCTCTATTCTGTGTGACTGTATCTCTATTCTGTGTGACTGTATCTCTATTCTGTGTCTGTATCTCTATTCTGTGTGACTGTATCTCTATTCTGTGTGACTGTGTCTCTATTCTGTGTGCCTGTATCTCTATTCTGTGTGACTGTGTCTCTATTCTGTGTGACTTGGTTCTATTCTGTGTATCTGTATCTCTATTCTGTGTGACTGTATCTCTATTCTCTGTGACTGTATCTCTATTCTGTGTGACTGTATCTCTATTCTGTGTGACTGTGTCTCTATTCTTTGTGACTGTGTCTCTATTCTGTGTGACTGTATCTCTATTCCTCGTGTCTGTATCTCTATTCTGTGTGACTGTATCTCTATTCTGTGTGACTGTATCTCTATTCTGTGTGACTGTGTCTCTATTCTGTGTGACTGTGTCTCTATTCTGTGTGACTGTGTCTCTATTCTGTGTGACTGTGTCTCTATTCTGTGTGACTGTATCTCTATTCTGTGTGACTGTGTCTCTATTCTGTGTGACTGTATCTCTATTCTGTGACTGTGTCTCTATTCTGTGTGACTGTGTCTCTATTCTGTGTGACTGTGTCTCTATTCTGTGTGACTGTATCTCTATTCTGTGTGACTGTGTCTCTATTCTGTGTGACTGTATCTCTATTCTGTGTGACTGTATCTCTATTCTGTGTGACTGTGTCTCTATTCTGTGACTGTGTCTCTATTCTGTGACTGTATCTCTATTCTGTGTGACTGTGTCTCTATTCTGTGTGACTGTGTCTCTATTCTGTGTGACTGTGTCTCTATTCTGTGTGACTGTATCTCTATTCCTGTGACTGTGTCTCTATTCTGTGTGACTGTATCTCTATTCTGTGACTGTGTCTCTATTCTGTGTGACTGTGTCTCTATTCTGTGTGACTGTGTCTCTATTCTGTGTGACTGTATCTCTATTCTGTGTGACTGTATCTCTATTCTGTGTGACTGTGTCTCTATTCTGTGTGACTGTGTCTCTATTCTGTGACTGTGTCTCTATTCTGTGTGACTTGGTTCTATTCTGTGTGACTGTATCTCTATTCTGTGTGACTGTATCTCTATTCTGTGTGACTGTATCTCTATTCTGTGTGACTGTGTCTCTATTCTGTGTGACTGTATCTCTATTCTGTGTGACTGTATCTCTATTCTGTGTGACTGTATCTCTATTCTGTGTCTGTATCTCTATTCTGTGTGACTGTAGTCTCTATTCTGTGTGACTGTATCTCTATTCTGTGTCTGTATCTCTATTCTGTGTGACTTAGTCTCTATTCTGTGTGACTGTATCTCTATTCTGTGTGACTGTGTCTCTATTCTGTGTGACTGTCTCTATTCTGTGTGACTGTAGTCTCTATTCTGTGTGACTGTATCTCTATTCTGTGTGACTGTTCTCTATTCTGTGGACTGTGTCTCTATTCTGTGTGACTGTATCTCTATTCTGTGTCTGTATCTCTATTCTGTGTGACTGTGTCTCTATTCTGTGTGACTGTGGTCTCTATTCTGTGTGACTGTGTCTCTATTCTGTGTGACTGTATCTCTATTCTGTGTCGTATCTCTATCTGTGTGACTGTATCTCTATTCTGTGTGCTGTATCTCTATCTGTGTGACTGTATCTCTATTCTGTGTGACTGTATCTCTATTCTGTGTGACTGTATCTCTATTCTGTGTGACTGTATCTCTATTCTGTGTCTGTATCTCTATTCTGTGTGACTGTATCTCTATTCTGTGTGACTGTATCTCTATTCTGTGTGACTGTATCTCTATTCTGTGTGACTGTGTCTCTATTCTGTGACTGTATCTCTATTCTGTGTGACTGTATCTCTATTCTGTGTGACTGTATCTCTATTCTGTGTGACTGTGTCTCTATTCTGTGCCTGTGTCTCTATAATGTGTCTGTATCTCTATTCTGTGTGACTGTATCTCTATTCTGTGTGACTGTGTCTCTATTCTGTGTGACTGTGTCTCTATTCTGTGTGACTGTATCTCTATTCTGTGTCTGTATCTCTATTCTGTGTGACTGTGTCTCTATTCTGTGTGACTGTGTCTCTATTCTGTAACTGTATCTCTGTTCTGTGTGACTGTATCTCTATTCTGTGTCTGTATCTCTATTCTGTGTGACTGTATCTCTATTCTGTGTCTGTATCTCTATTCTGTGTGACTGTGTCTCTATTCTGTGTGACTGTGTCTCTATTCTGTGACTGTATCTCTGTTCTGTGTGACTGTATCTCTATTCTGTGTCTGTATCTCTATTCTGTGTGACTGTATCTCTATTCTGTGTCTGTATCTCTATTCTGTGTGACTGTGTCTCTATTCTGTGTGACTGTGTCTCTATTCTGTGACTGTATCTCTGTTCTGTGTGACTGTATCTCTATTCTGTGTGACTGGTCTCGATTCTGCTGTGACTGGGTCTCTATTCAGTGTGACTGTATCTCTATTCTGTGTCACTGGGTCTCTATTCTGTGTGACTGTATCTCTATTCTGTGTCTGTATCTCCATTCTGTATGACTGTATCTCTATTCTGTGTGACTGTATCACTATTCTGTGTCTGTATCTCTATTCTGTGACTGTATCTCTATTCTGTGTCTGTATCTCTATTCTGTGTGACTGTTTCTGTATTCTGTGACCGTATCTCTATTCTGTGTGACTGTATCTCTATTCTGTGTGACTGTGTCTGTATTCAGTGTGACTGTCTCTATTCTGTGTGACTGTGTCTCTAATCTGTGCCTGTGTCTCTATAATGTGTCTGTATCTCTATTCTGTGTGACTGTATCTCTATTCTGTGTGACTGTGTCTCTATTCTGTGTGACTGTGTCTCTATTCTGTGTGACTGTATCTCTATTCTGTGTCTGTATCTCTATTCTGTGTGACTGTATCTCTATTCTGTGAGACTGTGTCTCTATTCTGTGTGAACTGTGTCTCAATTCTGTGTGACTGTATCTCTATTCTGTGTCTGTAATCTCTATTCTGTGTGACTGTATCTCTATTCTGTGTCTGTATCTCTATTCTGTGTGACTGTGTCTCTATTCTGTGTGACTGTGTCTCTATTCTGTGACTGTATCTCTTCTGTGTGACTGTATCACTATTCTGTGTCTGTATCTCTATTCTGTGTGACTGGGATCTCTATTCTGTGTGACTGTATCTCTATTCTGTGTCTGTATCTCAATTCTGTGTGACTGTCTCAAATCTGTGTGACTGTATCTCTATTCTGTGTGACTGTGTCATCTTTCTGTGTGACTATCTCTTTCTGTGTCTGTATCTCTATTCTGTGTGACTGTTCCTCTATTCTGTGGACGTATCTCTATTCTGTGTGACTGTGTATCTATTCTGTGTGACTGTGTCTCTATTCTGATTGACTGTGTCTCTTTTCTGTGTGACTGTATCTCTATTCTGTGTGACTGGGTCTCTATTCTGTGTGACTGGTTCTCTATTCTGTGTGACTGTATCTCTATTCTGTGTGACTGTATCTCTATTCTGTGTCTGTATCTCTATTCTGTGTGACTGTATCTCTATTCTGTGTGACTGTATCTCTATTCTGTGTGACTGTGTCTCTATTCTGTGTGACTGTGTCTCTATTCTGTGTGACTGTATCTCTATTCTGTGTGACTGTGTCTCTATTCTGTGTGACTGTATTTCTATTCTGTGACTGTGTCTCTATTCTGTGTGACTGTATCTCTATTCTGTGACTGTATTCCTATTCTGTGTGATTGTATCTCTATTCTGTGTGACTGTATCTCTATTCTGTGTGACTGTGTCTCTATTCTGTGACTGTGTCTCTATTCTGTGTGACTGTATCTCTATTCTGTGTGACTGTATCTCTATTCTGTGTGACTGTGTCTCTATTCTGTGTGACTGTATCTCTATTCTGTGACTGTATCTCTATTCTGTGTGACTGTATCTCTATTCTGTGTGACTGTGTCTCTATTCTGTGTGACTGTGTCTCTATTCTGTGTGACTGTATTTCTATTCTGTGACTGTGTCTCTATTCTGTGTGACTGTATCTCTATTCTGTGACTGTATTCCTATTCTGTGTGACTGTATCTCTATTCTGTGTGACTGTGTCTCTATTCTGTGTGACTGTATCTCTATTCTGTGGTCTGTATCTCTATTCTGTGTGACTGTGTCTCTATTCTGTGTGACTGTGTCTCTATTCTGTGTGACTTGTATCTCTATTCTGTGTGACCTGTGTCTCTATTCTGTGTGACTGTATCTCTATTCTGTGTGACTGTATCTCTATTCTGTGTGACTGTATCTCTATTCTGTGTGACTGGTCTCTATTCTGTGTGACTGTATCCCTATTCTGTGTGACTGTATCTCTATTCTGTGTGACTGTATCTCTATTCTGTGACTGTATCTCTATTCTGTGTGACTGTATCTCTATTCTGTTTGACCGTATTTCTATTCTGTGTCTGTATCTCTATTCTGTGTGCTGTATCTCTATTCTGTGTGACTGTATCTCTATCTGTGTGACTGTGTCTCTATTCTGTGACTGTACTCTATTCTGTGTGACTGTATCTCTATTCTGTGTACTGTATCACTATCTGTGTGACTGTCTCTCTAATTCTGTGACTGTATCTCTATTCTGTGTGACTGTGTCTCTATTCTGTGTGACTGTATCTCTATTCTGTGACTGTATCTCTATACTGGTGACTGTATCTCTATTCTGTGTGACTGTATCTCTATTCTGTGTGACTGTGTCTCTATTCTGTGTGACTGTGTCTCTATTCTGTGTGCTGTATCTCTATCTGTTGACTGTATCTCTATTCTGTGACCTGTATCTCTATTCTGTGTCTGTATCTCTATTCTGTGACTGTATCTCTATCTTCGTGACTGTATCTCTATTCTGTGTGACTGTATCTCTATCTGTGTCCTGATCTCTATCTGTGTGACTGTATCTCTATTCTGTGTCTGTATCTCTATTCTGTGTGACTGTATCTCTATTCTGTGAGTCTGTGTCTCTATTCTGTGTTACTGTATCTCAATTCTGTGTGACTGCATCTAAATTCTTTGTGACTGTATCTCTATTCTATGTGACTGTGTCTCTATTCTGTGCCTGTGTCTCTATAATGTGTCTCTATCTCTATTCTGTGTGACTGTATCTCTATTCTGTGTGACTGTGTCTCTATTCTGTGTGACTGTGTCTCTATTCTGTGTGACTGTATCTCTATTCTGTGTCTGTATCTCTATTCTGTGTGACTGTGTCTCTATTCTGTGTGACTGTGTCTCTATTCTGTAACTGTATCTCTGTTCTGTGTGACTGTATCTCTATTCTGTGTCTGTATCTCTATTCTGTGTGACTGTATCTCTATTCTGTGTCTGTATCTCTATTCTGGTGTGACTGTGTCTCTATTCTGTTTGACTGTGTCTCTATTCTGTGACTTGTATCTCTAGGTTCTGTGTGACTGTATCTCTATTCTGTGTCTGTATCTCTATTCTGTGTGACTGGTATCTCTATTCTGTGACTGTATCTCTATTCTGTGGACTGTGCTCTATTCTGTGTGACTGTGTCTCTATTCTGTGACTGTATCTCTGTTCTGTGTGGACTGTATCTCTATTCTGTGTGACTGGGTCTCGATTCTGTGTGACTGGGTCTCTATTCAGTGTGACTGTATCTCTATTCTGTGTGACTGGGTCTCTATTCTGTGTGACTGTATCTCTATTCTGTGTCTGTATCTCCATTCTGTGTGACTGTATCTCTATTCTGTGTGACTGTATCACTATTCTGTGTCTGTATCTCTATTCTGTGACTGTATCTCTATTCTGTGTCTGTATCTCTATTCTGTGTGACTGTGTCTCTATTCTGTGACCGTATCTCTATTCTGTGTGACTGTGTCTCTATTCTGTGTGACTGTGTCTCTATTCAGTGTGACTGTCTCTATTCTGTGTGACTGTTTCTCTAATCTGTGCCTGTGTCTCTATTCTGTGTCTGTATCTCTATTCTGTGTGACTGTGTCTCTATTCTGTGTGACTGTGTCTCTATTCTGTGTGACTGTGTCTCTATTCTGTGTGACTGTATCTCTATTCTGTGTCTGTATCTCTATTCTGTGTGACTGTGTCTCTATTCTGTGTGACTGTGTCTCTATTCTGTGACTGTATCTCTATTCTGTGTGACTGTATCTCTATTCTGTGTCTGTATCTCTATTCTGTGTGACTGTATCTCTATTCTGTGTCTGTATCTCTATTCTGTGTGACTGTATCTCTATTCTGTGTGACTGTGTCTCTATTCTGTGACTGTATCTCTATTCTGTGTGACTGTATCTCTATTCTGTGTCTGTATCTCTATTCTGTGTGACTGTGTCTCTATTCTGTGTGACTGTATCTCTATTCTGTGACTGTATCTCTATTCTGTGTGACTGTATCTCTATTCTGTGTGACTGTATCTCTATTCTGTGTGACTGTGTCTCTATTCTGTGTGACTGTATCTCTATTCTGTGTCTGTATCTCTATTCTGTGTGACTGTATCTCTATTCTGTGTGACTGTATCTCTATTCTGTGACTGTATCTCTATTCTGTGTCTGTATCTCTATTCTGTGTCTGTATCTCTATTCTGTGTGATCTGTCTCAATTCTGTGTGACTGTGTCTCTATTCTGTGTGACTGTATCTCTATTCTGTGACTGTATCTCTATTCTGTGTGCTGTATCTCTATTCTGTGTGACTGAGGATCTCTATTCTGTGTGACTGTGTCTCTATTCTGTGTGACTGGCTCTCTATTCTGTGTGACTGTGTCTCTATTCTGTGTGACTGGGTCTCTATTCTGTGTGACTGTGTCTCTATTCTGTGTGACTGGGTCTCTATTCTGTGTGACTGTATCTCTATTCTGTGTGACTGTGTCTCTATTCTGTGTGACTGTGTCTCTATTCTGTGTGACTGTATCTCTATTCTGTGTGTCTGTGTCTCTATTCTGTGTGACTGTATCTCTATTCTGTGTGACTGGTCTCTATTCTGTGACTGTGTCTCTATTCTGTGTGACTGTATCTCTATTCTGTGTGACTGTGTCTCTATTCTGTGTGACTGTATCTCTATTCTCTGTGACTGTATCTCTATTCTGTGTGACTTGTCTCTATTCTGTGTACTGTATCTCTATTCTGTGTGACTGTATCTCTATTCTGTGTGACTGTATCTCTATTCTGTGTGACTGTATCTCTATTCTGTGTGACTGTATCTCTATTCTGTGTGACTGTATCTCTATTCTGTGTGACTGTATCTCTATTCTGTGTGACTGTGTCTCTATTCTGTGTGACTGTATCTCTATTCTGTGACTGTATCTCTATTCTGTGTGACTGTATCTCTATTCTGTGACTGTATCTCTATTCTGTGTGACTGTGTCTCTATTCTGTGTGACTGTATCTCTATTCTGTGTGACTGTATCTCTATTCTGTGACTGTATCTCTATTCTGTGTGACTGTATCTCTATTCTGTGTCTGTATCTCTATTCTGTGTGACTGTGTCTCTATTCTGTGTGACTGTATCTCTATTCTGTGTGACTGTATCTCTATTCTGTGTGACTGTATCTCTATTCTGCTGTGACTGTGTCTCAATTCTGCTGTGACTGTATCTCTATTCTGTGTGACTGTGTCTCTATTCTTGTCTGTATCTTCCATTCTGTAGTGACTGTATCTCTATCTGTGGGACTGTATCTCTATCTGTGTCTCTATCCTATTCTGTGTGACTTGTCTCTATACTGTGTGCTTGTATCTCTATTCTGTGTGACTGTTACTCATATTTCGGTGGACTCAGGTTCTCTATACTGTGGTGACTGAATCTCTATTCTGTGTGACTGTGTCTCTATTTCAGTGTGACATGTCTCTATTCTTGTGACGTGTCTCTATTCTGTGTTACTGTATCTCAATTCTGTGTGACTGCATCGCAATTCTGTGTGACTGTATCTCTTTCTGTGTGCCTGTGTCTCTATTCTGTGACTGTGTCTCTATAATGTGTCTGTAACTCTATTCTGTGTGACTGTATCTCTATTCTGTGTGACTGTGTCTCTATTCTGTGTGACTGTGTCTCTATTCTGTGTGACTGTATCTCTATTCTGTGTCTGTATCTCTATTCTGTGTGACTGGTCTCTATTCTGTGTGACTGTGTCTCTATTCTGTAACTGTATCTCTGTTCTGTGTGACTGTATCTCTATTCTGTGTCTGTATCTCTATTCTGTGTGACTGTATCTCTATTCTGTGTCTGTATCTCTATTCTGTGTGACTGTGTCTCTATTCTGTGTGACTGTGTCTCTATTCTGTGACTGTATCTCTGTTCTGTGTGACTGTATCTCTATTCTGTGTCTGTATCTCTATTCTGTGTGACTGTATCTCTATTCTGTGTCTGTATCTCTATTCTGTGTGACTGTGTCTCTATTCTGTGTGACTGTGTCTCTATTCTGTGACTGTATCTCTGTTCTGTGTACTGTATCTCTATTCTGTGTGACTGGTCTCGATTCTGTGTGACTGGGTCTCTATTCAGTGGACTGTATCTCTATTCTGTGTGACTGGGTCTCTATTCTGTGTGACTGTATCTCTATTCTGTGTCTGTATCTCCATTCTGTGTGACTGTATCTCTATTCTGTGTGACTGTATCACTATTCTGTGTCTGTATCTCTATTCTGTGACTGTATCTCTATTCTGTGTCTGTATCTCTATTCTGTGTGACTGTTTCTCTATTCTGTGACCGTATCTCTATTCTGTGTGACTGTATCTCTATTCTGTGTGACTGGGTCTCTATTCCTGTGTGACTGTATCTCTATTCTGTGTGACTGTGTCTCTATTCTGTGTGACTGGTTCTCTATTCTGTGTGACTGTATCTCTATTCTGTGTGTCTCTGTCTCTATTCTGTGTGACTGTATCTCAATTCTGTGTGTCTGTGTCTCTATTCTGTGTGTCTATGTCTCTTTTCTGTGTCCTGTATCTCTATTCTGTGTGACTGTATCTCTATTCTGTGTGACTGTATCTCTATTCTGTGTCTGTATCTCTATTCTGTGTCCTGATCTCTATTCTGTGTGACTGTATCTCTATTCTGTGTCTGTATCTCTATTCTGTGTGACTGTATCTCTATTCTGTGTGACTGTATCTCTATTCTGTGTGACTGTATCTCTATTCTGTGTGCTGTATCTCTATCTGTGAGACTGTCTCTATTCTGTGTCTGTATCTCTATTCTGTGACTGTATCTCTATTCTGTGTGACTGTGTCTCTATTCTGTGTCACTGTATCTCTATTCTGTGGACTGTATCTCTATTCTGTGTTGTATCCTATTCTGTGTGACTGTATCTCTATTCTGTGTGACTGTATCTCTATTCTGTGTGTTCTGTATCTCTATTCTGTGTGACTGTATCTCTATTCTGTGTGACTGGGTCTCTATTCTGTGACTGTATCTCTATTCTGTGTGACTGTATCTCTATTCTGTGTGACCTGTGGTCTCTATTCTGTGTGACTGGAGTCTCTATTCAGTGTGACTGTACTCTATTATGTGGACTGGTATCTCTATTCTGTGTCTGTATCTCTATTCTGTGTGCTGTGTCTCTATTCTGTGTGACTCGATCTCTAATCTGTGTACTGTATCTCTATTCTGTGTGACTGGTCTCTATTCTGTGTGACTGTCTCTATTCTGTGTGACTGTGTCTCTATTCTGTGTGACTGTATCTCTATTCTGTGTGACTGTATCTCTATTCTGTGTGACTGTATCTCTATTCTGTGTGACTGTGTCTCTATTCTGTGACTGTGTCTCTATTCTGTGTCTGTATCTCTATTCTGTGTGACTGTATCTCTATTCTGTGTGACTGTGTCTCTATTCTGTGTGACTGTGTCTCTATTCTGTGTGACTGTATCTCTATTCTGTGTCTGTATCTCTATTCTGTGTGACTGTATCTCTATTCTGTGTGACTGTGTCTCTATTCTGTGACTGTATCTCTATTCTGTGTGACTGTATCTCTATTCTGTGTCTGTATCTCTATTCTGTGTGACTGTATCTCTATTCTGTGTCTGTATCTCTATTCTGTGTGACTGTGTCTCTATTCTGTGTGACTGTGTCTCTATTCTGTGACTGTATCTCTATTCTGTGTGACTGTATCTCTATTCTGTGTGACTGTATCTCTATTCTGTGTGACTGTATCTCTATTCTGTGTGACTGTATCTCTATTCTGTGACTGTATCTCTATTCTGTGTGACTGTGTCTCTATTCTGTGTGACTGTATCTCTATTCTGTGTGACTGTATCTCTATTCTGTGTGACTGTATCTCTATTCTGTGTCTGTATCTCTATTCTGTGTGACTGTATCTCTATTCTGTGTGACTGTATCTCTATTCTGTGACTGTATCTCTATTCTGTGTCTGTATCTCTATTCTGTGTGACTGTATCTCTATTCTGTGTGACTGTGTCTCTATTCTGTGTGACTGTGTCTCTATTCTGTGACTGTATCTCTATTCTGTGTGACTGTATCTCTATTCTGTGTGACTGTATCTCTATTCTGTGTCTGTATCTCTATTCTGTGTCTGTATCTCTATTCTGTGTGACTGTGTCTCTATTCTGTGTGACTGTATCTCTATTCTGTGTGACTGTATCTCTATTCTGTGTGACTGTATCTCTATTCTGTGTGACTGTATCTCTATTCTGTGTGACTGTGTCTCTATTCTGTGTGACTGTATCTCTATTCTGTTGACTGTATCTCTATTCTGTGTGACTGTGTCTCTATTCTGTGTGACTGTATCTCTATTCTGTGTGACTGTATCTCTATTCTGTGTGTCTGTGTCTCTATTCTGTGTGACTGTATCTCTATTCTGTGTGACTGTATCTCTATTCTGTGTCTGTATCTCTATTCTGTGTGACTGTTCTCTATTCTGTGTGACTGTATCTCTATTCTGTGTGCTGTATCTCTATTCTGTGTGACTGTGTCTCTATTCTGTGTGACTAGTCTCTATTCTGTGTGACTGTATCTCTATTCTGTGTGACTGTATCTCTATTCTCTGTGACTGTATCTCTATTCTGTGTGACTGTGTCTCTATTCTGTGTGACTGTGTCTCTATTCTGTGTGACTGGTCTCTATTCTGTGTGTCTGTATCTCTATTCTGTGTGTCTGTATCTCTATTCTGTGTGACTGTATCTCTATTCTGTGTGACTGTATCTCTATTCTGTGTGACTGTGTCTCTATTCTGTGTGACTGTATCTCTATTCTGTGTGACTGTATCTCTATTCTGTGTGACTGTATCTCTATTCTGTGTGACTGTATCTCTATTCTGTGACTGTATCTCTATTCTGTGTGACTGTATCTCTATTCTGTGACTGTGTCTCTATTCTGTGTGACTTGGTTCTATTCTGTGTGACTGTCTCTATTCTGTGTGACTGTATTTCTATTCTGTGACTGTGTCTCTATTCTGTGTGACTGTATCTCTATTCTGTGACTGTATCTCTATTCTGTGTGACTGTGTCTCTATTCTGTGTGATGTGTATCTCTATTCTGTGTGACTGTATCTCTATTCTGTGTGACTGTATCTCTATTCTGTGACTGTATCTCTATTCTGTGACTGTATCTATTCTGTGTGACTGTATCTCTATTCTGTGACTGTATCTCTATTCTGTGTGACTGTATCTCTATTCTGTGTGACTGTATCTCTATTCTGTGACTGTATCTCTATTCTGTGTGACTGTATCTCTATTCTGTGACTGTATCTCTATTCTGTGTGACTGTATCTCTATTCTGTGTGACTGTATCTCTATTCTGTGTGACTGTACTCTATTCTGTGACTGTGTCTCTATTCTGTGTGACTGTATCTCTATTCTGTGACTGTGTCTCTATTCTGTGTGACTGTGTCTTATTCTGTGTGACTGTATCTCTATTCTGTGTGACTGTATCTCTATTCTGTGTGACTGTATCTCTATTCTGTGACTGTATCTCTATTCTGTGTGACTGTATCTCTATTCTGTGTGACTGGTCTCTATTCTGTGTGACTGTATCTCTATTCTGTGTGACTGTATCTCTATTCTGTGTGACTGTATCTCTATTCTGTGTGTCTGTGTCTCTATTCTGTGTGACTGTATCTCTATTCTGTGTGACTGTGTCTCTATTCTGTGTGACTGTATCTCTTTTGTGTGACTGTATCTCTATTCTGTGTGACTGTATCTCTATTCTGTGTGACTGTGTCTCTATTCTGTGTGACTGTATCTCTATTCTGTGTCTGTATCTCTATTCTGTGACTGTGTCTCTATTCTGTGTGACTGTATCTCTATTCTGTGTGACTGTATCTCTATTCTGTGTGACTGTATCTCTATTCTGTGTGACTGTATCTCTATTCTGTGTCTGTATCTCTATTCTGTGTGACTGTATCTCTATTCTGTGTGACTGTATCTCTATTCTGTGTCTGTATCTCTATTCTGTGTGACTGTATCTCTATTCTGTGTGACTGTATCTCTATTCTGTGTGACTGTATCTCTATTCTGTGTGGTGTGTCTCTATTTCTGTGTGACTGTATCTCTATTCTGTGTGACTGTATCTCTATTCTGTGTGTCTGTGTCTCTATTCTGTGTGACTGTATCTCTATTCTGTGTGACTGTATCTCTATTCTGTGTGACTGTATCTCTATTCTGTGACTGTATCTCTATTCTGTGTGTCTCGTGTCTCTATTCTGTGTGACTGTATCTCTATTCTGTGTGACTGTGTCTCTATTATGTGTGACTGTATCTCTATTCTGTGTCACTGTATCTCTATTCTGTGTCACTGTATCTCTATTCTGTGTGCCTGTATCTCTATTCTGTCGTGACTGTATCCTCATTCTGTGTCTGTATCTCTATTCTCTGTGCCTGTATCTCTATTCTGTGTGACTGTTCTCTATTCTGTGTGCTGTATCTCTATTCTCTGTGACTGTATCTCTATTCTGTGTGACTGTGTCTCTATTCTCTGTGACTGTGTCTCTATTCTGTGTCTGTATCTCTATTCTGTGTGACTGTATCTCTATTCTGTGTGCTGTGATCTCTATTCTGTGTGACTGTGTCTCTATTCTGTGTGACTGTGTCTCTATTCTGTGTGACTGTATCTCTATTCTGTGTGGACTGTATCTCTATTCTGTGTGACTGGGTCTCTATTTCTGTGTGACTGTATCTCTATTCTGTGTGACTGTGTCTCTATTCTGTGTGACTGTATCTCTATTCTGTGTGACTGTATCTCTATTCTGTGTGACTGTATCTCTATTCTGTGTGACTGTATCTCTATTCTGTGTGACTGTATCTCTATTCTGTGTGACTGTATCTCTATTCTGTGTGACTGTATCTCTATTCTGTGTGACTGTATCTCTATCTGTGTGACTGTATCTCTATTCTGTGTGACTGTATCTCTATTCTGTGTGACTGTATCTCTATTCTGTGTGACTGTATCTCTATTCTGTGTGACTGTATCTCTATTCTGTGTGACTGTATCTCTATTCTGTGTGACTGTATCTCTATTCTGTGTGACTGTATCTCTATTCTGTGTGACTGTATCTCTATTCTGTGGACTGTATCTCTATTCTGTGTGACTGTATCTCTATTCTGTGTCTGTATCTCTATTCTGTGTGACTGTATCTCTATTCTTTGTCTGTATCTCTATTCTGTGTGTCTGTGTCTCTATTCTGTGTGACTGTGTCTCTATTCTGTGTGACTGTATCAATATTCTGTGTGACTGTATCTCTATTCTTTGTCTGTCTCTATTCTGTGTGTGTATCTCTATTCTGTGTGACTGTATCTCTATTCTGTGTGACTGTGTCTCTATTCTGTGTGACTGTATCTCTATTCTGTGTCTGTATCTCTATTCTGTGTGACTGTATCTCTATTCTGTGTGACTGTATCTCTATTCTGTGTGACTGTATCTCTATTCGTGTCTGACTTCTCTCTATTCGTGTCTGTATCTCTATTCTGTGTGACTGTATCTCTATTCTGTGTGACTGTATCTCTATTCTGTGTGACTGTATCTCTATTCTGTGTGTGAATCTCTCTTCTGTGTGTCTGTATCTCTATTCTGTGTCTGTATCTCTATTCTGTGTGACTGTGTTCTCTATTCTGTGTGACTGTATCTCTATCTGTGTCTGTATCTCTATTCTGTGTGACTGTATCTCTATTCTGTGTGACTGTATCTCTATTCTGTGTCTGTATCTCTATTCTGTGTGACTGTATCTCTATTCTGTGTGACTGTATCTCTATTCTGTGTGACTGTGTCTCTATTCTGTGTGACTGTCTCTATTCTGTGTGACTGTGTCTCTATTCTGTGTTGACTGTATCTCTATTCTGTGTGACTGTATCTCTATTCTGTGTGACTGTATCTCTATTCTGTGTGCCTGTATCTCTATTCTGTGCCTGTATCTCTATTCTGTGTCTGTATCTCTATTCTATTCTGTGTGACTGTATCTCTATTCTGTGTGACTGTGTCTCTATTCTGTGTGACTGTATCTCTATTCTGTGTGACTGTATCTCTATTCTGTGTCTGTATCTCTATTCTGTGTGACTGTGTCTCTATTCTGTGTGACTGTGTCTCTATTCTGTGACTGTATCTCTATTCTGTGTGACTGTATCACTATTCTGTGTCTGTATCTCTATTCTGTGACTGTATCTCTATTCTGTGTCTGTATCTCTATTCTGTGTGGTGTGTGACTGTGACTGTCTCTTATTCTGTGTGACTGTGTCTCTATTCTGTGACTGTATCTCTATTCTGTGTGACTGTATCTCTATTCTGTGTCTGTATCTCTATTCTGTGTGACTGTATCTCTATTCTGTGTCTGTATCTCTATTCTGTGTGACTGTGTCTCTATTCTGTGTGACTGTGTCTCTATTCTGTGACTGTATCTCTATTCTGTGTGACTGTATCTCTATTCTGTGTGACTGTATCTCTATTCTGTGTGACTGGGTCTCTATTCTGTGTGACTGTATCTCTATTCTGTGTGACTGTATCTCTATTCTGTGTGACTGTATCTCTATTCTGTGTCTGTATCTCCATTCTGTGTGACTGTATCTCTATTCTGTGTGACTGTATCATATTCTGTGTCTGTATCTCTATTCTGTGACTGTATCTCTATTCTGTGTCTGTATCTCTATTCTGTGTGACTGTTCTCTATTCTGTGACTGTATCTCTATTCTGTGTGACTGTATCTATATTCTGTGTGACTGTATCTCTATTCTGTGTGTCTATGTCTCTTTTCTGTGTGACTGTATCTCTATTCTGTGTGACTGTTTCTCTATTCTGTGTGACTGTATCTCTATTCTGTGTGTGCCTGGTATCTCTATTCTGTGTGACTGGTATCTCTATTCTGTGTGTCTGTGTCCTCTATTCTGTGTGACTGTATCTCTATTCTGTGTGACTGATCTCTATTCTGTGTGACTCTGTATCTCTATCTGTGTGCATTTATCCTCTATTTGTGTGACTGTGTCCTCAATTCTGTGGAGTGTATCTCTATTCTCGTGTCGCTGTAACTGTCATTCTTTGTGACTGTATCTCTATTCTGTGTTCTGTATCTCTATTCTGTCTGTGAAGTATCTCTATTCTGTGTGACTTTGTCTCTATTCTGTGTGCCTGTGTCTCTATTCTGTGACTGTATCTCTATTCTGTGTACTGTATACTCTATTCTGTGTGACGTGTCTATCCTGACTGTATCTCTATTCTGTGTGACTGTGTCTCTATTCTGTGTGACTGTACTCTGTTCTGTGTGACTGTATCTTATTCAGTGTCTGACTATCTCTATCTGTGTGACTGTATCTCTAATCTGTGTCTGTATCTCTATTCTGTGTGACTGTGTCTCTATTCTGTGTGACTGTGTCTCTATTCTGTGACTGTATCTCTATTCTGTGTGACTGTATCTCTATTCTGTGTGACTGGGTCTCTATTCTGTGTGACTGTGTCTCTATTCTGTGTGACTGTATCTCTATTCTGTGTGACTGTATCTTCATTCTGTGTGACTGTATCTCTATTCTGTGTGACTGTATCACTATTCTGTGTCTGTATCTCTATTCTGTGACTGTATCTCTATTCTGTGTCTGTATCTCTATTCTGTGTGACTGTATCTCTATTCTGTGTGACTGTATCTCTATTCTGTGTGACTGTATCTCTATTCTGTGTGACTGTATCTCTATTCTGTGTGACTGTCTCTATTCTGTGTGACTGTGTCTCTATTCTGTGTACTGTATCTCTATTCTGTGTGACTGTATCTCTATTCTGTGTGACTGTATCTCTATTCTGTGAGCTGTATCTCTATTCTCTATGTCTGTGACTGTGTCTCTATTCTGTGTGACTGTATCTCTATTCTGTGTGACTGTGTCTCTATTCTGTGTGACTGTTTCTCATTCTGTGTGACTGTATCTCTCTTCTGTGTGTCTGTATCTCTATTCTCTGTGACTGTTTCTCTATTCTGTGTGACTGTGTCTCTATTCTGTGTGACTGTATCTCTATTCTGTGTACTGTTCTCTAGTTCTGTGTGACTGTATTCCCTCTATTCTTGTGTCTGTATCTCTATTCTGTCGTGACTGTCTCTATTCTGGTGACTGTATCTCTATTCTGCGTGACTGTATCTCTATACTGTGTGACTGTGTCTCTATCTGTGTGACTGTGTCTCTATTCTGTGTATCTGTATCTCTATTCTGTGTGTCTGTATCTCTATTCTGTGTACTGTTTCTCTTTTCTGTGTGACTGTTTCTCTATCTGTGTGACTGTGTCTATATCTGTGTGACTGTATCTCTATTCTGTGTGTCTGTGTCTATATTCTGTGTGACTGTAACTCTATTCTGTGTCGACTGTTTCTCTATTCTGTGTGACTGGGTCTCTATTCTGTGTGACTGTATCTCTATTCTGTGTGACTGTGTCTCTATTCTGTGTGACTGTATCTCTATTCTGTGTCTGTATCTCTATTCTGTGTGACTGTATCTCTATTCT
Source organism: Squalus acanthias (assembly GCA_030390025.1). Lineage (NCBI taxonomy): Eukaryota > Metazoa > Chordata > Chondrichthyes > Squaliformes > Squalidae > Squalus > Squalus acanthias. The sequence goes on from JASTWF010000103.1 coordinate 734,881, forward strand.
GTGTGACTGTATCTCTATTCTGTGTCTGTATCTCTATTCTGTGACTGTATCTCTATTCTGTGTGACTGTATCTCTATTCTGTGTGACTGTTTCTCTATTCTGTGACCGTATCTCTATTCTGTGTGACTGTATCTCTATTCTGTGTGACTGGGTCTCTATTCTGTGTGACTGGTTCTCTATTCTGTGTGACTGGGTCTCTATTCTGTGTGACTGGGTCTCTATTCTGTGTGACTGTATCTCTATTCTGTGTGTCTGTGTCTCTATTCTGTGTGACTGTTTCTCTATTCTGTGTGACTGTATCTCTATTCTGTGTGTCTCTGTCTCTATTTGTGTGACTGTATCTCTATTCTGTGTGTCTGTGTTCTCTATTCTGTGTGACTGTATCTCTATTCTGTGTGACTGTATCTCTATTCTGTGTGACTGTATCTTCTATTCTTGTGTCTGTATCTCTATTCTGTGTGACTGTTCTCTATTCTGTGTGACTGTATCTCTATTCTGTGTGACTGTATCTCTATTCTGTGTGACTGTATCTCTATTTCTGTGTCTGTATCTCTATTCTGTGTGACTGTATCTCTATTCTGTGTGACTGTGTCTCTATTCTGTGTGACTGTATCTCTATTCTGTGTCTGTATCTCTATTCTGTGTGACTGTATCTCTATTCTGTGTCTGTATCTCTATTCTGTGTGACTGTGTCTCTATTCTGTGTGACTGTGTCTCTATTCTGTGTGACTGTATCTCTATTCTGTGTGACTGTATCTCTATTCTGTGTGACTGTGTCTCTATTCTGTGTGACTGTATCTCTATTCTGTGTCTGTTCTCTATTCTGTGTGACTGTATCTCTATTCTGTGTGACTGTATCTCTATTCTGTGTCTGTATCTCTATTCTGTGACTGTATCTCTATTCTGTGTGCTGTATCTCTATTCTGTGTGACTGTATCTCTATTCTGTGACTGTATCTCTATTCTGTGTGACTGTATCTCTATTCTGTGTGACTGTATCTCTATTCTGTGTCTGTGTCTCTATTCTGTGTGACTGTATCTCTATTCTGTGTGACTGTATTCTATTTCTGTGTCTTCTCTATTCTGTGTGACTGTATCTCTATTCTGTGTGACTGTATCTCTATTCTGTGTGACTGTATCTCTATTCTGTTGACTGTATCTCTATTCTGTGTGACTGTATCTCTATTCTGTGTCTGTATCTCTATTCTGTCTGACTATTCCTATTCTGTGTGACTGTATCTCTATTCTGTGTGACTGTATCTCTATTCTGTGTGACTGTATCTCTATTCTGTGTGACTGTATCTCTATTCTTGTCTGTATCTCTCTTCTGTGTGTCTGTATCTCTATTCTTGTCTGTATCTCTATTCTGTGTGACTGT
>JASTWF010000103.1:736457-845045 GCA_030390025.1 Squalus acanthias
CTGTGTCTCTATTCTGTGATGACTGTCTCTCTATTCTGATCTGACTTTGTCCTCTGTTCTGTGTGACTTGTATCTCTATTCTGTGTGACCTGTGCTCTCTATCCTGTGTGACTGTATCAACTATTCTGTGACAGTGTCACTATACACCTGTTTCTCATCTATTCTGTGAGTCTGTATCCTATTCTGTGTGACTAGATCTCTATTCGTTTGTGACTGTATCTCTATTCTGGTGAGTGTGTCTCTATTCTGTGTGATCTGTGTCTCTATTCTGTGTGACTGTATCTCTATTCTGTGCTGACTATTCCTATTTTCTGTGATCTGTATCTCTATTCTGTGATGACCCTGTATCTCTATCGGTGTGACTGTATCTACTATTCTGTGTGTCTGACGTCTCTATTCTGTGATGGTCTGTCTCATCCTCTGTTAGACTGTATCTCTATTTGTGGTAGTGACTGTGTCTCTATTAGGTTTGACTGTATCTCTATTCTGTGTGCGTGTGTCTCCATCTGTGTGACTTTGTCTCTATTCTGTGTGACTGTATCTCTATTCTGTGTCTCTGTGTCTCTATTCTGTGTGACTGTATCTCTATTCTGTGTGTCTGTGTCTCTATTCTGTGTGACTGTATCTCTATTCTGTGTGACTGTATCTCTATTCTGTGTGACTGTATCTCTATTCTGTGTCTGTATCTCTATTCTGTGTGACTGTATCTCTATTCTGTGTGTGTGTCTCTATTCTGTGTGACTGTGTCTCTATTCTGTGTGACTGTATCTCTATTCTGTGTGACTGTATCTCTATTCTGTGTCTGTATCTCTATTCTGTGTGACTGTATCTCTATTCTGTGTGACTGTATCTCTATTCTGTGTCTGTATCTCTATTCTGTGTGATGTGTCTCTATTCTGTGTGACTGTATCTCTATTCTGTGTCTGTATCTCTCTATTCTGTGTGACTGTATCTCTATTCTGTGTGACTGTGTCTCTATTCTGTGTGACTGTGTCTCTATTCTGTGTGACTGTATCTCTATTCTGTGTCTGTATCTCTATTCTGTGTGACTGTATCTCTATTCTGTGTGACTGTGTCTCTATTCTGTGTGACTGTGTCTCTATTCTGTGTGACTGTATCTCTATTCTGTGTGACTGTATCTCTATTCTGTGTGACTGTGTCTCTATTCTGTGTCTGTATCTCTATTCTGTGTGACTGTATCTCTATTCTGTGTCTGTATCTCTATTCTGTGTGACTGTATCTCTATTCTGTGTCTGTATCTCTATTCTGTGTGACTGTATCTCTATTCTGTGTGACTGTATCTCTATTCTGTGTCTGTATCTCTATTCTGTGTGACTGTATCTCTATTCTGTGTGACTGTATCTCTATTCTGTGTGACTGTGTCTCTATTCTGTGTGACTGTATCTCTATTCTGTGTGACTGTATCTCTATTCTGTGACTGTATCTCTATTCTGTGTGACTGTGTCTCTATTCTGTGTGACTGTATCTCTATTCTGTGTCTGTATCTCTATTCTGTGTGACTGTATCTCTATTCTGTGTGACTGTGTCTCTATTCTGTGTGACTGTGTCTCTATTCTGTGTGACTGTGTCTCTATTTTGTGTGACTGTATCTCTATTCTGTGTCTGTATCTCTATTCTGTGTGACTGTATCTCTATTCTGTGTGTGTGTGTCTCTATTCTGTGTGACTGTGTCTCTATTCTGTGTGACTGTATCTCTATTCTGTGTGACTGTATCTCTATTCTGTGTCTGTATCTCTATTCTGTGTGACTGTATCTCTATTCTGTGTGACTGTATCTCTATTCTGTGTCTGTATCTCTATTCTGTGTGACTGTGTCTCTATTCTGTGTGACTGTATCTCTATTCTGTGTCTGTATCTCTATTCTGTGTGACTGTATCTCTATTCTGTGTGACTGTGTCTCTATTCTGTGTGACTGTGTCTCTATTCTGTGTGACTGTATCTCTATTCTGTGTCTGTATCTCTATTCTGTGTGACTGTATCTCTATTCTGTGTGACTGTGTCTCTATTCTGTGTGACTGTGTCTCTATTCTGTGTGACTGTATCTCTATTCTGTGTGACTGTCTCTCTTTTGTGTGACTGTATCTCTATTCTGTGTCTGTATCTCTATTCTGTGTGACTGTATCTCTATTCTGTGTCTGTATCTCTATTCTGTGTGACTGTATCTCTATTCTGTGTCTGTATCTCTATTCTGTGTGACTGTATCTCTATTCTGTGTGACTGTATCTCTATTCTGTGTCTGTATCTCTATTCTGTGTGACTGTATCTCTATTCTGTGTGACTGTATCTCTATTCTGTGTGACTGTGTCTCTATTCTGTGTGACTGTATCTCTATTCTGTGTGACTGTATCTCTATTCTGTGTCTGTATCTCTATTCTGTGTGACTGTATCTCTATTCTGTGTGACTGTGTCTCTATTCTGTGTGACTGTGTCTCTATTCTGTGTGACTGTGTCTCTATTCTGTGTGACTGTATCTCTATTCTGTGTCTGTATCTCTATTCTGTGTGACTGTATCTCTAGTCTGTGTGTGTTGTGTCTCTATTCTGTGTGACTGTGTCTCTAGTCTGTGTGACTGTAATCATCTATTCTGTGACTGGATCTCTATTCTGTGTGCCTGTATCTCTATTCTGTGTCTGTATCTCTATTCTGTGTGGAGTTTTTCCTCTATTCTGGTGACTCTATCACTATTCTGTGTCTGTATCTCTATTCTGTGGGTCTGTAGCCTCTCTATTCTTTGTGCTGTGTCTCTAATTCTGTGTGACGGGTATCTCTATTCTGTGTCTGTATCTCTATTCTGTGTAACTGTGGCTCTATTCTGTGTGACTGTATCTCTAATTCGTGTCTATATCTCCTATTCTGTGTGACTGTATCTCTATTCTGTGTGTGTGTGTCTCGATTCTGTTGGACTGTGTCTCTATTCTGTGTGACTGTATCTCTATTCTGTGTGACTGTATCTCTATTCTGTGTTTGTATCTCTATACTGTGTGACTGTATGTGGTCTATTCTGGTCAGTATGTATCTGTGTGAAGGTCTCTATCTGTGTCCTGTATCTCTATTCTGTGTGACTGTGTCTCTATTCTTGTCTGTATCTCTATTCTGTGTGACTGTATCTCTATTCTGTGTGTGTGTGTCTCTATTCTGTGTGACTGTGTCTCTATTCTGTGTGACTTTATCTCTATTCTGTGTGACTGTATCTCTATTCTGTGTCTGTATCTCTATTCTGTGTGACTGTATCTCTATTCTGTGTGACTGTGTCTCTATTCTGTGTGACTGTGTCTCTATTCTGTGTGACTGTATCTCTATTCTGTGTCTGTATCTCTATTCTGTGTGACTGTATCTCTATTCTGTGTGTGTCTCTATTCTGTGTGACTGTCTCTATTCTGTGTGACTGTATCTCTATTCTGTGTGACTGTATCTCTATTCTGTGTCTGTATCTCTATTCTGTGTGACTGTATCTCTATTCTGTGTGACTGTGTCTCTATTCTGTGTGACTGTGTCTCTATTCTGTGTGACTGTATCTCTATTCTGTGTGACTGTATCTCTATTCTGTGTCTGTATCTCTATTCTGTGTGACTGTATCTCTATTCTGTGTGACTGTGTCTCTATTCTGTGTGACTGTATCTCTATTCTGTGTGACTGTGTCTCTATTCTGTGTGACTGTATCTCTATTCTGTGTCTGTATCTCTATTCTGTGTGACTGTATCTCTATTCTGTGTCTGTATCTCTATTCTGTGTGACTGTATCTCTATTCTGTGTGTGTGTGTCTCTATTCTGTGTGACTGTGTCTCTATTCTGTGTCTGTATCTCTATTCTGTGTGACTGTATCTCTATTCTGTGTGTGTGTATCTCTATTCTGTGTGACTGTGTCTCTATTCTGTGTGACTGTATCTCTATTCTGTGTGACTGTATCTCTATTCTGTGTCTGTATCTCTATTCTGTGTGACTGTATCTCTATTCTGTGTGACTGTATCTCTATTCTGTGTCTGTATCTCTATTCTGTGTGTCTGTATCTCTATTCTGTGTGACTGTATCTCTATTCTGTGTGTCTGTGTCTCTATTCTGTGTGACTGTATCTCTATTTTGTGTGTATGTATCTCTATTCTGTGTGACTGTATCTCTATTCTGTGACTGTATCTCTATTCTGTGTGACTGTATCTCTATTCTGTGTCTGTATCTCTATTCTGTGTGACTGTATCTCTATTCTGTGTGTCTGTGTCTCTATTCTGTGTGACTGTATCTCTATTCTGTGTGACTGTATCTCTATTCTGTGTCTGTATCTCTATTCTGTGTGACTGTTTCTCTATTCTGTGTGTATGTATCTCTATTCTGTGTGACTGTATCTCTATTCTGTGTGACTGTATCTCTATTCTGTGTCTGTATCTCTATTCTGTGTGACTGTATCTCTATTCTGTGTGTGTGTGTCTCTATTCTGTGTGACTGTGTCTCTATTCTGTGTGACTGTATCTCTATTCTGTGTGACTGTATCTCTATTCTGTGTCTGTATCTCTATTCTGTGTGACTGTATCTCTATTCTGTGTGACTGTATCTCTATTCTGTGTCTGTATCTCTATTCTGTGTGACTGTGTCTCTATTCTGTGTGACTGTATCTCTATTCTGTGTCTGTATCTCTATTCTGTGTGACTGTATCTCTATTCTGTGTGAGTGTGTCTCCATTCTGTGTGACTGTGTCTCTATTCTGTGTGACTGTATCTCTATTCTGTGTCTGTATCTCTATTCTGTGTGACTGTATCTCTAGTCTGTGTGACTGTGTCTCTATTCTGTGTGACTGTGTCTCTATTCTGTGTGACTGTATCTCTATTCTGTGTGACTGTATCTCTCTTTTGTGTGACTGTGTCTCTATTCTGTGTCTGTATCTCTATTCTGTGTGACTGTTTCTCTATTTTGTGTCTGTATCTCTATTCTGTGTGACTGTATCACTATTCCGTGTCTGTATCTCTATTCTGTGTGACTGTATCTCTATTCTGTGTGACTGTATCACTATTCCGTGTCTGTATCTATATTCTGTGTGAGTGTATCTCTATTCTGTGTGAGTGTATCTCTATTCTGTGTGACTGTGTCTCTATTCTGTGTGACTGTATCTCTATTCTGTGTGACTGTATCTCTATTCTGTGTCTGTATCTCTATTCTGTGTGACTGTGTCTCTATTCTGTGTGACTGTATCTCTATTCTGTGTCTGTATCTCTATTCTGTGTGACTGTATCTCTATTCTGTGTGACTGTGTCTCTATTCTGTGTGACTGTGTCTCTATTCTGTGTGACTGTGTCTCTATTCTGTGTGACTGTATCTCTATTCTGTGTCTGTATCTCTATTCTGTGTGACTGTATCTCTATTCTGTGTGTGTGTCTCTATTCTGTGTGACTGTGTCTCTATTCTGTGTGACTGTATCTCTATTCTGTGTGACTGTATCTCTATTCTGTGTCTGTATCTCTATTCTGTGTGACTGTATCTCTATTCTGTGTGACTGTATCTCTATTCTGTGTCTGTATCTCTATTCTGTGTGACTGTGTCTCTATTCTGTGTGACTGTATCTCTATTCTGTGTCTGTATTTCTATTCTGTGTGACTGTATCTCTATTCTGTGTGAGTGTGTCTCCATTCTGTGTGACTGTGTCTCTATTCTGTGTGACTGTATCTCTATTCTGTGTCTGTATCTCTATTCTGTGTGACTGTATCTCTAGTCTGTGTGACTGTGTCTCTATTCTGTGTGACTGTGTCTCTATTCTGTGTGACTGTATCTCTATTCTGTGTGACTGTATCTCTCTTTTGTGTGACTGTGTCTCTATTCTGTGTCTGTATCTTTATTCTGTGTGACTGTTTCTCTATTTGTGTCCTGTATCTCTATTCTGTGTGACTGTATCACTATTCCGTGTCTGTATCTCTATTCTGTGTGACTGTATCTCTATTCTGTGTGACTGTATCACTATTCCGTGTCTGTATCTATATTCTGTGTGAGTGTATCTCTATTCTGTGTGAGTGTATCTCTATTCTGTGTGACTGTGTCTCTATTCTGTGTGACTGTATCTCTATTCTGTGTGACTGTATCTCTATTCTGTTGTCTGTATCTCTATTCTGTGTGACTGTATCTCTATTCTGTGTGAGTGTGTCTCTATTCTGTGTGACTGTGTCTCTATTCTGTGTGACTGTGTCTCTATTTTGTGTGACTGTATCTCTATTCTGTGTCTGTATCTCTATTCTGTGTGACTGTATCTCTAGTCTGTGTGAGTGTGTCTCTATTCTGTGTGACTGTGTCTCTATTCTGTGTGACTGTATCTCTATTCTGTGTGACTGTATCTCTATTCTGTGTGACTGCATCTCTATTCTGTGTCTGTATCTCTATTCTGTGTGACTGTATCTCTATTCTGTGTGACTCTATCACTATTCCGTGTCTGTATCTCTATTCTGTGTGTCTGTGTCTCTATTCTTTGTGACTGTATCTATATTCTGTGTGAGTGTATCTCTATTCTGTGTCTGTATCTCTATTCTGTGTTACTGTGTCTCTATTCTGTGTGACTGTATCTCTATTCTGTGTCTATATCTCTATTCTGTGTGACTGTATCTCTATTCTGTGTGTGTGTGTCTCTATTCTGTGTGACTGTGTCTCTATTCTGTGTGACTGTATCTCTATTCTGTGTGACTGTATCTCTATTCTGTGTTTGTATCTCTATTCTGTGTGACTGTATCTCTATTCTGTGTGACTGTATCTCTATTCTGTGACTGTATCTCTATTCTGTGTGACTGTATCTCTATTCTGTGTGACTGTGTCTCTATTCTGTGTGACTGTATCTCTATTCTGTGACTGTATCTCTATTCTGTGTGTCTGTATCTCTATTCTGTGTGACTGTATCTCTATTCTGTGTGTCTGTATCTCTATTCTGTGGACTGTGTCTCTATTCTGTGTACTGTATCTCTATTCTGTGACTGTGTCTCTATTCTGTGTGACTGGGTCTCTATTCTGTGTGACTGTATCTCTATTCTGTGTGACTGTATCTCTATTCTGTGTGACTGTATCTCTATTCTGTGTGACTGTGTCTCTATTCTGTGTGACTGTATCTCTATTCTGTGTGACTGTGTCTCTATTCTGGGTGTCTGTATCTTCATTCTGTGTGTCTGTGTCTCTATTCTGGGTGTCTGTATCTCCATTCTGTGTGACTGTATCTCTATTCCGTGTTGGTATCTCTATTCTGTGTGACTGTATCTCAATTCTGTGTGACTGTATCTCTATTCTGTGAGTCTCTCTCTCTATTCTGTGTGACTGTATCTATATTCGGTGTGACTTAGTCTCTATTCTGTGTGACTGTATCTCTATTCTTTGACTGTATCTTTATTCTGTGTGACTGTATCTCTATTCTGTGAGTCTCTGTCTCTATTCTGTGTGACTGTATCTATTCTGTGTGACTGCATCTCTATTTTGTGTCTGTATCTCTATTCTGTGTGACTGTATCTCTATTCTGTGTGTGTGTGTCTCTATTCTGTGTGACTGTGTCTCTATTCTGTGTGACTGTATCTCTATTCTGTGTGACTGTATCTCTATTCTGTGTCTGTATCTCTGTTCTGTGTGACTGTATCTCTAGTCTGTGTGACTGTGTCTCTATTCTGTGTGACTGTATCTCTATTCTGTGTGACTGTATCTCTATTCTGTGTGACTGTATCTCTATTCTGTGTCTGTATCTCTATTCTGTGTGACTGTGTCTCTATTCTGTGTGACTGTATCTCTATTCTGTGTCTGTATCTCTATTCTGTGTGACTGTATCTCTATTCTGTGTGAGTGTGTCTCTATTCTGTGTGACTGTGTCTCTATTCTGTGTGACTGTATCTCTATTCTGTGTCTGTATCTCTATTCTGTGTGACTGTATCTCTATTCTGTGTGACTGTGTCTCTATTCTGTGTGACTGTGTCTCTATTCTGCTTGACTGTATCTCTATTCTGTGTGACTGTATCTCTATTCTGTGTGACTGTGTCTCTATTCTGTGTCTGTATCTCTATTCTGTGTGACTGTATCTCTATTCTGTGACTGTGTCTCTATTCTGTGTTACTGTATCTCTATTCTCTGTGACTGTGTCTCTATTCTGTGTGACTTGGTTCTATTCTGTGTGACTGTCTCACTATTCCGTGTCTGTATCTCTATTCTGGGTGTCTGTATCTTCATTCTGTGTGTCTGTGTCTCTATTCTGGGTGTCTGTATCTTCATTCTGTGTGTCTGTGTCTCTATTCTGGGTGTCTGTATCTCCATTCTGTGTGACTGTATCTCTATTCCGTGTCTGTATCTCTATTCTGTGTGACTGTATCTCTATTCTGTGTTACTGTATCTCTATTCTGTGTGACTGTATCTCTATTCTGTGAGTCTCTGTCTCTATTCTGTGTGACTGTATCTCTATTCTGTGTGACTTAGTCTCTATTCTGTGTGACTGTATCTCTATTCTTTGACTGTATCTCTATTCTGTGTGACTGTATCTCTATTCTGTGAGTCTCTGTCTCTATTCTGTGTGACTGTATCTCTATTCTGTGTGACTTGGTCTCTATTCTGTGTGACTGTATCACTATTCTGTGTCTGTATCTCTATTCTGTGTGTCTGTATCTCTATTCTGTGTGTCTGTGTCTCTATTCTGTGTGACTGTATCTATATTCTGTGTGAGTGTATCTCTATTCTGTGTGACTGTGTCTCTATTCTGTGTGACTGTGTCTCTATTCTGTGTGACTGTATCTCTATTCTGTTTCTCTGTGTCTCTATTCTGTGTGTCTGTATCTCTATTCTGTGTGTCTGTGTCTCTATTCTGTGTGACTGTATCACTATTCTGTGTGTCTGTATCTCTATTCTGTGTGACTGTATCTCTATTCTGTGTCTGTATCTCTATTCTGTGTGACTGTATCTCTATTCTGTGTGTGTGTGTCTCTATTCTGTGTGACTGTGTCTCTATTCTGTGTGACTGTATCTCTATTCTGTGCGACTTTATCTCTATTCTGTGTCTGTATCTCTATTCTGTGTGACTGTATCTCTATTCTGTGTGACTGTATCTCTATTCTGTGTCTGTATCTCTATTCTGTGTGATGGTGTCTCTATTCTGTGTGACTGTATCTCTATTCTGTGTCTGTATCTCTATTCTGTGTGACTGTATCTCTATTCTGTGTGAGTGTGTCTCTATTCTGTGTGACTGTGTCTCTATTCTGTGTGACTGTATCTCTATTCTGTGTCTGTATCTCTATTCTGTGTGACTGTATCTCTATTCTGTGTGACTGTGTCTCTATTCTGTGTGACTGTGTCTCTAATCTGTGTGACTGTATCTCTTTCTGTGTGACTGTATCTCTATTTTGTGTGACTGTGTCTCTATTCTGTGTCTGTATCTCTATTCTGTGTGACTGTTTCTCTATTTTGTGTCTGTATCTCTATTCTGTGTGACTGTATCACTATTCCGTGTCTGTATCTCTATTCTGTGTGACTGTATCTCTATTCTGTGTGACTGTATCACTATTCCGTGTCTGTATCTATATTCTGTGTGAGTGTATCTCTATTCTGTGTGAGTGTATCTCTATTCTGTGTGACTGTGTCTCTATTCTGTGTGACTGTATCTCTATTCTTTGACTGTATCTTTATTCTGTGTGACTGTATCTCTATTCTGTGAGTCTCTGTCTCTATTCTGTGTGACTGTATCTATATTCGGTGTGACTTGGTCTCTATTCTGTGTGACTGTATCACTATTCCGTGTCTGTATCTCTATTCTGTGTGTCTGTATCTCTATTCTGTGTGTCTGTGTCTCTATTCTTTGTGACTGTATCTATATTCTGTGTGAGTGTATCTCTATTCTTTGTGACTGTGTCTCTATTCTGTGTGACTGTGTCTCTATTCTGTGTGACTGTATCTCTATTCTGTTTCTCTGTGTCTCTATTCTGTGTGTCTGTATCTCTATTCTGTGTGTCTGTGTCTCTATTCTGTGTGACTGTATCACTATTCTGTGTGTCTGTATCTCTATTCTGTGTGACTGTATCTCTATTCTGTGTCTGTATCTCTATTCTGTGTGACTGTATCTCTATTCTGTGTGTGTGTGTCTCTATTCTGTGTGACTGTGTCTCTATTCTGTGTGACTGTATCTCTATTCTGTGCGACTTTATCTCTATTCTGTGTCTGTATCTCTATTCTGTGTGACTGTATCTCTATTCTGTGTGACTGTATCTCTATTCTGTGTCTGTATCTCTATTCTGTGTGATGGTGTCTCTATTCTGTGTGACTGTATCTCTATTCTGTGTCTGTATCTCTATTCTGTGTGACTGTATCTCTATTCTGTGTGAGTGTGTCTCCATTCTGTGTGACTGTGTCTCTATTCTGTGTGACTGTATCTCTATTCTGTGTCTGTATCTCTATTCTGTGTGACTGTATCTCTAGTCTGTGTGACTGTGTCTCTATTCTGTGTGACTGTGTCTCTATTCTGTGTGACTGTATCTCTATTCTGTGTGACTGTATCTCTATTTTGTGTGACTGTGTCTCTATTCTGTGTCTGTATCTCTATTCTGTGTGACTGTTTCTCTATTTTGTGTCTGTATCTCTATTCTGTGTGACTGTATCACTATTCCGTGTCTGTATCTCTATTCTGTGTGACTGTATCTCTATTCTGTGTGACTGTATCACTATTCTGTGTCTGTATCTCTATTCTGTGTGACTGTATCTCTATTCTGTGTGACTGTATCTCTATTCTGTGTGACTGTGTCTCTATTCTGTGTGACTGTATCTCTATTCTGTGTGACTGTATCTCTATTCTGTGTCTGTATCTCTATTCTGTGTGACTGTGTCTCTATTCTGTGTGACTGTATCTCTATTCTGTGTCTGTATCTCTATTCTGTGTGACTGTATCTCTATTCTGTGTGAGTGTCTCTATTCTGTGTGACTGTGTCTCTATTCTGTGTGACTGTGTCTCTATTTTGTGTGACTGTATCTCTATTCTGTGTCTGTATCTCTATTCTGTGTGACTGTATCTCTATTCTGTGTGTGTGTCTCTATTCTGTGTGACTGTATCTCTATTCTGTGTGACTGTATCTCTATTCTGTGTGACTGTATCTCTATTCTGTGTCTGTATCTCTATTCTGTGTGACTGTATCTCTATTCTGTGTGACTGTATCTCTATTCTGTGTCTGTATCTCTATTCTGTGTGATGGTGTCTCTATTCTGTGTGACTGTATCTCTATTCTGTGTCTGTATCTCTATTCTGTGTGACTGTATCTCTATTCTGTGTGAGTGTGTCTCCATTCTGTGTGACTGTGTCTCTATTCTGTGTGACTGTATCTCTATTCTGTGTCTGTATCTCTATTCTGTGTGACTGTATCTCTAGTCTGTGTGACTGTGTCTCTATTCTGTGTGACTGTGTCTCTATTCTGTGTGACTGTATCTCTATTCTGTGTGACTGTATCTCTCTTTTGTGTGACTGTGTCTCTATTCTGTGTCTGTATCTCTATTCTGTGTGACTGTTTCTCTATTTTGTGTCTGTATCTCTATTCTGTGTGACTGTATCACTATTCCGTGTCTGTATCTCTATTCTGTGTGACTGTATCTCTATTCTGTGTGACTGTATCACTATTCCGTGTCTGTATCTATATTCTGTGTGAGTGTATCTCTATTCTGTGTGAGTGTATCTCTATTCTGTGTGACTGTGTCTCTATTCTGTGTGACTGTATCTCTATTCTGTGTGACTGTATCTCTATTCTGTGTCTGTATCTCTATTCTGTGTGACTGTATCTCTATTCTGTGTGAGTGTGTCTCTATTCTGTGTGACTGTGTCTCTATTCTGTGTGACTGTGTCTCTATTTTGTGTGACTGTATCTCTATTCTGTGTCTGTATCTCTATTCTGTGTGACTGTATCTCTAGTCTGTGTGAGTGTGTCTCTATTCTGTGTGACTGTGTCTCTATTCTGTGTGACTGTATCTCTATTCTGTGTGACTGTATCTCTATTCTGTGTGACTGCATCTCTATTCTGTGTCTGTATCTCTATTCTGTGTGACTGTATCTCTATTCTGTGTGACTCTATCACTATTCCGTGTCTGTATCTCTATTCTGTGTGTCTGTGTCTCTATTCTTTGTGACTGTATCTATATTCTGTGTGAGTTTATCTCTATTCTGTGTGAGTGTATCTCTATTCTGTGTGACTGGGTCTCTATTCTGTGTGACTGTGTCTCTATTCTGTGTGACTGTATCTCTATTCTGTTTCTCTGTGTCTCTATTCTGTGTGTCTGTATCTCTATTCTGTGTGTCTGTGTCTCTATTCCGTGTGACTGTATCACTATTCTGTGTGTATGTATCTCTATTCTGTGTGACTGTATCTCTATTCTGTGTCTGTATCTCTATTCTGTGTGACTGTATCTCTATTCTGTGTGTGTGTGTCTCTATTCTGTGTGACTGTGTCTCTATTCTGTGTGACTTTATCTCTATTCTGTGCGACTGTATCTCTATTCTGTGTCTGTATCTCTATTCTTTGTGACTGTATCTCTATTCTGTGTGAGTGTGTCTCTATTCTGTGTGACTGTGTCTCTATTCTGTGTGACTGTATCTATATTCTGTGTCTGCATCTCTATTCTGTGTGACTGTATCTCTATTCTGTGTGTGTCTCTATTCTGTGTGACTGTCTCTATTCTGTGTGACTGTATCTCTATTCTGTGTGACTGTATCTCTATTCTGTGTCTGTATCTCTGTTCTGTGTGACTGTATCTCTAGTCTGTGTGAGTGTGTCTCTATTCTGTGTGACTGTGTCTCTATTCTGTGTGACTGTATCTCTATTCTGTGCGACTGTATCTCTATTCTGTGTCTGTATCTCTATTCTGTGTGACTGTATCCCTATTCTGTGTGAGTGTGTCTCTATTCTGTGTGACTGTTTCTCTATTCTGTGTGGCTGTGTCTCTATTCTGTGTGACTGTATCTCTATTCTGTGTCTGTATCTCTATTCTGTGTAACTGTATCTCTATTCTGTGTCTGTATCTCTATTCTGTGTGACTGTATCTCTATTCTGTGTGTGTGTGTCTCTATTCTGTGTGACTGTGTCTCTATTCTGTGTCTGTATCTCTATTCTGTGTGACTGTATCTCTATTCTGTGTGTGTGTGTCTCTATTCTGTGTGACTGTGTCTCTATTCTGTGTGACTGTATCTCTATTCTGTGTGACTGTATCTCTATTCTGTGTCTGTATCTCTATTCTGTGTGACTGTATCTCTATTCTGTGTGACTGTATCTCTATTCTGTGTCTGTATCTCTATTCTGTGTGTCTGTATCTCTATTCTGTGTGACTGTTTCTCTATTCTGTGTGTCTGTGTCTCTATTCTGCGTGACTGTATCTCTATTTTATGTGTATGTATCTCTAATCTGTGTGACTGTATCTCTATTCTGTGACTGTATCTCTATTCTGTGCGACTGTATCACTATTCTGTGTCTGTATCTCTATTATGTGTGACTGTTTCTCTATTCTGTGTGTCTGTGTCTCTATTCTGTGTGACTGTATCTCTATTCTGTGTGACTGTATCTCTATTCTGTGTCTGTATCTCTATTCTGTGTGACTGTTTCTCTATTTTATGTGTATGTATCTCTATTCTGTGTGACTGTTTCTCTATTCTATGTGTCTGTGTCTCTATTCTGAGTGCCTGTATCTCTATTCTGTGTGACCGTATCTCTATTCTGTATGCCTGTATCTCTATTCTGTGTGACTGTATCTCTATTCTTTGTCTGTATCTCTATTCTATGTGTCTGTGTCTCTATTCTATGTGTCTGTGTCTCTATTCTGAGTGCCTGTATCTCTATTCTGTGTGCCTGTATCTCTATGCTGTGTGACTGTATCTCTATTCTGTGTGACTGTATCTCTATTCTGTGTCTGTATCTCTATTCTGTGTGAATGTATCTCTATTCTGTGTGACTGTATCTCTATTCTGTGTCTGTATCTCTATTCTGTGTGAATGTATCTCTATTCGGTGTGACTGTTTCTCTATTCGGTGTGACTGTTTCTCTATTCTGTGTGACTGTATCTGTATTCTGTGTGACTGTATCTCTATTCTGTTTCTGTATCTCTATTCTGTGTGTCTGTATCTCTATTAGAACATAAGAACATAAGAACATAAGAAATAGGAGCAGGAGTAGGCCAATCGGCCCTTCGAGCCTGCTCCGCCATTCAATAAGATCATGGCTGATCTGATCCTCACCTCAAATCTAAAGAACACAAGAAGTAGGAGCAGGACCCGGCTACTCAGCCCCTGGGCCCGCTACGCCACCCACAGGGCCTCGACCGATCCGAACTCAGCCTCATGTCCAATTTCCTGCCCGCTCCCCGTAACCCCTAATTCCCTTTACTTCTAGGAAACTGTCTATTGCTGTTTTAAATTTATTTAATGATGTAGCTTCCACAGCTTCCTGGGGCAGCAAATTCCACAGACCTACTACCCTCTGAGTGAAGAAGTTTCTCCTCATCTCAGTTTTGGTAGAGCAGCCCCTTATTCTAAGATTATGCCCCCTAGTTCTAGTTTCACCCATCCTTGGGAACATCCTTACCGCATCCACCCGATCAAGCCCTTCACAATCTTATATGTTTCAATAAGATTGCCTCTCATTCTTCTGAACTCCAATGAGTAGAGTCCCAATCACTCAACCTCTCCTCGTATGTCCACCCCCTCATCCCGGGGATTAACCGAGTGAACCTTCTTTGTACTGCCTCGAGAGCAAGTATGTCTTTTCTTAAGTATGGACACCAAAACTGTATGCAGTATTCCAGATGTGGTCTCACCAATACCTTATATAACTGCAGCAATACCTCCCTGTTTTTATAATCTATCCCCCTAGCAATAAAAGCCAACATTCCGTTGGCCTTCTTGATCACCTGCTGCACCTGCATACTAACTTTTTGATTTTCTTGCACTAGGACCCCCAGATCCCTTTGTACTGCAGTACTTTCCAGTTTCTCGCCATTAAGATAATAACTTGCTCTCTGATTTTTCCTGCCAAAGTGCATAACCTCACATTTTCCAATATTGTATTGCATCTGCCAAATCTCTGCCCACTCACCCAGCTTGTCTATATCCCCTTGTAGGTTTTTTATGTCCTCCTCACTTTCTACTTTCCCTCCCATCTTTGTATCATCTGCAAACTTTGATATGTTACACTCGGTCCCCTCCTCCAAATCGTTAATATAGATTGTAAAGAGTTGGGACCCAGCACCGACCCCTGCGGAACACCACTGGCTACTGGTTGTCAGTCCGAGAATGAACCATTTATCCCAACTCTCTGCTTCCTGTTAGATAACCAATCCTCCACCCATGCCAGAATATTCCCCCCAATCCAGTGATTTTTTATCTTGAGCAATAATCTTTTATGTGGCACCTTGTCGAATGCCTTCTGGAAGTCTAAATACACTACGTCCATTGGTTCCCCTTTATCCACCCTGTACGTTATGTCCTCAAAGAACTCAAGCAAATTTGTCAGACATGATTTCCCCTTCATAAAGCCATGCTGACTTTGTCCTATCAAATTATGTTTATCTAAATGTTCCGTTACTGTCTCCTTAATAATAGACTCCAAAATTTTACCCACCACAGATGTTAGACTAACTGGTCTATAATTTCCAGCTTTCTGCCTACTACCCTTTTTAAATAAGGGTGTTACATTGGGATATTCTTAGTGTCCTCTACCGTAAAGACTGAAACAAAATATTTGTTCAGCATTTTTGCCATCTCCATGTTTCCCACCATTAATTTCCCGGTCTCATCCTCTAAGGGACCTACGTTTGCCTTAGCCACCCCTTTTCTTTTTATATAACTATAGAAACTCTTGCTATCTGTTTTTATATTTTTTGCTAATTTATTTTCATAATCTATCTTCCCTTTCTTAATCAATCCTTTAGTTACTTTTTGCTGTCTTTTGAAGACTTCCCAATCTTCTATCCTCCCACTAAGTTTGGCTACCTTATATGTCCTTGTTTTTAGTTGGATATTATCCTTAATTTCTTTACTTAGCCACGGATGGCTGTCATTTCTTTTACACCCTTTTTTCCTCAGTGGAATATATATTTTTTGAAAGTTGTAAAATAACTCCTTAAATGAACACCACTGCTCATGTACCGTCTTACCCTTTAATCTATTTTCCCAGTCCACTTTAATCAATTCCGCTCTCATACCATCATAGTCTCCTTTATTCAAGCTCAGTACGCTTGTCTGAGAACCAACCTTCTCACCCTCTAATTGGATATGGAATTCAACCATGTTATGGTCACTCATTCCAAGGGGATCCTTAACTAGGACATTATTAATTAATCCTGACTCATTACACAGGACCAGGTCCAAGGTTGCTTGCCCCCTTGTAGGATCAGTTACATACTGCTCAAGAAATCCATCCCTAATACACTCAATAAACTCTTCCTGAAGGCTGCCCTGCCCAATTTGATTTGTCCAGTTAATATGATAGTTAAAATCCCCCATAATTATAGCTGTTCCCTTATTACATGCCCCAACTATTTCCTGATTAATACTTCTTCCAGCAGAGTTGCAACTATTAGGAGGCCTATATACTACTCCCACTAGTGTTTTTTTCCCTTTATTATTCCTTATCTCCACCCAAACTGTTTCATTATCCTGATCCTTTGACCCAATATCATTTCTCTGTAATACAGTGATTCCTTCCTTTATTAACATAGCTACCCCACCTCCTCTTCCTTCCTGTCTGTCCTTCCTGATTGTTAAATACCCTGGCATATTTAATTCCCAGTCGTTGTCACCCTGCAGCCATGTTTCTGTAATGGCCACAAGATCATACCCATACGTAGTTATTTGTACCGTCAATTCGTCTATTTTGTTACGAATGCTGCGTGCATTCAGATAAAGAACTTTTAAATATGTTTTGTGACAATTTATTCCTGCTTTTACCCCCTTTACTACTTTACCTTTATCTTTATATATTCTGTCCCTTCCTGACACGCTCTGGTTTTTAATTACCCCACTGCTACTTTGCTCTATTGCCTTCTCCGCTGACATTTTTATTTTTTGCTCTCTTGAAACCTCCCCCCCACTAATTAGTTTAAAGCCCTCTCTACAGCCCTAGTTATTCGATTCGCCAGGACTCTAGTCCCAGCACTGGCCAAGTGAAGTCCGTCCCAACGGAACAGCTCCCTCCTGTCCCAGTACTGGTGCCAGTGTCCCAGGTAGCAAAACCCATTTCTCCCACACCAGTCTTTGAGCCACGCATTTAACCCTCTGATTTTATTTACCCTAGTCAAATTTGCTCGTGGCTCAGGTAGTAATCCAGAGATTACTACCCTAGAGGTTCTGTTTTTTAATTTGGCCCCTAGCTGCTCATACTCCCTCAGCAGAACCTCATTCCTTGTCCTATCTATGTCATTGGTACCAACATGGACCATTCTGTGTGACTGTATCTCTATTCTGTGTGATTGTTTCTGTATTCTGTGTGACTGTATCTCTATTCTGTGTGACTGTATCTGTATTCTGTGTGACTGTATCTCTATTCTGTGACTGTATCTCTATTCTGTGTAACTGTATCTCTATTCTGTGTCTGTATCTCTATTCTGTGTGACTATGGCCCGAATATTAGACCTAATACGCGAGAGTACGCACTGTGTACTCTCGCGTTTTAGGTCTCCAATTGTCGGTTTCCAGCATGCACTGCGCATGCGCGGGAAACCGGCACTTCGTGAATTCAAAAGGGGGCGGTTCCTAGGTGAACCGCATGCGCGCTACAGGCTGCGTGCACGCAGTGCACTTAGTGCTTTGAACGCGCAGGTAAGCATGGAAGATTTTACACATAAAGAAAGGAGGCGTAAGACCCTCTTTTAACAAGGTAAGTAGTTAATTAAGTATTATTTTAAATTTTTTTCAACAGGTTTATCTGTTTTAGAGACTTTAAAGAAAGGTAAGTTTATTTTTATAACTTTTAAAAAGATTTTAAATTTTTTCAAAAATTTAATTTTTTGTTTAAAGTGGTTAATTTATTTAACTATACTTATTTTATTAATGTGATAGCTTTTTTTTAAATTTAATTGAGGTTTAGCTGTTCTTTTGGGGGGGTATATTATTCATAGCTTTGACAGGTCTTCCTGTCAAAACTATGAATGAAAGATGGTGTGCTGCCATTGGCTCTAACTGAATCATGTGATCCCAGAGCTCGCACGAACTAACTGCATCTCTGGGTCACGCAAGCACTGCACAGCTGCAGCCTTGAAACTAAAGTTCGTGTGGACTCAGAGGAAAAAGGTAGGTGCGGAGTGAGATATCGCGGGGAAGCCTTACCCCCGCGTCAACACTCAGTCTTTAATTTCTGGGCCAATATCTCTATTCTGTGTCTTTATCTCTATTCTGTGACTCTGTCTCTCTTCTTTCTCTGTATCTCTATTCTGTGTGACTGTATCTTTATTCTGTGTGACTGTGTCTCTAGTCTGTGTGTCTGTTTCTCTATTCTGTGTGCCTGTAGGGACAGAACATTTAATGTTAGCATTGCAGCAGATAATAAGGTCAAAGCAGAAAATAATGGTAAAAAATTTAAATTAAAGGCTCTTTATCTGAATGCACGAAACATTCGTAACAAGATAGATGAACTAGTGGCAGAAATAGAGATAAATGGGTCTGATCTAATAGCCTTTACAGAGACATGGTTGCAAGGTGGCCAAGGTTGGGAACTAAATGTTCCAGGGTACTTGACTTTTCGAAAAGACAGGCAGAATGGAAAAGGTGCGGGAGTAGCCCTGATAATAAAGGATGACATAAGGACAGTAGCGAGAAAGGATCTCAGCTCGTTTGATCAGGAAGTAGAATCATCATGGGTGGAGATAAGGCACAACAAGTGGCAGAAAACTCTGGTAGGAGTAGTGTATAGGCCCCCTAACAGTAGCTAAACCGTTGGACAGAATATCAATCAAGAAATAGTAGAAGCTTGCAACAAAGGTAATGCAATAATCTTGGGGGACTTTAATCTTCATATAGTCTGGACAAATCAAATTGACAAAGGTAGCCTGGAGGATGAGTTCATGGAATGCATTCGGGACAGTTTCCTAGAACAATATATCATGGAACCAACCAGGGACCAGGCTATTTTAGATCTTGTATTATGTAATGAGACAGGGTTAATTAGCAATCTCATAGGAAAGGATCCTCTGGGGCAGAGTGATCATAATATGATAGAATTTCACATTAATTTTGAGAGTGACTTGCCTAAGTCCGAAACTAGAGTCTTAAACTTAAATAAAGCCAAATACAGAGGGGCGAGTTGGCTAAGGTAGATTGGAAAAATAGATTAAAAGGTATGGCGGTTGATAAGCAGTGGCTAGGCATTTAAAGAAATATTTCATAATTCTCAAAAAAAATACATTCCATTGAGAAACAAAAACTCCACGAGAAAAGTGATCCAACCGTGGCTAACTAAAGAAGTTAAGGATAGCATTAGATTGAAAGAAGAAGCTTATAATGTTGCAAAGAATAATAGTAAGCCTGAGGATTGGGAGAGTTTCAGAAACCAGCAAAGGTTGACCAAAAAATTGATTAAAAGAGAAAAAATAGAATATGAGAGAAAACTAGCAAGAAATATAAAAGCAGATTGTAAGAATTTCGACAAGTATGTAAAAAGGAAAAGAGTAGCAAAAGTAAACGATAGCAAAATACTGCGGATGCTGGAAATCTGAAATAACAACAGAAAACGCTGGAAAAACTCAGCAGGCCAGGCAGCATTCGTGGAGAGAGAAAGAGAGTTAACGTTTCAGATTGAAGACCTTTTGTCAGAACTGGAAAAAAGCAGGAAATGAAATAGATTTTAAAGCAAGTTTAGGGTTGAGAAAAGGGGGAGGCGATGAAAGAACAAAAGGGAAGGTCGGTGATAGGATAGAAAGCAGGAGAGATTGAGAGACATTGAGAGACATTAAGAGATATTCAAGGCAAGAGGAGGTGGAAATGGGACAGGTTGAGGAACAAAGGATGGCTCTAGATGAAGTGTGAATTGCGCTGGCAGAATGAAGGACAGCTGCCATGTGGGAGGGAAGAAAAAAAGGCCAAACAAAAAGTGTGGATAAAAAAATAAAATAAAAATATATATATATATGTGATAGGGGCCGAGGTTATGATCTGAAATTGTTGAACTCAATGTTGAGTCCAGAAGGCTGTAAAGTGCCTAATCGAAAGATGAGGTGCTGTTCCTCGAGCTTACGCTGAGCTTCTGTGGAACAATGCAAGAGGCCGAGGACGGTGAGGTCAGAGTGGGAGTGGAGCGGTGAATTAAAGTGAAGCTCGGGGTCCCCCTTACAGACTGAACGGAGGTGTTCCGCAAAGCGGTCACCCAATCTGCGTTTGCATCTCCCCAATATAGAGGAGACCACATCGTGAGCAGCGAATACAGTATACTAAATTGCAGGAAGTACAAGTAAATCGCTGTTTCACCTGGAAGGGGTGTTTGGGGCCCTGGACAGTGGGAAGGGGGGAGGTATAAGGGCATATGTTGCATCTCCTGCGCTTGCACAGAAAGGTATCGGGCGAAGGGGAAGGGGTGCTGGGGGTGGTAGAGGAGTGGACTAGGGTGTCGCGGAGGGAGCGGTCCCTGCGGAATGCTGAAAGGAGAGGTGAGGGGAAGATGCGTTTGGTGGTGGGATCACGCTGGAGGTGGCGGAAATGGCGGAGGATGATCCGTTGAATGTGGAGGCTGGCAAAAGTAAACATTGGTCCCTTAGAGGCTGAGACAGGAGAAATTATTATGGGGAATAAGGAAATGGCAGAAACATTAAACAAATATTTTGTATCTGTCTTCACAGTAGAAAACTCAAAAAGCATACCAAAAATGGTGGGGAACCAAGGGTCTAATGAGGGTGAGGAACTTAATGTAATTAATATAAGTAGAGAAAAAGTACTAGAGAAACGAATGGGACTGATAGCCGACAAATCCCCTGGACCTAGGGTTCTAAAAGAGGTGGCTGAAGAGATAGTGGATTCATTGGTTTTGATCTTCCAAAATTCCCTAGATTCTAGAATGGTCCCAGCGGTTTGGAAGGTTGCAAAGGTAACACCGCTATTCAAGAAAGGAGGGAGAGAGAAAACAGGGAACTACAGGCCAGTTAGCCTGACATCAGTCGTCAAGAAAATGCTGGAATCCATTGTTAAGGAAGTGGTATCAAGTCACTTAGAAAATCATAAAATGATTAGGCAGAGTCAACATGGTTTTATGAAAGGGAAATCGTGTTTGACAAAATTATTAGAGTTTTTAGATAAAGGGTAACCGGTGGATGTAGTATATTTGGATTTCCCAAAGGCATTCGATAAGGTGCCACATAAAAGGTTATTATACAAGATTAGGGCTCATGGGGTTGGGGGTAATATAATAGCAAGAATAGAGGATTGGTTAATGGACAGAAAACAGAAAGTAGGGATAAACGGAACCTTTTCAGGTTGGCAGGCTGTAACTAGTGGGCTGCAGCAAGGATCAGTGTTGGGGCCTCAGCTATTTACAATCTATATTAATGACCTAGATGAAGGGACCGAGTGTAATGTATCCAAGTTTGCTGATGATACAAAGGTAGGTGGGACAGTAAGCTGTGAGGAGAACACAAAGAGTCTGCAAAGGGATATAGATAGACTAAGTGAGTGGGCAGTAAGCTGGCAGATGGAGTATAATGTAGGGAAATGTGAGGTTATTCACTTTGGTAGGAAGAATAGAAAAACAGAATATTTTTTAAATGGTGAGAAACTTTTAAATGTTGGTGTTCAGAGAGATTTGGGTGTCCTCGTGCAAGAAACACAGAAAGCTAGCATGCAATAAGGAAGGCAAATGGCATGTTGGCCTTTATTGCAAGGGATTTGATGTATAAGAGTAAGGAAGTCTTGCTACAATTGTACAGGCCTTGGTAAGACCACACCTGCAGTACTCTGCACAGTTTTGGTCTCCTTATCTAACGAAGGATATACTTGCCTTGGAGGCAGTGCAACGAAGGTTCACTGGATTGATTCCTGGGATGAGAGGGCTGTCCTATGATGAGAGATTGTATAGAGTGGGCCTATACTCTCTGGAGTTCAGAAGAATGAGAGGTGATCTCATTGAAACATACAAGATTCTGAAGGGGATTGATAGGGTAGATGCTGAGCGGTTGTTTCCCCTGGCTGGAGTGTCTAGAACTAGGGGGCATCGTCTCAGGATAAGGGGTTGGCCATTTAAGACTGAGATGAGGAGGAATTTCTTCACTCAGACGGTTGTGAATCTTTGGAATTTTCTGCCCCAGAGGGCTGTGAATGCAAAGTCTTTGAGTTTATTCAAGGCTGAGATAGATAGATTTTTGGACTCTAGGGAAATCAAGGGATATGGAGATCGGGCAGGAAAGTGGAGTTGAGGTGAATGATCAGCCATGATCTTACTGAATGGTGGAGCAGACTCGAGGGGCCGAATGGCCGACTCCTGCTCCTATTTCTTATGTTCTCACGTTCTTATTCTGTGTCTGTATCTCTATTCTGTGTGACTGTATCTCTATACTTTGTGTCTGTATCTCTATTCTGCGTGTCTGTATCTCTAGTCTGTGTGACTGTATCTCTTCTTCTTCTTAGGCAGTCCCTCGGAACCGAGGATGACTTGCTTCCACACTAAAAATTAGTTCTCAGGTGACTGATGAGTCCAATGCGGGACCTACAGTCTCTGTCACAGGTGGGGCAGACGGTGGTTGAAGGGGCGGGTGGGTGGGGTGCTTGGGTTGACGTGCGCTCCTTCCGCTGTTTGCGCTTGGCTTCCGCTTGCTCCCGGCGAAGAGACTCGAGGTGTTCGGACCCTTCCCGGATGCTTCTCCTCCACTTTGTGCGGTCTTGGGCCAGGGATTCCCAGGTGTCGGTCGGGATGTTGCACTTTTTCAAGGAGGCTTTGAGGGTGTCTTTGAAGCATTTTCTCTGTAGCACGCTTGTTTTGGGAGTCTCGTATCGGGCATGCGGACGATGTGGCCTGTCCATCGGACCTGATCGAGCGTGATCACAACTTCGATGCTGGGGATGTTGGCCTGAGCGAAAACACTGATGTTGGTGCGCCTATCCTGCCAACGGATTTGCAGGATCTTGCGGAGGCAGCATTGGTGGTACCTCTCCAGTGCTTTGAGGTACCTGCTGTACATGGTCCATGTCTCTGAGACATACAGGAGGGCGGGTATCACTACTGCTCTGTAGACCATGAGCTTGGTGCCGGGTTTGAGGTCCTGGTCTTCAAACACTCTCTTCCTCAGGCGACCAAAGACTGCACTGACACACTGAAGGCGGTGTTGGACTCCATCATCGACGTCTGGCCTTGTTGACAGTAGGCTCCCAGGGTATGGAAAGTGGTCCACGTTGTCCAAGGCCTTGTCATGGATTTTGATAATCGGGGAGCAGTACTGTGTGGCGGGGGCAGGTTGGTAGAGGATCTTTGTCTTATGGATGTTTAGTGTAAGGCCCATGCTCTCGTACGCTTCTGTGAAGGTGTTGACGATGGTTTGGAGTTCGGCTTCAGAGTGTGCGCAGACGCAAGCGTCGTCTGCATACTGTAATTCAATGACAGAGGATGGGACGACCTTGGATCTGGACTGGAGGCGACGGAGGTTGAACAGTTTCCCGTTTATTCTGTAGATTAGCTCCACTCCAGCGGGGAGCTTACTGAGGGTGAGATGGAGCATTGCAGCCCCGAAGATCGAGAAGAGCTTTGCTTGATCCCGGTCCGTATGTGAATTGGGTCTGTGGTGGATCCGTTGGTTAGGATCACAGCTTGCATGTCGTCGTGAAGCAGGCGGAGGATGGTGACAAACTTTTGAGGGCAGCCTAATTTGAGGAGGACACTCCATAATCCCTCATGGTTGATGGAGTCGAAGGCCTTTGTGAGGTCAAAGAAGGCAATGTACAGCAGTTGGTGCTGTTCCCTGCATTTCTCTTGTAGTTGACACGCAGTGAAGATCATGTCCATTGTGCCCCTTAGTGGGCGGAATCCGCATTGCGACTCTGGGAGGAGCTCTTCAGTCACCGGGAGAAGGCGAGTGAGGAAGATTCTTGCGATTACTTTCCCTGTGGCAGACCCGGGAGAGTTCAAAAGCAGCGGGAGCAGAGCGAGAGCGCCAAAACCCGGGAGAGTTCAAAAGCAGCGAGAGCGAGAGCGCCAAAACCCGGGAGAGTTCAAAAGCAGCGAGAGCGAGAGCGCCAAAACCCGGGAGAGTTCAAAAGCAGCGGGAGCAGAGCGAGAGCGCCAAAACCCGGGAGAGTTCAAAAGCAGCGGGAGCAGAGCGAGAGCGCCAAAACCCGGGAGACACTGAGATACAATGGACCGGTGAGTGTAAAGATGTAAAAAGTAATTGAAGTGTGACGTCACCAGAAAGCAGGTAAGTGATTGGTTGGTGAGTATTTCTCTATTTCTTGCTTTTTTCCCAAACTTGAGCGTCTAAATTTAAGTGCCTTGGTGTAGATTAAAAGATATAAGTGTTCCAAATTTTAAAACTAATTAATTAATTGTGATGGGAGACCAGGCAATGTGTTGTTGTTGTTGTATGTGGGAGCTGGTGGACACCATTGAGGTCCAGGGCGACCACATCTGCAGCAAGTGTTGGCTGCTCGAGGAACATCAGCTCAGAGTTGATGAGCTGGAGTCCGAGCTTCAGACACTGCGACACATTAGGGAGGGGGAGCGTTACCTTGACACTATGTTCCAGGAGGCAGTCACACCCACTAGAATAATTACTTCCAATTTGGCCCATGGTCAGGGACAGGAGGGTGTGACTACTAGCGAGGCAGGTATTGGGATCCAGGAGGTAGTGGTGGAGGAGCCTCAGCCCTTGGCCTTGTCCAACAGGTACGAGATTCTTGCTCCCTGTGTGGACGAGGCCAGGGACTGCAGAGAAGATGAGCAAACTGACCACAGCACCGTGGTACAGGGAGCCATTCAAGTGGGGGGAGCAAAAAGAAATGTTGTAGTGATTGGGGACAGTATAGTGAGGGGGATAGATACTGTTCTTTGCAGGCGAGAGCGTGAGTCCCGAAGGCTGTGTTGCCTGCCCGGTGCCAGGGTTAAGGACATCTCCTCTGGGCTGGAGAGAAACTTGGAATGGGAGGGGGAAGATCCAGTTGTCATGGTCCACGTAGGTACCAATGACATAGGTAGGACAAAGAAAGAGGTTCTGCTGAGAGTATGAGCAGCTAGGGGCTAAATTAAAAAGCAGAACCACAAAGGTAATAATCTCTGGATTACTACCTGAGCCGCGAATTAATTTGCATAGGGTAAATAAGATCAGAGGAATGAACGAGTGGCTCAGAGACTGGTGTGGGAGAAATGGGTTTCGATTTGTGGGGCACTGGCACCAGTTCTGGGATAAGAGGGAGCTGTTCCGTTTGGACGGGCTTCACTTGAACCATGCTGGGGCTAGAGTCCTGGCGAATCGAATAACTCGGGCTATAGAGAGGGCTTTAAACTAAATAGTGGGGGGGAGGATCCAGGTGAGCAGGAAAATAAAAAGTCAATGAGAATGAGAAAGCAATAGAGCAGGCTAGAGATGGGGGAAATAATAACCAGAGTGTGACAGGAATGGACAGAATGTTTAAAAATAAGAGTGTAACAGAAAAAAAGGCCAAAACAAGGAAAAATGGTAAAAAGATAAAGTTAAAAGCTCTATATCTGAATGCACACAGCATTCGTAACAAGATAATTGAGTTGACGGCACAAATAGATACAAATGGGTATGATCTGATCGCCATTACAGAGACGTGGTTGCAAGGCGACCAGGGCTGGGAACTGAATGTTCCAGGGTATTTGATAATTCGGAAGGATAGACAGAAAGGAAAGGGAGGTGGGGTGGCTTTGTTGGTAAAGGATGGGATCAGTGCAGTGGTGAGAAGTGATATTGGCTCAGAAGATCAAGATGTAGAATCGGTTTGGGTGGAGATAAAAAATAATAAGGGGAAAAAGTCTCTGGTAGGCGTATAGTCTACAGGCCCCCGAATAGTAGCAATGCTGTTGGACAGAGTATAAATCAACAAATAATGGAGGTCTGTAAAAAAGGTACGGTAATAATCATGGGTGATTTTAATCTCCATATTGATTGGACAAATCAAATTGTCCATGGTAGCCTGGAGGAGGAGTTCATAGAGTGCATCCGGGATGTTTTCCTAGAACAGTATGTAATGGAACCAACCAGGGAGCAGGCTATCTTGGATCTGGTACTATGTAATGAGACAGAATTAATAAATTATCAAATAGTAAAGGATCCTCTGGGAAAGAGTGATCGCATGGTTGAATTTCAAATTCAGTTGGAGGGTGAGAAAGTTGTATCCCAAACCAGTGTCCTGGTCTTAAACAAAGGCAATTATAATGGCATGAGGGCAGAACTGGCTAAAGTGGACTGGAAAAACAAATTAAAGGGTAAGAAAGTTGAAATGCAGTGGCGGACATTTAAGGAGATATTTCATAACTCCCAACAAAAATATATTCCAGTGAGAAAGAAAAATTTTAAGAGAAGGGAGCACCATCCGTGGCTAACTAAGGAAGTAAAGGGTGGTATCAAATTGAAAACGAAGGCGTACAATGTTGCCAAGATTGGTGGGAGACCAGAGGATTCGGAAAATTTAAAAAACCAGCAAAGGATGACTAAAAAAATAATAAAGAGAGAGAAGATGAATTATGAGAGTAAGCTGGCAAGAAACATTAAAACAGATAGTAAGAGCTTCTACAGGTATATAAAAAGGAAGAGGGTAGCTAAAGTAAACATTGGTCCCTTAGAGGATGAGACTGGGGAATTAATAATGGGGAACGGGGAAATGGCAGAGACTCTGAACAAATATTTTGCATCTGTCTTCACTGTAGAAGACACTAACAACATCCCAATAATAGATAATCAAGGGGCCACAGGGAGGGGGGAACTAAAGACAATCACTATCACTAAGGAAATAGTACTCGGTAAAATAATGGGACTAAAAGACGACAAGTCCCCTGAACCAGATGGCCTGCATCCCTGGGTCTTAAAAGAAGTGGCTGCAGAGATAGTGGATGCATTGGTTGCAATATACCAAAATTCCCTGGACTCTGGAGAGGTCCCAGCAGATTGGAAAACTGTTAATGTACCACCCCTATTTAAGAAAGGAGGGAGACAGAAAGCAGAAACTATAGACCAGTTATCTCTATTCTGTGTCTGTGTCTCTAGTCTGTGTGTCTGTATCTCTATTCTGTGTCTGTGTCTCTAGTCTGTGTGTCTGTATCTCTATTCTGTGTCTATGTCTCTATTCTGTGTCTGTATCTCTATTCTGTGACTGTATCTCTATTCTGTGTGACTATCTCTATTCTGTGACTGTATCTCTATTCTGTGTGACTGTACCTCAGTACCTCAGGTACTGTCCCCTCTGTCTCAAATCTGCCGTCATCACCCCTCTCCTCAAAAAACCAACCCTTAATCCCTCCATCCTTGCAAACTACCGCCCCATCTCCAACCTCCCTTTCCTCTCCAAAGTCCTTGAACGTGTTGTCGCCTCCCAAATCCGTGCCCATCTTTCCCGCAATTCCATGTTTGAATCCCTCCAATCAGGTTTCCGCCCTTGCCACAGTACCGAAATGGCTCTCATCAAAGTCACAAATGACATCCTTTGTGACTGTGACAAAGGTAAACTATCCCTCCTCGTCCTTCTTGACTTGTCTGCAGCCTTTGACATGGTTGACCACTCCATCCTTCTTCAACGCCTCTCCACCGTCGACCAGCTGGGTGGGACTGCACTCGCCTGGTTCCATTCTTATCTATCTAATCGTAGCCAGAGAATCACCTGCAACGGTTTCTCTTCCCGCTCCCACATCATTACCTCTGGAGTCCCCCATGGATCTATCCTTGGCCCCCTCCTATTTCTCATCTACATGCTGCCCCTTGGCGACATCATCTGAAAACACAGCGTCAATTTCCACATGTACGCTGACGACACCCAGCTCTAGCTCACTATCTCTTCTCTCGACCCCTCCATGGTTTCTAAATTGTCAGACTGCTTGTCCGACATCCACTTCTGGATGAGCAAAAATTTTCTCCAATTAAATATTGGGAAGATCGAAGCCATTGTTTTTGGTCCCTGCCACAAACTCTGTTCCCTAGACACTGACTCCATCCCTCTCCCTAACATCTGTCTGAGGCTGAACCACACTGTTCGCAACCTTGGCAATCATATTTGACCCTGAAATGAGCTTCCGACCACATATCCGCAGCATAACAAAGACCGCCTATTTCCACCTCCATAACATCGCCCGTCTCCGCCCTTGCCTCAGCTCATCCACTGCTGAAACCCTCATCCATGCCTTTGTTACGTCTAGACTTGACTATTCCAACGCACTCCTGGCTGGCCTCCCACATTCTACCCTACGTAAACTTGAGGTCATCCAAAACTCGGCTGCCCGTGTCCTAACTCGCACCAAGTCCCGTTCGCCCATCTCCTCTGTGCTCGCTGACCTACACTGGCTCCCGGTTAAGCAGCGCCTCGATTTCAAAATTCTCATCCTTGTTTTCAAATCCCTCCATGGCCTCGCCCCTCCCTATCTCTGTAATCCCCTCCAGCCCCACAACCCTCCGAGATATCTGCACTCCTCTAATTCTGCCCTCCTGAGCATCCCGGATTATAATCGCTCCACCATTGGCGGCCGTGCCTTCAGCTGCCTCGGCCCTGAGCTCTGGAATTCCCTCCCTAAACCTCTCCGCCTCTCTCTCCTCCTTTAAGACGCTCGTTAAAACCTACCTCTGTGACCACCTGCCCTAATTTCTCCTTATGTGGCTCGGTGTCAAATTTTTTGTCTTAAAATACTCCTGCGCAACGTCTTGGGACATTTTACTACGTTAAAGGCGCTATATAAATACAAGTTGTTGTTGCTGTTGTATCTCTATTCTGTGTTGCTCCATCTCTCAGAGTTACATTGTGCGCTCTCTCTCTCTCTCTCTGTGCTGTGTTTTTCACTGGGTGTCTTTCTCAGTACGCTATAGCTCTCTCACATTCTCTTTGCCTCCCAGGCTGTGTCAGTATTTGTTGCTCTCAATGCACTGTGTGACTCTGTCCCTGCTGTCTGTCTGTGACACCCCTGGTTGCGCTGTTTTTGCGCGTATCTCAGTGCTTTCTCTCAGCCGGGTGTGCTTCAGCCGGCTGTTCCTGGAGCTGTTTCTCAGCACCCAGTATATCTGTGTGTGTCTCTCTCTCTCTCTCCTGGGGGTCCTCGCGGTGCATCAGTCCAGAGCTGTGAGTGTCTCAGTCTGTCTGCTGTGTGCCTCTCTCACATGCTCTCTGCCCCTCTGTCTCAGTGTCTGTTCCCCCCTCTCTCTCTCCCTCTCTGTTCCCCCCTCTCTCTCTCCCCCTCTCTCTCTGTTCCCCCCTCACTCTCTCCCTCTCTGTTCCCCCTCTCTCTCTCCCTTTCTTATCCCCCCTCTCTCTCTCCCTCTCTCTGTTCCCCCCTCTCTCTCTCCCCCTCTCTCTCTGTTCCCCTCTCTCTCTCTCTGTTCCCCTCTCTCTCCCTGTTCCCCCCCTCTCTCTCTCCCTCTCTCTCTGTTCCTCTCTCTCTCCCCCTCTCTCTCTGTTCCCCCCTCTCGCTCTCTCTCTCTCTCCCCCTCTCTCTCTCCCTCTCTCTCTCTGTTCCCCTCTCTCTCTCCCTCTCTCTGTTCCCCCTCTCTCTCTCCCCCTCTCTCTCTGTTCCCCTCTCTCTCTCTCTCTCTGTTCCCCTCTCTCTCCCTGTTCCCCCCTCTCTCTCTCCCCCTCTCTCTCTGTTCCCCCCCTCTCGCTCTCTCTCTCTCTCTCTCTCTCCCTCTCTCTCTCCCTCTCTCTCTCTGTTCCCCTCTCTCTCTCCCTCTCTCTCTCTGTTCCCCTCTCTCTCTCCCTCTCTCTCTGTTCCTCTCTCTCTCCCCCTCTCTCTCTGTTCCCCCCTCTCGCTCTCTCTCTCTCTCTCTCTCTCCCCCTCTCTCTCTCCCTCTCTCTCTCTGTTCCCCTCTCTCTCTCCCTCTCTCTCTGTTTCCCTCTCTCTCTGCTGCTCGCTCAGCGCCCCAGGTATTTATTATCCAGTTGCCCAGCCTCCCTCGGCAGGTTTAAACAGACCAGGATTCACAACAATCCCAGGGAAAACAGAGGGAGGATTTGGAGAGAGAGAGAGAGACCGACTGTCAGATAAACAGGGAGAGCTTCGGTCTGACAAAGCGACCCAGGGGTATAAATAACAAGAAGCAAGCAACCAAGAAGGAATTCAGAATCGAAGCACTCAGATATTGTGCAGCCAGCACTTACTGACGCTTCAGAAAAGTCAAACCAGGAGTTGGCAATGTTTTAAAATATATATATATATATATATTTAAAAAATAACCCGGCAGGGATGTGAAACAGAACACCATGAAATAAGCTAACTGCAGCTTCTCCGGAGCTGAGGGAGGTGTGAGATCTGAGTGCCAGTTACACCGTCCCTGGGATCAGGAGCTGAACCCCAGCAACTCCAGGAGACACCAGCCAGGATCTACCACCCGGGGAGAGAGAGAGAGAGAAAACCCCAGCAACAACCCATCTCCCACACCACTTCAATTCAGACAAGCATCCAACTCTTCAAGAATTCCAGAATTATCCCCCCCCCCCCCCCCCCCCCCACAGTTTCTTCCGCCACCCCAGAGAAGACTACATTCTCCATTCGGAAAGGGGATCAGTGTCAGAAGGTACGGACTAGGCACCTCGCTCTCTCTCTCGCTCTCTCTTGTCTCAAATTATTGCATTTTTATTTCCCAATTTTTTCCCTCCTCCTCCTCACTGCCTTCTTAAGTAACGGCATCATGAAAGGGAAAAGCAGGAAGTCTAGCGTCTCTATCTCCAACCCAGAGCAGAGGGACATGGATGGATATGACCAGCTGGCAGGTAAGGGTTGTTGAAAAAAACAATGGATAGAATTTGCTTTAAAGATTCTGCTTTCTGGCTGAATTTGGGAATTGTGTCTTTGGAATGATTGCATGCTGGATCCGAGCCCTGCCTCCTGGATTTGTTTGGCTTGTGGCGTCCTCTCCTTTTTGCTGTCCCAGGTTTATAGTAAAGTCAAATTGGATCATTACTCATAATTGCACCTTGGTCTGAACACTTTGACAAGGCTGAGTCTGTAAACCGCACAGCCCCTGGGCTGGGATTGGGCGTTGATCTGGGTTTTGGTGGGTGGGCAGGGAGGAGCTGGCGGGTCAGTGTTTAGCAACGGGCGCACTAGGGTGGCAAAGTTTCCTGTCCCGTTGATGCCAAGGCACAATGCGACGGTGTGATTCACGCTCGGAGGACGGAGGCAGCACCCAATCTGCGAGGTGGTTGGGTACCACGCTCGGTGGGTGCTGTCCCTGGGTTGCCAACGCTCCAGAATTGTCCTGGAGTCTCCAGGAATTGAAGATTCATCTCCGGGACGCTGCTGGGAGCAAAAAAAAAACCCAAGAGAAATAATCATCAAGGGGCATTTAAAAAATGCTGCGTTTTCTTTTACATTTTCATTGATCACTTTTGTTTATTAGTTATAAAAATATTGGCGATGGCGGGACTTAAGAAGGCTGTTTGACCGGGCGGGACGGCTGGAGGAGGGCGGTCATGTGATGAAACCTCCAGGAACACGTCCAACCAGAGTTGGCAACCCTGTTTTGCCCTCCACTTGTAATTTGAGGAATAGATTATTTGAAACGTGGTGACCAGTGGTCCCCCTGATTTTTTTGGGGGGGTGCGCGGCCCCTTTAAGGGGCTGCGCGGCCCATTCCCAGTTTCGCGCATGTGCGAAATTTAACATTCGGAAAGCCGGTCCTGGGCTGTGCGGCTGTGCAGCTTAGAGGGAACGTTGGTGGTGACTGCTTGTTCGTGGAGTTTTTGTGTTTCAAACCAAGTGGGCGACTTCCCCATGGTTCAGTTGATTAAAGCAGGGAGTAGCTGTGGGGTACGCTGTGGAAAGCACCCCCCGGTTTAATGCGGAGTTGGCTGAGCCCAGTGAGGGTGGCAGTGGGGTTGAGATGGTTGGCCTCATCATTACTGAGTTTGGGTGTCAAAACATCAAGTAGAGTTCCCGTTACCGATCACTAACTGTGCATGGACAGAGTTTATGTGGGCGCATCCGGTGAGGAAACGTCAGGTTCTGCTCTGTGACCCCGTCATCGTCTACCAACACTTGCTGTCTGGACTGAATGGTACTGGAGGACTGCTACTCCCTGTAACCCCAACAAGAGTCAGCGCCTTAAGGTGTTAGCCGTGGCTCAGTGGGCAGCACTCTTGCCTCTGAGTGAGAAGGCCGTGGGTTTGAGCCCCACTCCAGAAACTTGAGCACAAAAATCTAGACTGACACACCAGTGCAGTACTGAGGGAGGGCTGCACTGTCGGAGGGGCCGTACTGAGGGAGTGTCTCACTACTTGAACAGGTGCATGGGACCTCTTACTCTATGGATTCTCTGAAGGACAGCACCTTCATCAGTGCCTCACTCCCTCGACACCACACCGGATCGTCAGCCTAGATTATGAGTTCAATCCTGATGTAGGCTCAGACTCACAACCATCTGGTCCAGCTGTGAGAGTGGCATCAAGTGAGGCATAACATTAAACATAAGGAGAATGTTTGAAAATGCTTGATTTAGAAGAGGTCTTGATGATGAGACAGTCATTCCATGATAGATTGCTTGCTTTAACAAAAGATGAAATATTCATGTGACTAGCTTATTGCGTGCAATCTTCCAATTTAATCCTTAAATACTGGTGAACGGATTAACGTAATGAGCCACAGTTACTGTCTGCGTAGTCACCTCCCCCTTAAGTATGTCCCTGATGGAGCCACCATTGTTTCAAGGGAGACCAACCTTTCAACTTGCTTTAGAAACCTCCAGGGAGCGTGAAGTGATCAAATGCTTCGTGAGTCTCCATTGCACCCTCACTCGTCTTTCTATATTATTGACCATTGTCCCTCTCGAACTGTCCCCATCCAGCGCAGTCTTCCTCCTCCCTGTGACTCAGCTGCCCGTGTCCTAACTCGCACCAAGTCCCGTTCACCCAGCAACCCCTGTGCTCGCTGACCTACATTGGCTCCCGGTTAAGCAGCGCCTCGATTTTAAAATTCTCATCCTTGTTTTTAAAACCCCCCCCCCATGGCCTCACACCCACCCACCCCTATCTCTGTAACCTCCTTCACCCCCACAACCCCCCTCCCCCGAGATATCTGCGCTCCTCCAATTCTGGGCTCTTGAGCATCCCTGACTTTCATCGCCCCACCATTGGCGGCCGTGCCTTCAGCTGCCTGGATCCCAAGCTCTGGAATTCCCTCCCTAAACCTCTCCGCCTCTCTCTCCTCCTTTAAGACGATCCTTAAAACCTACCTCTTTGATCAAGCTTTTGGTCACCTGTCCTAATATCTTATGTGGCTCGGTGTCAAATTTTGTTTGATAATCGCTCCTGTGAAGCACCTTGGGACGTTTTGCTACGTTAAAGGCGCTATATAAATGTAAGTTGTTGTTGTTGTGCCCTCACTGTGTTGACATTGCCACTGGTCATATCAGCTCTGACTCCCAACTCATTCTTTGCCGGGACACTCACCTCACTCACTCTTCCCTTCCTCCAACAATCTACGTACAAGCTTTTA
This sequence comes from Squalus acanthias, assembly GCA_030390025.1. Classification (NCBI taxonomy): domain Eukaryota; kingdom Metazoa; phylum Chordata; class Chondrichthyes; order Squaliformes; family Squalidae; genus Squalus; species Squalus acanthias. Next base: position 770,023 of record JASTWF010000103.1, read on the forward strand.
AAATCCAAGCTCGGTGTCGCCGCTTCTTGATTCATCTCAATTTCTACTCAGGAATGAGTAGGAGAAAATATGCGATAAATTACAAAGTCATGGTGAGATGATGCCACGCAGCATGGTGGCGTTCCATGGCGATTGTTCGCTGTGTGGACATGTGCCCACGTGGGGAACCGAAGGGATGATCCAGCATCCGATAGAAATACCCCAAAACTGACTTGAAGGAATCTAGCCTGAGGGTTGTAAAACCCTCATCTGCAGCCACTATTCTAAGTGTAGGAGGACTGTAAGCATAGTCCACATGACAGAAAGAAGAAAGAAAAAGACTTGCATTTCTACACCTTTCACAACCTCAGGACGTCCCAAATCGCTTCAGAGCCAATGAAGTACTTTTTGAAATGTAGTCACTGTTGTAATGTAGGAAACGCGGCAGCCAATTTGCACACAGCAAGCTCCCACAAACAGCAATGTGATGATGACCAGATAATCTGTTTTTTTAGTGATGTTGATTCAGGGATAAATACTAACCAGGACACCGGGGAGAACTCCCCAGCTCTTCTTCAGATACTGCCACGGGACCTTTTACGTCCAACTGAGAAAGCAGACGGGGCCTCGGTTTAACGTCTCTTTTGAAAGACAGCACCTCCCACAGTGCGGCGCTCCCTCAGTTCTGCCCCTCCGACAGTGCAGCGCTCCCTCAGTACTGCCCCTCCGACAGTGCGGCACTCCCTCAGTACTGCCCCTCCGACAGTGCGGCGCTCCCTCAGTTCTGCCCCTCCGACAGTGCAGCGCTCCCTCAGTACTGCCCCTCCGACAGTGCGGCACTCCCTCAGTACTGCCCCTCCGACAGTGCAGCGCTCCCTCAGTACTGCCCCTCCGACAGTGCAGCGCTCCCTCAGTACTGCCCCTCCGACAGTGCAGCACTCCCTCAGTACTGCCCCTCCGACAGTGCAGCGCTCCCTCAGTACTGCCCCTCCAACAGTGCGGCACTCCCTCAGTACTGCCCCTCCGAAAGTGCGGCGCTCCCTCAGTACTGCCCCTCCGACAGTGCGGCGCTCCCTTAGTACTGTCCCTCCGACAGTGCAGCGCTCCCTCAGTACTGCCCCTCCGACAGTGCAGCACTCCCTCAGTACTGCCCCTCCGACAGTGCAGCGCTCCCTCAGTACTGCCCCTCCAACAGTGCGGCACTCCCTCAGTACTGCCCCTCCGACAGTGCGGCGCTCCCTCAGTACTGCCCCTCCGACAGTCCGGCGCTCCCTCAGTACTGCCCCTCCGACAGTGCAGCGCTCCCTCAGTACTGTCCCTCCAACAGTGCAGCGCTCCCTCAGTACTGCCCCTCCAACAGTGCGGCACTCCCTCAGTACTGCCCCTCCGACAGTGCGGCGCTCCCTCAGTACTGCCCCTCCGACAGTGCGGCGCTCCCTCAGTACTGCCCCTCCGACAGTGCGGCGCTCCCTCAGTACTGCCCCTCCGACAGTGCAGCGCTCCCTCAGTACTGCCCCTCCGACAGTGCGGCGCTCCCTCAGTACTGCCCCTCCGACTGTGCGGCGCTCCCTCAGTACTGCCCCTCCGACAGTGCGGCGCTCCCTCAGTACTGCCCCTTCAACAGTGCGGCGTTCCCTCAGTACTGCCCTTCCGACAGTGCGGCGCTCCCTCAGTACTGCCCCTCCGACAGTGCAGTGCTCCCTCAGTACTGCTCCTCCGACAGTGCGGCGCTCCCTCAGTACTGCCCCTCCGACAGTGCTGCGCTCCCTCAGTACTGCCCCTCCGACAGTGCAGCGCTCCCTCAGTACTGCCCCTTCAACAGTGCAGCGTTCCCTCAGTACTGCACTGTATTGTCAGCCAGGATTTTTATGCTCAAGTCTATGTGGGACTTGAACCCACGACCTTCTGACTCAGAGACAAGAGTGCTACCAACTGAGTCAGGGCTGACATCGTGACAAAGGAGCAATGTGGAAGAAAGCCATTCGGCCCATCATGCTGAGCCAGTGCTAGCTCTTCAGCCGACCTCTCTACCCTAGTCCTCTTTCCTTGCCTTCTCCCCATATTTTTTTATATTGTTTTGTTACAAATCCTCATCCAGTTCCATTTTAAGTGTTGTTACAGTCTGAGTGCCCACTTGTGGTGAAGGATTCCCTCTTATAATAACCCTCTGGGTGAAAAAGAGATTGTTAAACTCCCCCTTCATCCTCCAGTGCTAATTCCTCAGTCCGTGCCCCCTTGTAACACATTCGCCAACCAGTGGGACCAATTCTTCCTCTCAAAACCGTTCACAGGGGAGAATAAAGAAGGAATGAAGAGAAAGTACCCTGTGAGTGAACGGTTGGGGCACGGTATGTAGGGGCGGTGCGACTATGCGCTGATGTCCCTACCTACCATGATGATCTTCCATTGATCGGCTATCGGACTGAGCTAGGCAGGAATGGATTGGAATTTAAATTTAGCACGGCAAGGGATAGTCTTCGGGGAACAGCAGGTCACTGCTGATTAGAAAGAGTTCAGGTTAAGTGGGGTCACACTGTTCTGCATGTTGAGAGTTCGATTTAAACACATCAGGTCTCCCTGGAGAGGATTAGTGGGAGCACAGGCGAAGGAAGGTGGTCTCAGGGACTGTCTTTAAAGCGTCTCTTCTAAAAAAAAAACAGTATTAATTATATTTTTTAGAATTGGTTTCCCTATGTTGTCTTTTGAGACGTCCGATGGTCGTTAAAGGCACTATATAAATGTAAGTCTTTCTTTCTTTATTTCGCCGTCAATAGTTTTAATTCCTCTTTTTTTTTAATTCATTCATGGGATGTGAGCATCGGTGACAAGGCCAGCATTTATTGCCCATCCCTAGTTGCCCTTGAGAAGGTGGTGGTGAGCCGCCTTCTTGAACCGCTGCAGTCCGTGTGGTGAAGGTGCTCCCACAGTGCTGTAAGGGAAGGAGTTCCAGGATTTTGACCCAGCGACGATGAAGGAAGGGCCGATATATTTCTAAGTCAGGATGGTGTGTGACTTGGAGGGGAACTTGCAGGTGATGGTGTTCCCATGCGCCTGCTGCCCTTGTCCTTCTAGCTGGAAGAGGTCACAGGTTTGGGAGGTGCTGCCGAAGAAGCCTTGGCGAGTTGCTGCAGTGCATCTTGTAGATGGTACACACTGCAGCCACGGTACACTGGTGGTGGAGGGAGTGAATGTTTAAGGTGGTGGATGGGGTGCCAATCAAGCGGGCTGCTTTGTCCTGGATGGTGTCGAGCTTATTGAGTGTTGTTGGAGCTGCACTCATCCAGGCAAGTGGAGAGTATTCCATCACACTCCTGACTTGTGCCTCGTAAATGGTGGAAAGGCTTTGGGGAGTCAGGAGGTGAGACACTTGCCGCAGAATACCTAGCCTCTGACCTACTCTTGTTGCCCCAGTATTTATGTGGCTGGTCCAGTTAAGTTTCTGGTCAATGGTGACTCCCAGGATGTTGAGGGTGGGGGATTTGGCGATGGTAATGCCATTGAATGTCAAGTGGAGGTGGTTAGACTCTCGCTTGTTGGAGATAGTCATTGCCTGGCACTTGTGTGGCACGAATGTTACCTGCCACTTATCAGCCCAAGCCTGAACGTCGTCCAGGTCTTATTGCATGTGGGCAAGTACTGCTTCATTATCTGAGGCGCTGAACACTGTGCAGTCATCAGCGAACATCTCCATTTCTGACCTTATGTTGGAGGGAAGGTCATTGATGAAGCAGCTGAAGATGGTTGGGCCTAGGATACTGCCCTGAGGAACTCCTGCAGCGATGTCCTGGGGCTGAGATGATTGACCTCCAACCACCACAACCATCTTCCTCTGCCGCAAGTCATTCTGTTCCAGAGACTTGAGCACAAAAATCAAGGCTGACACTCCCAGTGCAGTACTGAGGGAGCGCTGCGCTGTCGGAGGTGCCGTCTTTCGGATGAGACGTTAAACCGAGGCCCCGTCTGCCCTCTCAGGTGGACGTAAAAGATCCCATGGCACTATTTCAAAGAAGAGCAGGGGAGTTCTTCTGGTGTCCTGGGGCCAATATTTATCCCTCAACCAACATCAGTAAAACAGATTATCCGGTCATTATCACATTGCTGTTTGTGGGAGCTTGCTGTGCGAAAATTGGTTGCCATGTTTCCTACATTACAACACTTCAGAAAGTACTTCATTGGCTATGAAGCGCTTTGGGACATCGAGGTGGTGAAAGGCGCTATATAAATGCAAGTCGGTCTTTGGGTTACAATCTCGCTGTGTGACATCAATAAAAAACTAATTAATGTGTCTGTACCGAGTTCTTTGTCCTCTGTTATGACCGAGCGTTAATCTGTTCCAAATGAAACACAGGACAAAGGCGTTACACACTAACACGTACCTGCATTCCTAACTGAGGTCACACAGTTGGAGTTCAACTCACCAACGTCGCCTCCTGCCCAGTTTTTGAGCGAAGTGTTCCAAAAATTTTTAGAATATAAACTGGATGCCAAAAGTTCAGGATTTTAACACTAGGACTGGCGAGAGAGTTGGTAACCAGCGGACACAGATTTAAAATAACTGCCAAAAGAACCAGGGGGGAGATGAGAATATATTTTACGCAGCAAGTTGTTAATCGCACAGTGGGATTGCAACACAAAGATCTACAATAGAACGAAAGAGGAATTAAAAAGTTTGATGGAGAAATAAAAGGCAACATAGGGAAGCCAATTCTAAAGAGTATCATTAATACCGTTTTTTTTAAGAAGAGGCACTTTAAGGACAGTCGAGCTTCCGACTGCATATCCGCTCCATCACCAAGACCGCCTACTTCCACCTCCGTAACATCGCCCCGTCTCCGCCCTGCCTTAGCCCATCCGCTGCTGAAACCCTCATCCGTGCCTTTGTCACCTCTAGACTTGATTATTCCAACACTCTCCCGGCCGGCCTCCCATCTTCCACCCGCCATAAACTTGAGCTCATCCAAAACTCTGCTGCCCGTGTCCAAACTCGCACCAAGTCCTGTTCACCCATCACCCCTGTGTTCGCTGACCTACATTGGCTCCCGGTCCAGCAACGCCTTGATTTCAAAATTCTCATCCTCATGTTCAAATCACTCCACAGCCTCGCCCCTCCCTATCTCTGTAACCTCCTCCAGCCCTACAGCCCTCCGAGATCTCTGCGTGCCTCCAATTCTGGCCTCTTGCGCATCCCCGATTTTAATCGCTCCACCTTTGGTGGCCGTGTCTTCAGCTGCTGATGCTCTTTTGGTCATCTGGCCTAATAGCTCCTTATGTCGCTCGGTGTCAAATTTTGTTTTGATAACGCTCCTGTGAAGCACCTTGGGACGTTTTACTAGGTTAAAGGCGCTGAATAAATACAAGTTGTTACAACAACAGAAAACGCTGGAAAAACTCAGCAGGCCAGGCAACATCCGTGGAGAGAGAAACAGAATTAACGTTTCAGGTCGAAACCCTTCGTCAGAACTGAGAAAAGAGCAGGAAATGAAACAGATAAAAATGCAAGGGGGAGGCTGGGGGGAGGAATAACTATGGTGAGTAGAGACATTAAGAGATGCTCAAGGCAAGATGGTAATGGGACAGGTTAAGAAACAAAAGGTGAAGTGTGAAGTGCTGGCAGAATGAGAGACAGCTGCCGTAGGGGGAGAGAGAGAAAAAAAAAGGAAAAAGGCAAGAACCAAAAGGGGTGGATAAAATGTATATATATATGTGGTAGGGGCCGAGGTTATGATCTGAAATTGTTGAACTCGATATTGAGTCCGGAAGGCTGTAGAGTGCCTAATCGGAAGATGAGGTGCTGTTCCTCGAGCTTACGCTGAGCTTCCGTGGAACAATGCAGGAGGCCGAGGACGGTGAGGTCTGAGTGGGAGTGGAGAGGTGAATTAAAATGACAAGCGACCGGAAGCTCGGGGTCACCCTTATGGACTGAACGGAGGTGTTCCGCAAAGCGATCACCCAATCTGCGTTTGGTCTCCCCAATGTAGAGGAGACCGCATCGTGAGCAGCGAATACAGTATACTAGATCGCAAGAAGTACAAGTAAATTGCTGTTTCACCTGGAAGGGGTGTTTGGGGCCCTGGAGAGTGGGAAGGGGGGAGGTATAAGGGCAGGTGTTGCATCTCTTGCGCTTGCACGGGAAGGTGCCGGGCAAAGGGGAAGGGGTGCTGGGGGTGATAGAGGAGTGGACTAGGGTGTCTCGGAGGGAGCGGTCCCTACGGAATGCTGAAAGGGGAGGTGAGGGGAAGATACGTTTGGTGGTGGGATCACGTTGGAGGTGGCGGAACTGGCGGAGGATGATCCGTTGAATGTGGAGGCTGGTGTCTCTCCCCCTACGGCAGCTGTCTCTCATTCTGCCAGCATTTCACACCTCACCTTTTGTTTCTTAACCTGTCCCATTACCATCTCGTCTTGCCTTGAGCATCTCTTAATGTCTCTACTTACCATAGTTATTCCTCCCCCCAGCCTCCCCCTTGCATTTTTATCTGTTTCATTTTCTGCTCTTTTCTCAGTTCTGATGAAGGGTTTCGACCTGAAACGTTAACTCTGTTTCTCTCTCCACGGATGTTGCCTGGCCTGCTGAGTTTTTCCAGCGTTTTCTGTTGTTGTTTCAATTTTCCAGCATCCGCAGTATTTTGCTATCATAAATACAAGTTGTTGTTGTGGTTGTTGTTCTGATTTGGAATGCACTGCCTGAAAGGACGGTAGAAGTGGATCAATAGTAACTTTGAGAAGAGAATTGGCTAAATACTTGGAAAGGAAAAATTTACTGGGCTATGAGGAAAGAGCAGGGGGAGTGGGACTAATTGGAGAGCTCTTTCAAAGAGCCGGCACAGGCACGATGGGCCGAATGGCCTCCTTCTGTCTGTGTGAACTCCATTTTACTGCTTACTTCAGTGTGAAATGACATTGAAGTTTGTTGTTGATTCGAAATTAGAGAGCATGGCACACTATGAGATAGATTGCAGGAGACCGTAGACTGGGCAGGTTGGTGGCATAAGAACATAAGAAATAGGAGCAGGAGTAGGCCATTCGGCCCTTCGAGCCTGCTCCGCCATTCAATGAGATCATGGCTGACCTTCTGCCTCAACTCCATTCACTGGCCCTATCGCCATATCCCTTGATGCCCTTACTAGTCAGAAATCTATCAACTTCTGTTTTGAATATACCCAATGACTGAGCCTCCACAACCCTCTGGGGTAGAGAATTCCAAAGATTCACCACCCTCTGTGTGAAGAAATTTCTTCTCATCTCAGTCCTGAATGGCCTACCCTTTATCCTGAGGCTGTGGCCCCTGGTTCGAGACTCCCCAGCCAAGGGAAACATTCTCCCAGCATCCATCCTATCAAGCCCTGTAATAATTTTGTATGCTTCAGTGAGATCCCCTCTCATTCTTCTGAATTCAAGAGAATACAGGCCTAGTTTACTCAATCTCTTCTCATACGACAGTCCCGCCATCCCAGGAATCAATCTCGTGAACCTTCATTGCACTCCCTCTATGGCAAGTATATCATTCCTTAGGTAAGGAGACCAAAATTGTACACAGTACTCCAGGTGTGGTCTCACCAAGGCCCTATATAATTGGAGTAAGACTTCTTTACTCCTGTACTCAAATCCTCTTGTAATGAAGGCCAGCATACCATTTGCCTTCCTAATGGCTGGCTGCACCTGCACATTCACTTTCAGTGACTCATGGACAAGGACACCCAGGTACCTTTGAGCATCTGCATTCCCCAATCTTTCACCATTTAGGAAATACTCTGCCTTTCTGTTTTTTCTACCAAAGTAGATAACTTCACATTTATCCACATTATATTCCATCTGCCATGTTCTCGCCCACTCACTGAGCCTGTCGAGATCCCCTTGAAGCCTCTTCACATCCTCTTCACAACTGACACTGCCACCTAGCTTTGTATCATCAGCAAATTTGGAAATGTTACATTTAGTCCCCTCATCCAAATCATTGATATAGATTGTGAATAGCTGGGGCCCAAGCACCGATCCTTGCGGTGCCCCACTAGTCACAGCCTGCCATCCTGAAAAAGACCCATTTATCCCTACTCTTTGTTTTCTGTCTGTTAACCAATTCTCAATCTATGCTAGTATATTACCCCCAATTCCATGTGCCCTAATTTTGTTCACAAACCTCTTGTGTGGGACCTTGTCGAAGGCCTTCTAAAAATCCAAATACACCACATCTACCGGTTCCCCTTTGTCTACTCCACTAGTTACATCCTCAAAGAACTCCAATAGGTTTGTTAAACAGGATTTCCCTTTCATAAATCCATGTTGACTCTGCCCAATCTTACTATTAGTTTCTAAGTGCCCAGTTATTGCATCCTTTACAATAGATTCCAGCATTTTCCCAACTACTGATGTGAGGCTAACAGATCTGTAGTTCCCCGTTTTCTCTCTCCCTCCTTTCTTAAATAGCGGGTTTACATATGCTATCCTCCAATCTGCAGGAACCGTTCCAGAATCAAATTAACGAAAAAACAAATTAAAAACCCGGGCCAATTAGTGGGAGAGAAAATCTGGGAAGTTCCTCTCCAACCCACTTAGGCTTTCGAAACTAGTCCAGGAGACCAACCTGGCTTGATGGGATTTTCCTGTTCCTAAAAATTCCTGGTGATGAATTTCCTTTTTAATAATTATAACTGGCAGACTGCCCGTCCTGACCTGTCATTAATGACCTGCTGGCATTGCACGGTTGGCATCCTGACCTTTCACCCGGGGGGATAACGTGTGTCATGCGGGATTTGCAAGAGAGAGAAAATAATTTCAGAATTGAGCCAAATCAAACATCAAACAGGATGGAAAATCCAGGAAATCTGGCGTTTGCCGATGGGTTTACAGAACACTGCAGAATTGAAGGTCACAGCAAGATTCCATTTATTGACTAAATGGACCATCAATTAGATATTAAGTTCTGAAGATCACCTCTTCGTGCCCCTGGATCTTCCTCGCTCATGAGAACTGTGAGTCAGGAGAAGAGTGTAATAGAAATTTATTCTCTCTTCCCCCACTCTGTGTATGTGTCTCTCCCCATCACCCTCTTTCCCTGTTTGTGTGAATGTGCTTGTCTGTGCATTTGTTTCTCTCTCTGTCTGTCTCTGTCTTTCTGTGTGCTGTTCTGTCTCTGTGTCCCTCCTTCCCTCTCTCTCTCTAATGCTCTGTGTCCCTCCTTCCCTCTCTCTCTCTCTGTAACGCTCTGTGTCTCTGTCTGTTCAGTCAGGGCTGCTGAAGACTTTTCAGCAATGTTCCCTTTAAGCTGTGCGGTCGCGCAAATCTCCAGGGGTCCCGTGCGGCGCTCTAGGGGTCCCGCGCAGGACTTTTGAATGTGCCGCGCAGCCCAAGATAAATTACAGGGAACATTGATTTTCAGTTTTAAAAGGGGGGGAACTGATGCAGTACTGAGGCCCGATCCTGAACTATTCCACTCTGTCCCAGATCTGATCCACTCTAGCCCAATTGGATCCACTCTGACCCTGATCATTAGCTATGGAAAAGAACAGGGAGCAATCTAGAGTGAAAATGTTTAACTGGGGGAAGGTCAATTTCAGTGGGATGGGATCTAGCCCGGGTAAACTGGAATCAAAGATTGGCAGGCAAAACTGTCGTGGAACAATGGGCTGCCTTTAAAGAGGAAACAGTCAAGGTACATTCCCACAAGGGAGAAAGGCAGGGCAACTAAAATCAGAGCTCCCTGGATGACGAAACAGATAGAGAATATGATGAAGCAGAAAAAGAGCGTGAATGACAGATGTCAGGTTGCAAATACATCTGAGAATCAGGCTATATATAGAAAGGTCAGAGGAGAAGTGAAAAAGAAAATAAAAGGGGCAAAGAGAGGGTATGAGAATAGAATGGCAGCCAACATAAAAGGTAATCCAAAAGTCATCTATAGGCATATAAATAGTAAAAGGTTAGTAAGAGGAGGGGTGGGGCCGATTAGGGACCATAAAGGAGACCTATGCATGGAGGCAGAGGGTATGGCTGAGGTACTAAATGAGCACTTTGCATCTGTCTTCACCAAGGAAAAGGATGCTGCCATAAACATAGTGAAGGAGGAGGTAGTGGAGACACTTGATAGTATAAAAATTGATAAAGAGGAGGTATTAGAAAGGCTGGCTGTACTTAAAGTAGATAAGTCACCAGGAGCGGATGGGCTGCATCCAAGGATACTGAGGGAGGAAATCGCGGGGGTACTGGCCATAATATTCCAATCCTCCATAGATACGGGGGTGGTGCCAGAGGACTGGAGAATTGCAAATGTTACACCATTGTTCAAAAAAGGGTGTAAAGGTAAACCCAGCAACTACAGGCCAGTCAGCTTAACCTCAGTAGTGGGGAAGCTTTTAATCAGGAACAGTAATCAGGGACAAAATCAACAGTCACTTGGACAAGTGTGGATTAATTAAGGAAAGCCAGCATGGATTTGTTAAAGGCAAATCGTGTTTAACTAACCTGATTAAATTTGTTGATGAGGTAACAGAGAGGGTTGATAAGGGTAATGCGGTTGACGTAGTATACATCCAAAAGGTGTTCGACAAAGTGCCACATAATAGGCTCGCCAGTAAAATTAAGCTCATGGAATAAAAGGGACAGTGGCAGCCTGGATACGAAATTGGCTAAGTGACAGGAAACAGAGAGTAGTGGTGAACGGTTGTTTTTCGGACTGGTGGAAGGTATAGTGGTGTTCCCCAGGGGTCGGTACTAGGACCACTGCTTTTCTTGATATATATTAATGACTTGGACTTGGGTGTACAGGGCACAATTTCAAAATTTGCAGATGACACAAAACTTAGTGAGGAGGAGAGTGATAGACTTCAAGAAGACATAGACAGGCTGGTAAAATGGGTGGACACGTGGCAGATGAAATTTAATGCAGAAAAGTGTGAAGTGATGCATTTTGGTAGAAAGAATGAGGAGAGGACATGTAAACTAAATGGTACAATCCTGAAGGGGGTGCATGAACAGAGAGACCTGGGGTTATATGTGCACAAATCGTTGAAGGTGGCAGGGCAGGTTGAGAAAGCTGTTAAAAAGGCTCATGGGATCCTGGGCTTCATAAATAGAGGTATAGGGGGAAAAGGTTGGTTGCTTTGCACCTCCCGTTAGCACCCTGAGGGCACTAACGGGGCGCAAAGCAACTAGCGCCTGACGCGGCGCCGCCAACACCGTCAACACCTCCCGTGAAATTCAGCAGGAGGTTAGCGGCGGCGATAACTGTTAGCGCCCCGCTCGTGCCCCGGCCGCGATCTTCGGTAGCGCCCCCTGACTTACTGCCGGACGCTATGTCCGACGAGGTCAGGGGGGCCTACCTGCGGCCGGGGCGGCGCTAATTAAAGGCAAGGTGCCGGGCGGCCATTTTTGTTGCTGGCCGCCTGCCAGCACTGCCCCCGTTGCCATCCCCGGCCTCCTGACCAACCCCAACCGCGGAGTGCCGGCTGCGCTCCGTGAGCCCGGCACTTCTCTTGAGTGCCGGGCTCTTTTGCCAGCACTCCGATCCCTGGTGGCCCAGCTGTGCCCCGGGTCACGCTGCGCAAGGCCCCTCCCCTTTAAGAAGGGGAGGAAGGCTTGCAGTACCGCAGCGCAACGTTCCGCAGCGCCACGTAGCGCCGCGATATTCCCTCGCAGCGCCCCAAGAGGGAGGCGGGGCTCTTCCAGTAGCACCCTGCTTCCATCATGGGGTGCTACCGATGAATTTCGGCCACTGGGGCGCTAACTTCGCCGTGGCTACTTTTAGCGCCCCGGCAAAGTTAGCGCCCCAAAGGGGGCGCAACTCAATTTATCCCCCATAGAGTACAAAAGTGTGGAAGTTATGATGAACCTGTATAAAACACTGGTTCAGCCCCAACTGGAGTACTTGTCCAATTCTGGGCACCACACTTTAAGAAGGATGTGAAGGCCTCAGAGAGGGTGCAGAAAAGATTTACGAGAATGATTCCAGGGATGAGGGACTTCAGTTACGTTGATAGACTGGAGAAGCTGGGGTTGTTCTCCTTAGAGCAGCGAAGATTGAAAGATTTGGTAGAGGTGTTCAAAATCATGAGGGGTCTGGACAGAATAAATAGAGGGAAACTGTTCCCATTGGCGGAAGGGTCGAGAACCAGAGGACACAGATTTAAGGTGATTGGCAGAAGAACCAAAGGCGACGTAAGAAAAACTTTTTTACTCAGCGAGTGGTTAGGATCGGGAATGCACTGCCTGAAAGGGTGGTGGAGGCAGACTCAATCGTGGCTTTCAAAAGGGAATTGGATAAGTACCTGAAGGAAAATAAATTGCAGGGCTACGGGGAAAGGGCGGGGGAGTGGGACTAGCTGAGAGTCGGCACGGGCTTGATGGGCCAAATGGCCTTCTTCCGTGCTGTAACCATTCTATGATTCTATGATCAAATCCACTCCAGCCCTATCTGACCCGCGCCATCCCGGATCGGAGCTGAGCTGTGCAGACAGGCACTGAATGGAGATTACACTGACAACTGGCGGTGTGGAGGGGTCGAGAGTGGGCGTGCAGTCCCTCCAGCCGGTTACGGCGTATGGGCAGGACCCCGTGAGCAGGCTCCTCACTGAGCTGTCCAATCATGGCCACAGACAAGAGGGACAGAGAAACAGGATCAAAATATTAACAAAAGGTAAACTCACCCAAATTTTGCAAGGCGGATAATTGGAAAATGTCTTTGTGAAAAAAAGTCCCCAAATCCTGTGGGTTAAAGTCTACGATATAAGTCAGGAGGTGGATTGGGACTTTCCGATGGGCACAGGGGTTCGTAAGCTCACAGGTTTGATCTTCTGCGTATTATTGTTCTTATTTTATATTTATAAGTCCTGCCTGTGCTGGGAAATGCCCAGGAGCAGCATGAGAGTTGGAATCTTTTTAACAGATTCTTTCTCAGGGCTTTTTATAATGCTGTTTGTTAATATTGACATTTCTGACACCCTGTAACAGCATTAAACAATCCCAGGGCAGGTACAGCATGGGTTAGATACAGAGTAAAGCTTCCTCTGCACTGTCCCATCAAACACTCCCAGGGCAGGTACAGCACGGGTTAGATACAGAGTAAAGCTCCCTCTACACTGTCCCGTCAAACACTCCTGGGGCAGGTACAGCACGGGTTAGATACAGAGTAAAGCTCCCTCGACACTGTCCCATCAAACACTCCCGGGGCAGGTACAGCACGGGTTAGATACAGAGTAAAGCTCCCTCTACACTGTCCCATCAAACACTCCCAGAGCAGGTACAGCATGGGTTAGATACGGAGTAAAGCTCCCTCTACACTGTCCCATCAAACACTCCCAGGGCAGGTACAGCATGGGTTAGATACAGAGTAAAGCTCCCTCTACACTGTCCCATCAAACACACCCAGGGCAGGTACAGCACAGGTTAGATACAGAGTAAAGCTCCCTCTACACTGTCCCATCAAACACTCTCAGGGCAGGTACAGCACGGGTTAGATACAGAGTAAAGCTCCATCTACACTGTTCCATCAAACACTCCCAGGGCAGGTACAGCACGAGTTAGATACAAAGTAAAGCTCCCTCTACATTGTCCCATCAAACACTCCCAGGGCAGGTACAGCACGGGTTAGATACAGAGTAAAGCTCCCTCTACACTGTCCCATCAAACACTCCCAGGGCAGGTACAGCACTGGTTAGATACAGAGTAAAGCTCCCTCTACACTGTCCCATCAAACACTCCCAGGGCAGGTACAGCACGGGTTAGATACAGAGTAAAGCTCCCTCTGCACTGTCCCATCAAACACTCCTACGGCAGGTACAGACACTCCCAGACACCAGACCCGTATTCAACATTAATTACCTTTCTGTTCTCATAGACCAGAAAGACATATTCTAGAATTGAGACCCATCCCCAGCTGTCTGCAGAAGTGAAATATCCTTTGCAAGGAGCTGAAGATTCAGTAGTTGGGGTTCGAGCCCCACTCCAGAGACTCGAGCACATAATCCAGGCCGACACTCCCAGTGCTGTATTCAGGGAGCGCTGAACTCTCAGAGGTGCCGTCTTTGGATGAGAGATTAAGCAGAGGCCCCTCAACCTGGTCTAGTGGTTCAGGGGGATGTTAATGCTCCCCTGGCACTATTGGAAGAAGAGCAGGGATTCTCCTGGTCTCCAGGCCAATAGTCCTCTCTTAATCAACATCAATGAGAACAGGTTAACCAATCAGATTCATCTGATTGCTGTTTGTGGGATCTTGCTTTGTGCAAAGTGGCAGCTGCTTTTTCTTGCATGGTAACAGTTGCTGCATATTGTGAAGATCGACATAAGCACTGGATAACATAGCCGTCGATTCTTCCAGACAAAGCCCCAAACACAGTCATGTAATAAGAACAAAACAAACCATACTAGCCAGTAACAATGATTAAAGATGTTAAAAGGGCAGAGGGGATCCTGGGCTTCATAAATAGAGGCATAGTGTACAAAAGCAAGGAAGTTATGCTAAACCTGTATAAAACACTGGTTCGGCCTCAACTGGAGTATTGTGTCCAATTCTGGGCACCACACTTTAGGAAGGATGTCAAGGCCATGGAGAAGGTGCAGAAAAGATTTACTAGAATGGTCCCAGGGATGAGGGACTTCAGTTATGTGGAGAGACTGGAGAAGCTGGGATTGTTCTCCTTAGAGCAGAGAAGGTGAAGGAGAGATTTAATAGAGGTGTTCAAAATCATGAGGGTATTTGATAGAGTAGATAGGAAGAAACTGTTTCCACTGGCAGGAGGGTCGGTGACCAGAGGACACAGATTGAAGATCATTGGCAGAAGAACCAGAGGGGAGATGAGGAGAAATATTTTGACGCAGCAAGTTGTTATGATCTGGAATGCGCTGCCTGAAAGGGCGGTGGAAGCAGATTCAATAGTAACTTTCAAACGGGAATTGGATAAATACTTGAAAAGGAAAAATTTGCAGGGCTGTGAGGAAAGAGCAGGGGGAGTGGGACTAATTGGAGAGCTCTTTCAAATGGGCCAAATGGCCTCCTTCTGTGCTGTATCATTCTATGATGTTATGATACAAGTTAAGAACAGCAACAGTGCTCATCTTCTCTCTGTCTCATAGAATCATAGAAATTTGCGGCACAGAAGGAGGCCATTCGGCCCATCGTGTCTGTGCCGGCTGAAAAAGAGCTCTCCAGCCTAATCCCACTTTCCAGCTCTTGGTCCGGAGCCCTGTAGGTTACGGCACTTCAGGTGCATATCCAAGTACTTTTTAAATGTGATGAGGGTTTCTGCCTCTACCACCCTTTCAGGCAGTGAGTTACAGACCCCCACCACCCTCTGGGTGAAGAAAGTTCTCATTTCCCCTCTAATTCTTCTACCAATTACTTTAAATCTATGCCCCCTGGTTATTGACCTCTCTGCTAAATAGGTCCTTCCTATCCACTCTATCCAGGCCCCTCATAATTTTATACACCTCAATTAAATCTCCTCTCAGCCTCCTCTGTTCCAAAGAAAACAACTCCAGCCTATCCAATCTTTCCTCATAGCTAAAATTCTCCAATCCTGGCAACATCCTCGTAAATCTCCTCTGCACCCTCTCCAGTGCAATCATATCTTTCCTGTAATGTGGCGACCAGAACTGTATGCAGTACTCTAGCTGTGGCCTAACTTGTGTTTTATACAGTTCAAGCATAACCTCCCTGCTCTTGTATTCTATGCCTCGGCTAATAAAAGAAAGTGCCCTGTATGCCTTCTTAACCACCTTATCTACCTGTCCCGCTACCTTCAGGGATCTGGGGACATGAACTCCAAGGTCCCTTTATTCCTCTACATTTCTCAGTATCCGACCATTTAATGTGTATTCCGTTGCCTTGTTAGCCCTCCCCAAATGCTTTACCTCACACTTCTCCGGATTGAATTCCATTTGCTACTTTTCTGCCCACCTGACTAGTCCATCGATATCTTCCTGCAGTCTACAGCTTTCTTCCTCACTATCAACCATATTGCTCTCTCTCTCTCTGGCTTTCTGTCTCTACAGAACATTCTGGATTTTGCCCTATACTCCCAATAACCCCTCTGCTTCCCCATGAGTGGGAGGAGCCAAGTCTCCACCTTCCCCACAATGCAATCCTTCAGGACCATGATAAAATCACAGTAAGTTTATTGTAGGTGAAGTTCTTTTGAGTCGAGAAGGTGCTGCCTAAACGCAAGTCTTCCAGTGCAACAACGCACACCAGGGAAGTACTGAGGGAGTGCTGCACTGTCGGAGGTGCCGTCTTTTGGATGAGACGTTAAACCGAGGCCCCGTCTGCCCCCTCAGGTGGACATAAAAGATCCCATGGCACTATTTTGAAGAAGAGCAGGGGAGTTGTCCCTAGTGTCCTGGGTTAATATTTATCCCTCAATCAACTTCATTAAAAACAGATGATCCGGTCATTATCCCGTTGCTGTTTGTGGGAGCTTGCTGTGCGCAAATTGGCTGCTACGTTTCCTACATTACAACAGTGACTACACTTCAAAAAAGTGCGTAATTGGCTGTCAAGCAGTTTGGGACGTCCTGAGGTTGTGATAGGGGCCGTAGAAATGCAAGTCTTTCTTTCTTTTCCTTTCTGCTTTTCTTTTAATGGAGATTTGGAAGCGTTCCCTTGCCGTGGAGAGTACTTGTGCATGTTGAGCGTAGAGGTCAGCCCAGGGCTGGTGCTGCCAGAAATAGCTCCTGTTTGGGACATTAGCTGGATCTGGAGTTAAACCTCTCACTGGCCTCTGAAACATGCAGCCTTTCCTTTCTGCTAATCAGCAGAAGAATCTGCCTGGTGTCAGTGCGCGAAGCCGTCGCTCATGTTTAATAGAGCGGGGAGCAAGTGTCGTACTCAGCGCTGAATCGAGGGGGCTCATTTTCTCCGCTCCTCCTCCTAATCCTCCGCTGAGGCACTCGCTCACTGCGTGGCTTGGCTGGGGTCTGGTTCCTTGCCCAAACACCAGATGTACCGGCTGGCCTCAGCTCTTCCTAGTGTTTTATGGTTTTTTTTAAGACGACTGTTGGTGTGAATTTTCTGCTGATGGAGGCGAGGGGTGTTGGTGAGGGGGAATGGACCACCTCTGTACTGGGAACTGAGTCGACACTGGCTCCGAAATGAGACTTTCACGTTGGGCCTTTGTAGCTAACAGACAGATTAGACTTTTCATCCCATTTCACCTGGATCCAGAGGAGAAAAACGCATTGTTTAATCCACCGTGCCATCCAGTCTGGCAGATAGTGTGGTCTGATCAGATCTTTCTTTTAGCAACACGGAATGGCCTATAGGCTCAGTAAAACTTCCAGTTTCCATAGGTGTTTAAGATGATTAAAGGATTCGATAGGGCAGATAGAGAGAAACTATTTCCTCTGGTGGGGGGGGAGTCCAGAACAAGGGGGGCATCACCTTAAAATTAGAGCCAGGCCGTTCAGGGGTGATGTCAGGAAGCACTTCTTCACACAAAGGGTGGTGGAAATCTGCAACTCTCTCCCCCAAATAGGTGCTGAGGCTGGGGGTCAATACTGTGTGCAGTTTTGGGATCCTTACCTAAGAAAGGATATTCTTGCCATAGAGGGAGTGCAGCGAAGGTTCACCAGACTGATTCCTGGGATGGCAGCACTGTCGTATGAGGAGCGATTGGGTCGACTTGGCCTGTATTCACTAGAGTTTAGAAGAATGAGAGGGGATCTCATTGAAACGTATAAAATTCTGACAGGGCTAGACATACTGGATGCAGGGAGGATGTTTCCCCTGGCTGGGGTCTCTAGAACAAAGGGTCACAGTCTCAGGATACGAGGTAGGACATTTAGGACTGAGATGAGGAGAAATTTCTTCACTCAGAGGTTGGTGAACCTGTGGAATTCTCTACCACAGAAGGTTGTGGAGGCCAAGTCACTGAATATATTTAAGAAGGAGATAGATAGTTTTCTGGACACAAAAGGCATCAAGGGGTATGGGGAGAGAGCGGGATCATGGTATTGAGATAGAGGATCAGCCCTGATCATATTGAATGGCGGAGCAGGCTCGAAGGGCCGAATAGCCTACTCTTGCTCCTATTTTTCTGTGTTTCTATGACCATGAAGTTGTCGCATTGTCGTAAAAGCCCAACTGGTTCACTAATGTCCTTTAGGGAAGGAAACCTGCTGTCCTTACCCGGTCTGGGCCTATACGTGACTCCAGACCCACACCAACATGGTCGACTCTTAACAGCCCCTCTGAAGTGGCCCAGTGAGTCACTCAGTTGTATCAAACCACCTTCTCTGGGGATGGATAATAAATGTCAGCCTTGCCAGCGACGCCCACATCCCGAGAATGAATAGTAAAAATTAGCAAATAACTGCCCCTTTAATCCCACGGGCTTTAATTTTGTTAACGAGTCTATTATGTGGCACTTTGACAAACACCTGTTGAAAGTCCATATACACAACATCAACCGCCCTACCCTCATCAACCCTCTCCGTTACTTCATCAAAGAATTCGATCAAATTGGTAAGATCTGAGTGATTGGTTTTAGTCTGAACATCATTCAGAAATTCAGCTAAAACTGAAAGATGTTCCTTTGAAGAAAGAGTGAAAATTCTGCCTTAATGCAGAAAAAAAAGTCGAATTTCTTCGCTTCAATTACACAGTGGGGGCAGAGTTCTGTGATATCAGAACCCAGTACCTTCATTTTCATGCAAAGCAGGCAGCATATTTTAACGTGACAGCAATCGGGACAAGAAAGGTAAGGTTGTAGTCGGAAATGAACAAAGTGCAGAGATACTTAGCAAGTGCTTTTGCCTAATTTACTAAAGGATAGGGCAGAAAGCACTGAGGTGGACTTGGGCAAGTCACTAATTAATACTGATATTAAACAGGGAACTGTATTATAAGGTTTGCAGAACACTAAGGGAGGTTAGTTTCTCAAAAATTAATTCTCGGGATGTGGGCGTCGCTGGCAAGGCCGGCATTTATTGCCCATCCCTAGTTGCCCTTGAGAAGGTGGTGGTGAGCCGCCTTCTTTAACTGCTGCAGTCAGTGTGGTGAAGGTGCTCCCACAGTGCTGTTAGGGAGGGAGTTCCAGGATTTTGACCCAGCGACGATGAAGGATCGGCGATATATTTCCAAGTCAGGATGGTGTGTGACTTGGAGGGGAACTTGGAGGTGGTGGTGTTCCCATGCGCCTGCTGCCCTTGTCCTTCTAGGTGGTAGAGGTCGCGGGTTTGGGAGGTGCTGCCGAAGAAGCCTTGGCGAGTTGCTGCAGTGCTTCTTGTAGATGGTGCACACTATGTGGTGAGATTGAGTAGGTTGGGCCTATACTCTCTGGAAGAATGAGCGGTGATCTCATTGAAACATAAGATTCTCAGAGGGTTTGACAGGGTAGATGCTGAGAGGCTGTTCCCCCTGGCTGGAGAGTCTAGAACTAGGGGTCATAAACTCAGGATAAGGGGGCGGCCATTTAAGACTGAGATGAGGAGAAATTTCTTCACTCAGAGGGCTGGTGAATCTTTGGAATTCTCTACCCCAGAGGGCTGTGGATGCTCAGTCTTTGAGTATATTCAAGACTGAGATCGATAGATTTTTGGACACTAAGGGAATCAAGGGATATGGAGATAGTGCAGGAAAGTGGAGTTGAGGTCGAAGATCAGCCATGATCTCATTGAATGGCGGAGCAGGCTCGAGGGGCTGTATGCCCGACTCCTGCTCCTAATTCTTATGTTCTTACGTTCTGAGGTGTGAGGAGCCATATGGCCTCCTTCAGTGCTTAAATTTCTATGATTCTATTGCCCTGCTGTTTGACAAGGACAGTGCATACTCATACCATTCCACCATTCAGTCAGATCCAATACAAATCTTTCAATCTCAATTTTGAAAGATTCAATTGGTCCCAGCAGCCACAGCTTTTTGGGGGAGAGCGTTCCCGATTTCCTCTACCCTTTGTGTGAAGAAGTGCTTCCTGACATCACCCCTGAACAGCCTGGCTCTAATATTAATATTACATCCCCTTGTTCTGGATTCCCCCACCTGAGGAAATAGTTTCTCTGTCTCTACCCTATCAAATCCCATTATCATTTTAAACACCTCGATTAGATCGCCCCTCAACTTCTAAACTCTGGCGAATAAACCTTCTTTTTTAGTCTCCTGGTAAATTCATTGGGGGAAAAATTCAGTATCACCCCGTTTGGGGCGCGATTATCGGCCGGGCGCAAAGTTTAGCGCCTGGCGCTAATTATCGCCTCCAACTGCAAACTTGGCTTTTATCGCCCCTGGAGGTGATTGGAGCGCTAAATCAGGAGCTACACACCTCTCTTAAGGGGCAAAGGCCGAGGAGCGAGGCGCTACCTCAGAGCGCTGGCGAAGCTCATGTGATGTCAGTCAGCAATGGAACACAGACACAATGGCCCCGGCCAGTTCTTAAAAGGGAGGGTTGATCTTGCTCTCCATCCACATCCTGCTCATTGCAGCCTTGAATCTCGGCCTGGAGAGACCTGTACATCAAATCTGCTGGAAAGAACAATGGAGAGGCCCAGGGAAAGAGCTCAGAGCGCAGCCCCCACAGTCTCTTCTAAATTGATACAAGGAAGGGCAAATCAAAATGAACTTGCAAAGTGCTGCTCAGTACCCAAAACTCCTTCACACAGCGTTGAATCTCTCCAGAAGTCTCTCTCTCTCTCTCTCAGAATGCGTGGTGCAAAAATGTCACCAACAAAAAAAGGCAGGAAGCGGTCACCTTTAAATAGCGCTCCCCCAGTCCCTTCCTGACTGCAAAACGCTCCCCTCAACCTGTCGTTGCTAGCGGCAGGAGGTAAGGCAGGGGGCGCCACTCAATATCCGCTCCGGGGCGCTACCGGGGCGTTGCACACTCGACTGACGTCACGATATGCCGGCGCAGGAGATCGTGGCGGTAGTGTTTAGCGCCGCCGCAAAATGTCTAGTTAATTTCGTGAGCGGCGCAAACATCGCCGCACACGGGCGCTAGTTGCTTTGCGCCCCATTAGCGCCCTCTTAATGCGCTAACGGGAGGCGCAAACCAACTGAATTTTTCCCCCATTATCTCCAAATATGACTCTGGAGTAAAACAGGAGCAAACGTTAACCACAAAAATATGTAACGATACATAATTAAGATATAAGGCACAACCCAGAGACAGCAATCTGACCAGCCCAGTCGCCACCTCCAGTGGAGTCCTCTGAATGCAGCCGCCTGTATTCCCTCAGGGCTTCCTCATCACTGGCCCGAGTTGACTGAAGCTGCTTATTACTGTGAGCTCTTCAACCGCAGCAAGCAGCAACACGTGAAGATTCACCAGGGAATATTGTTCAGGGGTATTAACGAATCATCCTGTCCGATTTTAGATTCAGTTTGCGTTTGGTGCAGTTTTATCAATTGTTGGTTTTTTTTGGGCAAATTTTGCGATTCTCAATATGAGGGACGTTCGAACGGAAGCAGTTTCCCCCCCCGCCCCCATTTCAGGATCCCGGTGTTAGTGTCAAGCACTTGAGGAGAACATATTTCTCCAGTCTCCGTGACGTATTTGTGATGAAATCTGAATTGTGTTCAATAATTTCATTACAGGTAGAAAGAAAAAAGAAAGACTTGCATTTCTATAGCGCCTTTCACGACCTCAGGACGTCCCGAAGCGCTTTACAGCCAATGAAGTACTTTTTGAAGTGTAGTCACTGTTGTAATGTAGGAAACACAGTAGTCAGTTTGCACACAGCAAGCTCCCACAAACGGCAATGTGATAATGACCAGATAATCTGTTTTAGTGATGTTGGTTGAGGGATAAATATTAGCCAGGACACCGGGGAGAATTCCCCTGCTCTTCTTCGAAATAGAGGCCGTGGGATCTTTTACGTCCACCTGGCCTCGATTTAATGTCTCTTCCGAAAAGACAGCACCTCCGACAATGCAGCGCTCCCTCAGCACTGCACTGGGAGTGTCAGCCTAGATTTTGTGCTCAAATCTCTGGAGTGGGACTTGAACCCACAACCTACTGACTCAGAGGCAAGAGTGCTACCCACTGAGCCATGGCTGATGGGTTGGGCGGGGGTTGGGCAGGGGTTTGGGTGGGGCTAGGGGGGGTGTTGCACTGGTCAGTGTCGCCATAGCTCAGAATGTCAGTGGCCGTCCGCTCCACTGATGATTTGCCAGTGTCCTGACATCCTTTTAGGTTTCTGATCCTCATCAATGGCCAAAGTTACCCGCCTCATGGAGCAACACTCACCATTGGCTGGTACAGCACGAGTTAGATACAGAGTAAAGCTCCCTCTACACTGTCCCATCAAACACTCCCAGGGCAGGTACAGCACGGGTTAGATACAGAGTAAAGCTGCCTCGACACTGTCCCGTCAAACACTCCCAGGGCAGGTACAGCACGGGGTCAGATACAGAGTAAAGCTCCCTCTACACAGTCCCATCAAACACTCCCAGGGCAGGTACAGCACGGTTAGATACAGAGTAAAGCTCCCTCTACACTGTCCCATCAACCACTCCCAGGGCAGGTACAGCACGGGTTAGATACAGCGTAAAGCTCCCTCTACACTGTCCCCATCAAAACTCCCAGGGCAGGTACAGCACGGGTTAGATACAGAGTAAAATTCCCTCTACACTGTCCCATCAAACACTCCCAGGACAGGTACAGCACGGGTTAGATGCAGAGTAAAGCTCCCTCTACACTGTCCTATCAAACACTCCCATGGCAGGTACAGCACGGGTTAGATGCAGAGTAAAGCTCCCTCTACACTCTCCCATCAAAGACTCGCAGGGCAGGTACAGCACCGGTTAGATACAGGCGAAAGCTCCCTCTACACTGTCCCATCAAACACTCCCAGGGCAGGTACAGCACCGGTTAGATACAGAGTAAACCTTCCTCTACACTGCCCCATCAAACACTCCCAGGGCAGGTACAGCACGGGTTAGATACAGAGTAAAGCTCCCTCTACACTGTCCCGTCAAACACTCCCGGGGCAGGTAAAGCACGGGTTAGATACAGAGTAAAGCTCCCTCTACACTGTCCCATCAAACACTCCCAGGGCAGGTACAGCACGGGTTAGATACAGAGTAAAGCTCCCTCTGCACTGTCCCATCAAACTCTCCCAGGGCAGGTACAGCACGGGTTAGATACAGAGTAAAGCTCCCTCTACACTGTCCCATCAAACACTCCCAGGGAAGGTACAGCACGGGTTGGATACAGAGTTAAGCTCCCTCTACACTGTCCCATCAAATACTCCCAGGACAGGTACAGCACGGGTTAGATACAGAGTATAGCTCCCTCTGCACTGTCTCTACTGACATGGTAACTGCACCGAGATCCCCGGAGTAACTGCACACAGATCCTTGAGATCAGCGGTAGGAGAGCTGTAAACAAGAGATATTTCGGGAGAAGACTTCTTTGAGTGAAGCTCGCCATTAATGCATCTCTCGGATGGTTTGAAGTTCGATAGTCTTTGATGTATGTTGGTCGTTTCTTTCAGGAAATGAGGTAATTTGCATAATTTTCCATTTCTGATGTGCAGAAGCGTTCGCCTTTAATTGCTTGTTATTGCTTAATTAGGGCTCATTTCTTCCAAATAGTTTTTCAGATGTTAATGATTGTGTAGTATTTAATGCATAATGTGGAAGAGGGAGAGAGAGAGAGAGCGAGATAGCGAGAGAGAGAGAGAGAGCGAGAGATAGCAAGAGAGAGAGAGCTAGAGAGAGAGAGAGAGAGATAGTGAGAGAGAGAGACATAGCAAGAGAGAGAGAGCGAGAGAGAATGAGAGAGAGAGAGATAGCAAGAGAGAGAGAGAGAGATAGCGAGAGAGAGAGTGAGAGATAGCGAGAGAGAGAGAGATAGCGAGAGAAAGAGAGACAGATAGCGAGAGTGAGAGAGAGCAAGTGAGATAGATAGCGAGAGAGAGAGAGAGAGCGATAGCGTGAGAGAGAGACAGAGCGATAGCGTGAGAGATAGCGAGAGAGAGAGACAGAGCGATAGCGTGAGAGAGAGACAGAGCGATAGCGTGAGAGATAGCGAGAGAGAGAGACAGAGCGATAGCGTGAGAGATAGCGAGAGAGAGAGACAGAGCGATAGCGTGAGAGATAGCGAGAGAGAGAGCCAGAGCGATAGCGTGAGAGAGAGACAGAGCGATAGCGTGAGAGAGAGACAGAGCGATAGCGAGAGAGAGAGACAGAGCGATAGCGAGAGAGAGAGACAGAGCGATAGCGTGAGAGAGAGACAGAGCAATAGCGTGAGAGAGAGACAGAGCGATAGCGTGAGAGAGAGACAGAGCGATAGCGTGAGAGATAGCGAGAGAGAGAGACAGAGCGATAGCGTGAGAGAGAGACAGAGCGATAGCGTGAGAGAGAGACAGAGCGATAGCGAGAGAGAGAGACAGAGCGATAGCGTGAGAGATAGCGAGAGAGAGAGACAGAGCGATAGCGTGAGAGAGAGACAGAGCGATAGCGTGAGAGAGAGACAGAGCGATAGCGAGAGAGAGAGACAGAGCGATAGCGAGAGAGAGAGACAGAGCGATAGCGTGAGAGAGAGACAGAGCGATAGCGTGAGAGAGAGACAGAGCGATAGCGAGAGAGAGAGACAGAGCGATAGTGTGAGAGAGAGACAGAGCGATAGCGTGAGAGAGAGACAGAGCGATAGCGAGAGAGAGAGACAGAGCGATAGCGTGAGAGAGAGACAGAGTGATAGCGTGAGAGAGAGACAGAGCGATAGCGAGAGAGATAGCGTGCGGCCCTGGTTTTGTCCATCATCCTGTAATCAACGCAGTGCCAAAACTCACCAAATGAGTTCTCAGCAAGTCTTGGTTTGGGTGCAGTATCAGTTTGGCTGTTTGTTGAACGAAGAGAAGGGTTACTCACTACAGTACAGTGTTTCTGTTTATTCAGCAGGGTAAGGGTTATTCCCTGTGTAACTGTGTGGCGTAGTGTCCAGCAGGGTAAGGGTTAAGGTTGTTAATTATTCTACTTTTCCCTGGATGTAAGTTTGTGAATGTGGAAGCTTACATAGGATTCCATCAGATATATGGCACAGAAACAGGCCATTCGGCCCAACCAGTCCATGCCGGCGTTTATGCTCCACTCGAGCCTCCTCCCGTCTTTCCTCATCTAACTCTATCAGCATAACCCTCTATTCCCTTCTCCCTCATATGCTTGTCCAGCCTCCCCTTAAATGTATCTATACTATTTGCCTCAACCACTCCCTGTGGTAGCGAGTTCCACATTCTCACCACTCTCTGGGTAAAGAAGTTTCTTCTGAATTCCCTATTGGATTTCTTGGTGACTATCTTATATTGATGGCCTTTAGTTATGCTCATCTCCACAAGTGGAAATATTCTCTCTGTATCCACTCTCTCAAAATTTTTCATAATTTTAAAGACCTCTATTAGGTCACCCCTCAGCCTTCTTTTTTCAAGAGAAAAGAGACCCAGCCTTTTCATCCTTTCCTGATATGTATACCCTCACATTTCTGGCATCATCCTGGTAAATCTTCTCTGCACCCTCTCCAGGTGCCTCTATATCCTTTTTATAATATGGCGACCAGAACTGTTCGCAGTACTCTAAGTGCGGTCTAACCAAGGTTCGATACAGGTTTAGCATAACTTCCCTACAATTAACTACAATTCTATACCTCTAGAAATAAACCCTAGTGCTTGGTTTGCTTTTTTTATGGCCTTGCTAACCTGTGTCGCAACTTTTGGTGATTTGTGTATTTGTACTCCGAGATCCCTTTGTTCCTCTACCCCGCCTAGACTCGCACCCTCCACGTGATAAGTGACCTCCCTATTCCTACCAAAATGTAATACCTCACATTTATCTGTATTGAACTTCATTTGCCAATTATATGCCCATTCTGCAAGTTTATTAATGTCCTCCTGTAACTTGTTGCAGTCCTCCTCAGTATTGACTATCCCCCCCAATTTGGTGTCATCCACAAATTTAGAAATTGTGTTTTTGATTCCTAAGTCTAAATCATTAATATCAATTGTGAACAACAGTGGTCCCAGCACTGATCCTTGTGGAACACCACTACCCACCTTCTGCCACTCTGAATAGCTACCTTTTACCCCTACTCTCTGCTTTCTATCCTGAAATTGAGAGGTCGCACAACACCAGGTTATAGTCCAACAGTTTTATTTGAAATCACAAGCTTTCGGAGCTATCGATTGCTCCGAAAGCTTGTGATTTCAAATAAAACTGTTGGACTATAACCTGGTGTTGTGCGACCTCTCAATTTTGTCCACCCCAGTCCAACACCGGCATCTCTGCATCATGACTTCTATCCTGAAGCCAGCCAGCTATCCATTCTGCTATTTGTCCCCGAACTCTGCATTCTCTGACCTTGTTCATCAGTCTATTATGGGCTACCTTATTGAAGGCCATTTGAAAATTCAGATAAATGACATCTACTGCATTATCCTTGTCTACTCTCTCTGTTATCTCTTTAAAAAATGCAATGAGATTGGTCAAGCAAGACTTTCCCTTTTGAAATCCATGCTGACTATTCATTACTATGCTTTTGGTTTCTAGATGTTCTTCTATTTTCTCCTTTAGTAGGGATTCCATTATTTTTCCTACCACCGATGTTAAGCTGACTGGTCTATAATTCCCTGGACATGTTCTATCCCCCTTCTTAAATATAGGTATTACGTTATGGAAGCAGGTGAAGTGGAACCCGGCTAATGGAGCCCATTTCCAGGCCGGAGTCAATTCATTTTCTACAGTAATAGGATGGCGAGCGCTCGAATTCCAGTCACAAGCCCCTGAGTCTGAGCCTCAAAATCGCCTCTGTTTCTTAATAGAAAATAGAAATAGAAAAATAGGAACAGGAGTCGGCCATTCGGCCCTTCGAGCCTGCTCCGCCATTCCATATGATCATGGCTGATCCTCTATCTCAATACCATATTCCCGCTCTCTCCCCATACCCCTTGATGCCTTTTGTGCCTCTTTTATTATCTTTCTACCTGTGTCGGTCAAAACACTGAATTCTGGTTCTCGGAGTGGCTCGTTCACTCTGTGTCGCCGACTGGCCATCAGACTGCTCAGCGTCAATTGTACGAACCACACCCGTGAAAAAGTAAGAGAAAGCTTGCATTTATATAGCACCTTTCACGGCCTCAGGACATCCTAAAGCGCTTTACAACTAATTATTGTTGTAATGTAGGAAACGCAGCAGCCAAATTTTGCACAATAAATACAAGTTGTTGTTGTTGTTGTTGTTGTTGTTGATTTCCCTTGCAGCCTGCTGGCTGTCTAAGGGTTAAACAGAAGAAAGTCATTTTGTTTTGGTCCGATGGAAGTTGTTGTCTTGAGGGTTATTAGCCCAGAGCCATCAAGGTGGGTGAGCTAACAGAGAGTTGGCGGAGCCCATGGAACTGAGCCCCAGCAAGAGTTCGCATCTTCCGGCAAGTAGCAGAGATCGGGCTAATACATGAATCGCACGGTTTGAAGGGCAGTGAAGAACCTGGAAAGTTTATCAAAAGCCCAAAGCATCCGCAGTTATTTTGACCTTTGGCTTTGTTCCAGAGGCCATTGAGCGAAGTCTGCCTGTCGATGACTTTTAATGAATGACTAATTAAAACATTATCTGCTCTCCAGGCCATGTCAGCAGTTGATTTTGTTATTGGTCTTCCTTTGAATTGCGTGATTGGCGGTAAGAATTGGGTCACTTAGTGCAACAACATCGTAAACACGGTCTTGGGAAATGTGTCTGGAATATTGAAGAGAGAAACTGGGCAGCAATATCACTGCACACGGAGGGATTCTCACCTCAATATAGGAATAGGCTTCGCCTCCCCTCCTCTTCACCCCCGCCCCCCCAACCCATCTCCAGCTTTCACCCACCCCTCATTCAGATACTCACCACTGCACATCTCCCTGTCGAGTCTAATTCGATTGAAACACAGTCCCTAGCCGTGACATCGTGTGGGATTCAGCCGCATTCCTGCAACTCTCCCGTGAGGAAACTTTTTTTTTTAACTCATCACTGGAATTTATCAGCCGTGGCTCAGTGGGTAGAACTCTCGCCTCTGAGTCAGGAGTTTGTGGGTTCAAGGTCCCACTCCAGAGACTTGAGTACATAATCCAGGCTAACACACCCAGTGCAGTGCTGAGGGAGCGCTGCACTGTCAGAGGTGCCACCTTTCGGATGAGACGTTAAACCGAGGCCCCGTCTGCTCTCTCAGGTGGACATGGCACTATTTTGAAGCAGAGCAGGGGAGTTCTCCCCAGTGTCCTGGCCAATATTTATCCCTCAACATCACGTCCAACATCACTAAAAACAGATTATCTGGTCATTTATCTCATTGTTGTTTGTGGGAGCTTGCTGTGTGCAAATTGGCTGCCGCGTTTCCTACAGTGACTTCACTTCAAAAGTACTTCCATGGTTGTAAAGCGCTTTGGAACATCCTGAGGTTGTGAAAGGCGCTATAGAAATGCAAGTCTTCCTTTTTTTTGGAATGACTCCAGTCTATCAGTAACCAACACTGACTCTTATGAAAAAAATTTCAGACAGAGGGTTCATAGAATTGCATAGAATTTACAGCACAGAAACAGGCCATTCAGCCCAAGAGGTCCGTGCTGGTGTTTATGCTCCACACGAGCCTCCTCCCAACCTCTTCATCTCAACCTGTCAACATCTCCTTCTATTCCTTTCTCCCTCGTGTGTTTATGTAGATTCCCCTTAAATGTATCTCTGCTATTCACTTCAACCACTCCCTGTGGTAGCGAGTGCCACATTCTCACCACTCTCTGGGTAAAGCAGTTTCTCCTGAATTCCCTATTGGATTTATTAGTGACTATCGTATATTTATAGCCCCTAGTTTTGGTGTCCCCCACAAGTGGAAACATCCTCTCTACGTCTACCCTGTCAAACCCCTTCATAATTTTAAGGAACTCTATCAGATTCCCTCTCAGTCTCCTGTTTTCTAAAGAAATGAGCTCCAGGCTGTTCAATTTTTCCTGCTCTGATTGTGCTGCATTCATTGAAGTGTCAGCTGTGGCTCAGTGGGCAGCACTCTCGCCTCCGCGCCAAGGCTGTGGGTTCGAGCCCCACGCCAGAGACTCGAGCACAAAAAATCCAGGCTGACATTCCCAGTGCAGTGCGGAGGGAGCGCTGCACTGTCGGAGGTGCCGTGTTTCAGATGAGACCTTAAGCCGAGGCCCCGGCTGCCCTCTCAGGTGGATGTAAAAGGTCGCACGGCCTCTATTGGAAGAAGCCTCCGAGGGCCCACCAATTGGATCCGGTGAAGGGATCGCAGTCAGCGGGACACGCCAACATACAATAGAGCGAGTTACTGGGAAGAGTCAGAGGCCCCGAGCCAGCTGCCCAGCGCCATTGGTCAGCTCCTCGGAACATAGCCACGGCGACGGAGTCCCATTGGCCGCAACATTGCGACGTCCTTTGGAATTCTGGAGCGCGGCAGAATCAGTCCGGTTGGCGGGGGAGGGGCCTCCCCCGGTCTGCTGTTTCCCAGGCAACGG
This sequence comes from Squalus acanthias, assembly GCA_030390025.1. Taxonomy (NCBI): domain Eukaryota; kingdom Metazoa; phylum Chordata; class Chondrichthyes; order Squaliformes; family Squalidae; genus Squalus; species Squalus acanthias. The sequence continues at coordinate 799,415 of JASTWF010000103.1, forward strand.
AGAGCGAGTCAGTTTAATTTCATTCTTTTTCACTTTTAGCAATTGTAACAGATTTCCTAAAACTTAATGTTTGGACTGTGAGACCCTCAGGGTGAATTATTACCTTTTGCTTTCAGCTTCCAGCTGCATTTCTTGACTATTCCATTTTTATTTTAGATTTCCAGCCTTTCCTTTTAGTTCGAAACATGCATTTGTAGGGACAGGAGTAGGCCCTCGAGCCTGCACCTCAACCCCATTTGCTTGCCTTCGCTCCAGATCCTTGATACCCTTACCCAACAAAAACCTATCAATCTCAGTCTTGAAAGCTCCATTTGACCCCCAGCCTCAACAGCTTTTTGGGGGGGAGAGTTCCAGAATTCCACTACCCTTTGTGTGAAGAAGTGCTTCCTGACATCACCCCTGAACGGCCTGGCTCTAATTTTAAGGTTGTGCCCCCTTGATCTGGACTCCCCCCACCAGAGGAAATAGTTTCTCTCTATCTACCCTATCGAACTCCTTTAATCATCTTAAACACCTCGATCAGATCACCCCTCAACCTTTGATATACGTTTTATGTATCACACCAGTTTTGTGTTATTTATACAAGTTCTGTATCCTTGCTGAAGCTTTAAGTGACAGTGGGCCTTCCATCATCTATTTATTGTGCTAAAGACTTTGGGGGAAAAATTCGGCCGTGCCCCCTTTTGGGCGATAACTTCGCCGGGGCGCTACTTTTAGCACCCCAAAAAAGTTAGCGCCCCCTACGCCGTAAATTGAGTGGCAGCGCCCCAAGCCGGAGGCGGGGCTACTGGAAGCGCTCCCCCTCCCTCCTGGGGCGTTACCATTCAATATCGCGGCGTTACGTGCAACAGCGCCACGCACGCCGGCACGTAGCGCCGCGGTACTGCAGGCCTCCCTGCCCTGATTAAAGGGGGGGGCCTAGCGCAGCGCGCACCGGGGCCCTGCTGGACCACCGGGGAGCGGGATGCTGGCAAAAGAGCCCGGCACTCAAGAGGAGCGCCGGGCTGACGGATCGCGGCCGGCACCCCGCGGGAGGAGGCGAGAGGGGGCAGGTGCTGGCAGGCGGCCCAAAGAAAATGGCCGCCCGACGCCTGCCCTTTAATTTGCGCCGCCGCGGCCGCAAAAACACAGCACCCTGACCCTGTCGGACATGGCGTCCAGCGACAGGTCAGGGGGCGTGAGCCAAGTTTGCGTCCAGGACATGAGCGTGGCGCTGCGCACGGTGATGACGTCATCACTGGAGGCGCAGTGCCACGAGGCGCTACTGGCTGCCGCCGCCGCTAACCACCCGCTGAATTTCGCGGGAGGTGTTAGCGGCAATGCCCTGGGGCACTAACGGGAGGCGCAAAGCTTCCGAATTTTCCCCCTTTGTTTGAAATCTAATCCACTAGTAATCTTTTTTATCCTATTTTAAAAGTAAATTTAATGAGAGTATGTTTAGGAATCGTGCGCTAAATTTGTTTATTTTAAATGGTAGCCGGAGCATTCTGCTGTCTTAAACCGTGTAGGGGTACGTTGGTTTATTGCTTACGTTACCAGAATAGTAATCCAGGGGTCTGGGCTAGTAATCCAGAGGATTGAGCTAGTAATCCAGAGGCCTGGGCTAGTAATCCAGGGGCCTGGGCTAGTAATCCAGGGGCCTGGGCTAGTAATCCAGGGGTCTGGGCTAGTAATCCAGGGGCCTGGGCTAGTAATCCAGGGGTCTGGGCTAGTAATCCAGGGGCCTGGGCTAGTAATCCAGGGGTCTGGGCTAGTAATCCAGGGGCCTGGGCTAGTAATCCAGAGGCCTGGGCTAGTAATCCAGGGGCCTGGGCTAGTAATCCAGAGGCCTGGGCTAGTAATCCAGGGGCCTGGGCTAGTAATCCAGGGGTCTGGGCTAGTAATCCAGAGGCCTGGGCTAGTAATCCAGGGGTCTGGGCTAGTAATCCAGGGGTCTGGGCTAGTAATCCAGGGGCCTGGGCTAGTAATCCAGAGGCCTGGGCTAGTAATCCAGGGGTCTGGGCTAGTAATCCAGGGGTCTGGGCTAGTAATCCAGGGGCCTGGGCTAGTAATCCAGGGGTCTGGGCTAGTAATCCAGGGGTCTGGGCTAGTAATCCAGAGGCCTGGGCTAGTAATCCAGGGGCCTGGGCTAGTAATCCAGGGGTCTGGGCTAGTAATCCAGGGGTCTGGGCTAGTAATCCAGAGGCCTGGGCTAGTAATCCAGGGGTCTGGGCTAGTAATCCAGGGGCCTGGGCTAGTAATCCAGGGGTCTGGGCTAGTAATCCAGGGGCCTGGGCTAGTAATCCAGGGGCCTGGGCTAGTAATCCAGGGGCCTGGGCTAGTAATCCAGAGGCCTGGGCTAGTAATCCAGGGGCCTGGGCTAGTAATCCAGGGGCCTGGGCTAGTAATCCAGGGGTCTGAGCTAGTAATCCAGGGGTCTGGGCTAGTAATCCAGGGGTCTGGGCTAGTAATCCAGGGGCCTGGGCTAGTAATCCAGGGGCCTGGGCTAGTAATCCAGGGGCCTGGGCTAGTAATCCAGGGGCCTGGGCTAGTAATCCAGGGGCCTGGGCTAGAAATCCAGGGGATTGAGCTAGTAATCCAGGGGCCTGGGCTAGTAATCCAGGGGTCTGGGCTAGTAATCCAGGGGCCTGGGCTAGTAATCCAGAGGCCTGGGCTAGTAATCCAGGGGCCTGGGCTAGTAATCCAGGGGTCTGGGCTAGTAATCCAGGGGCCTGGGCTAGTAATCCAGGGGTCTGGGCTAGTAATCCAGGGGCCTGAGCTAGTAATCCAGAGGCCTGGGCTAGTAATCCAGGGGTCTGGGCTAGTAATCCAGGGGCCTGGGCTAGTAATCCAGGGGCCTGGGCTAGTAATCCAGGGGTCTGGGCTAGTAATCCAGGGGCCTGGGCTAGTAATCCAGGGGCCTGGGCTAGTAATCCAGGGGCCTGGGCTAGTAATCCAGGGGTCTGGGCTAGTAATCCAGGGGCCTGGGCTAGTAATCCAGGAGACTGAGCTAGTAATCCAGGGGCCTGGGCTAGTAATCCAGGGGTCTGGGCTAGTAATCCAGGGTACTGAGCTAGTAATCCAGGGGACTGAGCTAGTAATCCAGGTGCCTGGGCTAGTAATCCAGGGGTCTGGGCTAGTAATCCAGGGGCCTGGGCTAGTAATCCAGGGGTCTGGGCTAGTAATCCAGGGGTCTGGGCTAGTAATCTAGGGGCCTGGGCTAGTAATCCAGGGGTCTGGGCTAGTAATCCAGGGTCCTGGGCTAGTAATCCAGGGGTCTGGGCTAGTAATCCAGGGGTCTGGGCTAGTAATCCAGGGGTCTGGGCTAGTAATCTAGGGGCCTGGGCTAGTAATCCAGGGGTCTGGGCTAGTAATCCAGGGGTCTGGGCTAGTAATCCAGGGGCCTGGGCTAGTAATCCAGGGGCCTGGGCTAGTAATCCAGGGGTCTGGGCTAGTAATCCAGGGGTCTGGGCTAGTAATCTAGGGGTCTGGGCTAGTAATCCAGAGAACACAAGTTCAAATCCCACCAGGGCAGTTTGAGAATTTGAATTGAGTTAAAAACAATCTGGAAATAAAAAGCTGGGATCAATAAAAGTGACCGTGAAGCTGTCGGATTGTCATAAAAACCCAACTGGTTCACTGATGTCCTTTAGGGAAGGAAACCTGTCGTCCTTACCCGACCTGGGCCTATATGTGACTCCAGTCCCACACCAACGTGGTTGACTCTTTACTGCCCTCTGAAGTGGCCGAGTGAGTCACTCAGTTTGTATCAAACCCGCTACATGCAGTGGTTCAAGAAGAAGGCCCACGGTGATAAGACGGTGCTACAGGAGAGGATGGGGAGATTTCATCCTTAACTCGTTAGCTCAACCATTGGTGGCCGTGCCTTCTGTTGCCTGGGCCCCAAGCTCTGGAATTCCCTGCCTAAACCTCTCCGTCTCTCTACCTCTCTCTCCTCCTTTAAGACGCTCCTTAAAACCTGCCTTTTGACCAAGCTTTTGGTCACCTGTCCTAATTTATCCTTATGTGGCTCGGTGTCAAATTTTTTGTCTTAAAATACTCCTGTGCAGCGCCTTGGGACGTTTTACTACGTTAAAGGCGCAATTTAAATACAAGGGGGTAAAAATTCACTTGGTTGCGCCTCCCGTTAGCGCCTTAAGAGGGCGCTAATGGGGCGCAAAGCCGCTAACGCCCGGGCGCAGCGATGTATGCGCCGCTCGAGAACTTAACTTGAGATTGTGCGGCGGCGCTAAAACTTACCGCTGCGACCACCTGCGCGCGCAGATTGTGACGTCATTGCATGGTGCAACGCCCTTGTGGCGCCCCGTAGCGGAAATTGAGTGGCGCCCCCTGCCTTACCGCCTGGCGCTTCCAACGACCAGAAGACTGGAACGCTATCAATCGCTGTGGGGCTGGGGGGGGCGCTATTTAAAGGGGGCCTCTTCCTGTCTTTTATTGTTGGTGGCATTTTTGAACTACGCATTCTGAGAGAGAGAGGGAGAGACTTCTGGAGAGATTCAACGTTGTGTGAAGGAGTTTTGGGTACTGAGCAGCACTTTGCAGGTTCATTTTGATTTGCCATTCCTTGTATCGATTTAGCAGAGACTGTGGGAGCTGCACTCTGAGCTCTTTGCCTGGTACTCTCCATTGTTCTTTCCAGCACATTTGATGTGCAAGTCTCTCCAGGCCGAGATTCAAGGCAGCAATGAACAGGATGTGGATGGAAAGCAAGATTAACCATCCCCTTTAAGAACTGGCCCGTGCCATTGTGTGTGTGTTCCATTGCTGACTGACATTACATGAGCTTCACCAGCGCTCCGAGTTAGCGCCTCACTGCTCGGCCTTTGCGCCTTAAGAGAGGTGTGCAGCGCCTGCTTTAGCGCTCCACTCACCTCCCGGGGCGGTAAAAGTGAAGTTTCCTGTCAGTGCCGATAATTAGCGCCAGGCGCTAATATTTGCGTCCGGATGATATTTGCGCCCCAAATGGGGCGCGACCTAATTTCTACCCCATAGAGTTATACAGCACAGAAAGAGGCCCTTCGGCCCATCGTGTCTGCGCCGGCCATCAAGCCCTGTCTATTCTAATCGCATTTTCCAGCACTCGGTCCGTAGCCTTGTATGCTACGGCGTTTCACGTGCTCATCTAAATGCTTCTTGAATGTTGTGAGGGTTCCTGCCTCTACCACCCTTTCAGGCAGTGAGTTCCAGATTCCAACCACCCTCTGGGTGAAAAAGTTTTTCCTCCAATCTCCTCTAAACCTCCTGCCCCTTACCTTGAAACTATGCCCCCTGGTTATTGACCCCTCTACTAAGGGGAAAAGTTCCTTTCTATCTACCCTATCTATGCCCCTCATAATTTTGTACATCTCAATCAGGTCCCCCCTCAGCTTTCTCTGCTCTCAGGAAAACAACCCCAGCCTGTCCAGTCTCTCTTCATAGCTGAAGCGCTCCAGCCCAGGTAACATCCTGGTGAATCTACTCTGCACCCTCTCCAATGCAATCACATCCTTCCTATAGTGTGGCGACCAGAACTGCACACAGTATTCTAGCTGTGGCCTAACTAGCGTTTTGTACAGCTCCATCATAACCTCCCTGCTCTTATATTCTCCACATCATGACTTATATTCTATGCCTCGGCTAATGAAGGCAAGTATCCCATTTGCCTTTTTAACCACCTTATCTACCTGTCCTGCTGCCTTCAGGGATCTATGTACATGCACACAATTGTCCCTCTGATTCTCTGTCCTTCCTAGGGTCCTATCATTCATTGTGTATTCCCTTGCCTTGTTAGTCCTCCCAAAATGCATCACCTCACACTTTTCAGGGTTAAATTCCATTTGCCACTGTTCTGCCCATCAAACCAACCCGTCTATATCGTCCTGTAGCCTGAGGCTTCCCTCCTCGTTATTTACCACTCCACCAATTTTCGTGTCATCTGCGAACTTACTGATCATACATCCTACATTCATATCTAAATCATTAATGTACACTACAAACAGCAAAGGACCCAGCACCGATCCCTGCGGTACACCACTGGACACAGGCTTCCAGTCACAAAAACAACCTTCGACCATCACCTCCTGCCACTAAGCCAATTTTGGATCCAATTTGCCAAATTGCCCTGGATCCCATGGGCTCTTACCTTCTTGACCAGTCTCCCATGTGGGACTTTGTCAAAAGCCTTACTGAAGTCCATGTAGACTACATCAACTGCACTACCCTCATCCACACACCTAGTCACCCCCTCGAAAAATTCAATCAAATTAGTCAGACATGATCTCCCCCTAACAAAGCCATGCTGACTATCCTTGATTAATCTTTGCCTCTCCAAGTGGAGACTAATTCCATCCCTCAGAATTTTTTCCAAGAATTTCCCTACCACTGATGTTAGGCTCACTGGCCTGTAATTCCCTGGTTTATCCCTACTACCCTTCTTGAATAATGGTACTACATTAGCTGTCCTCTATTCCTCTGGCACCTCCCCTGTGGCCAGAGAGGTTCTGAAAATTTGTGTCAGAGCCCCTGCAATCTCCTCCCTTGCCTCACACAGCAGCCTGGGATACATCTCGTCTGGGCCTGGGGATTTATCCACTTTTAAGCCTGCTAAAACCGCTAGTACCTCCTCCCTCTCAATACTAATTTGTTCAAGTATATCACAATCCTCCTGCCTGATTTCTATGCCTACATCGTCCTTCTCCATAGTGAACACAGATGCAAAATATTCATTTAAAACCTCACCTACATCTTCCGGCTCTACAGACAGATTGCCACTTTGGTCCCTAATGGGCCCTACTCTTTCTCTGGTTCTCCTCTTGCCCTTAATATACTTATAAAACACCTTGGGATTTTCCTTTATTTTGCCTGCCAGTGTTTTTTCATGCCCCCTCTTCGCTCTCCTAATTTCTTTTTTAAGTACCCCCCTGCACTTTCTATACTCCTCTAGGGCTTCCACTGTTTTTAGTCCTTTGTATCTGCCAAAAGCTTCCCTTTTAGGAAGCGCCGTGGTCAGTCCGGTGTTTTTTCAGTTCTTGCAGTTGTGTTTGAATCCAATCCAAACTCATGGGTTGTAAGTGAAATGAATTTCGAGTGATGCCAACCCAGACTCCGGTGGAATTGGGTCAGAGGTGGAAAATGACCCACGTTTGGCACTCGTTAACAGCTGGGGCTAATGTTCCCACTTTTCCGGAGAAACCCTTGCCATTTCATTGTCATTTACAACCTGATAAAATTGCAGAAACGAGCGCTCTCTGACTATGCTTGTGTCAGCCCTGGCTCAGTGGGTAGCACTCTCGTCTCTGAGTCAGAAGGTCGTGGGTTCAAGCCCCCCACTCCAGAGACTTGAGCACAAAAATCCAGGCTGACACTCCAGTGTAGTGCTGAGGGAGTGCTGCACTGTCGGAGGTGCCGTCTTTCAGATGAGGTGTTAAACTGTCTGCTCTCTCAGGTGGATGTAAAAGATCCCACGGCCACTATTTCGAAGAAGAGCAGGGGAGTTATCCCCGGTGACCTGGCCAATATTTATCGCTCAATCAACATCACTAAAAACAGATTATCTGGTCATTATCACATTGCTGTTTGTGGGAGCTTGCTGTGCACAAATTGGCTGCCACGCTTCCCACACTTCAAAAAGTACTTCATTGGCTGTGAAGTGCTTTGGGACGTCCTGAGGTCGTCAGGCGCTATAGAAATGCAAGTCTTTCTTTCTTTTCCGTTGGAAAAATAGCAGCCAATCGGGACCATCCGAGGCTCATGAATATTTGAGGAGAACATTTATCCTTTCGGCGGTTGTGCATGAGTCGCACAGAAAGGCAAACTCAGGACTGACGGGGGGAAGTTCTTCTCCATGTGGTTCTATCGATAGACACAATGGACCTCTGGCTAGGTTAATGGACATGATGCGGAGATGCCGGTGTTGGACTGGGGTGGACAAAAGTGAGAAGTCGCACAACACCAGGTTATAGTCCAACAGTTTTATTTGAAATCACAAGCTTTCGGAGCGGCTGCTCCTTCGTCAGGTGAAGTGAAGAAATACAAATGGGCACAGCATATATAGACAGAGAACAATGCCTGTGCAGAGAACACTGCCAGATGACTACAGTTAATCTTTCTGACTGCCCTTTCTGCCGAGGTGTGATAAAGGGCAGTCAGAAAGATTAACTGTAGTCGCCTGGCATTGTTCTCTGCATAGGCATTGTTCTCTGTCTATATATGCTGTGCCCATTTGTATTTCTTCACTTCACCTGACGAAGGAGCAGCCGCTCCGAAAGCTTGTGATTTCAAATAAAACTGTTGGACTATAACCTGGTGTTGTGCGACTTCTCACTTAGGTTAATGGAGGCAGAAACCTTGGGGCCATTTGAAGAGAGAGTTGGAGGCTGCGATGGGACTGTAGGTTCGGTCTGGATGGAGGAGCCAGGATGGGCAAGAATCGATTGGCTGATCTTGTAATGATTGACTTCCATTATTTAAAAAGTGATGGAGGGAGGAACCAGGTAACTGGAGAGCTGTCGGTTTCACCTCAGTTATGGGGAAACTACACGGAATCTATCATCGGAGACAAATGGTGTAAATTTAACCTCACTCGCCAGGCAGGAAACACGGGATTGGGTGGAAAGCCGGTTTCACACCCCACCCAACATTAGGCTCCAGTGAAGTCAATGGAGAGCAACATTAGGCGAGGTGTTAAACCAGCGTTGCACCCGATCTTGTCAGTTCCCCGACAGGTGGTTAGGTTAAAATTACCCCCACAGTGACAGAGTCAGCGTGGATTTGTGAAGGGTCGAGGAAGTGATGCTTCAGTTGTTCGGAGCCCTGCTCAGACCCCACCTGGAGTAACTGCGTTCAGTTCTGGGCCCCGCACCTCAGGAAGGACATATTGACCTTGGAGGGGGATGCAGCGCAGATTCACCAGAATGATTCCGGGAGCTTAGAGGATTAAATTATGGACAGGTTGCATAAACATGGCTTTTATTGTCCTTGAGTTTAGAAGGTTGAGGGATGATCTAACCAAGGTGTTTAAAATCATAAAGGGATTCGATAGGGTAGATAAAAAGAAACTATTTCCTTTGGTGGGAGAATCCAGAACGAGGGGGCACAATCTTAAAGTTAGGTTAAAATTAAAGCTAGGTCAGTTAGGGATGAAATCAGAAAGCACTTTTTCACACAAATGGTAGTGGAAATCTGGAACTCTCCCGCTCCCCCCCCACCTCCCCCAAAAAGACTGTGGATGCAGGGGGTCAATTAAACTTTGTAAGACCAAGATCGATAGATTTTGGTTGGGTAAGGGTATCAAGGCATATGGAGCAAAGGCGGGTAAATGGAGTTGAGGTACAGATCAGCCATGGTCTCATTGAGTGGTGGGACAGGCTCGAGGGGCTGAATGGCCTCCTCCTGTTCCTGTCAAGATGGGAAATTAGATGGTCACTGTGTATGATTTTAATTAATTTCTTTGCCACCTCTGCAACTCCGTTAATTGGTCCTCATTGTTCAGTATAATCCTCATGGGAACAAATTATTTTAGTTGGCTGAAAGTGTGAATTGCCTTAAATTGGTTTTTCAGTGAGCTCCTCCATTATGTATTATCTCCAGAGTGAATAAGGAAAATGTCTGAATTATTGAACAATTATTGGTGCAGGGACAAAAATGTGGTGCGTACAACAACTTGTATTTATACAGCGCCTTTAATGTAGTAAAACGTCCCAAGGCGCTTCACAGGAGCGAAATCAAACAAAATTTCATATCGAAGGAGATATTCGGACAGATGACCAAAAGCTTGGTCAAAGAGGTAGGTTTTTAAGGACGGTCTTAAAGGAGGAGAGAGAGGGGGAGAGGGGGAGAGGTTTAGGGAGGGAATTCTAGAGATTTAGGGCCCAGGCAGCTGAAGGCACGGCCGCCAGTGGTGGAGTGATTAAAATCGGGGATGCGCAAGAGGCCAGAATTGGAGGAACACAGAGATCTCGGGGAGTTGTAGGGCTGGAGGAGGTTACAGAGATAGGGAGGGGCGAGGCCATGGAGCAATTTGAATACAAGGACGAGAATTTTAAAATCGAGGCGTTGTCGGACTGGGAGCCAATGTAGGTCAGCGAGTTCTACATTAGATTAACGTTGTGTCGTTGTTTAAAAAGGGAGAATGGGATAGACCGAGTAATTACAGGCCAGTCAGCCTAAACTCGGTGGTGGGCAAATTTTTGGAAAAAATAAAGTAACAAAGAGGGTTGAAGAGGGTAGTGTGGTTGATGTAGTCTATATGGATTTTAGCAAGGCTTTTGACAAAGTCTCACATGGCAGACTGATCAGAAAAGTAAAAGCTCATGGGATCCAAGGCAAAGTGGCAAGTTGGATCCAAAATTGGCTCAGAGGCAGGAAACAAAGGGTAATGGTCGACGGGTGTTTTTGTGACTGGAAGGCTGTTTCCAGTGGGGTTCCGCAGGGCTCAGTACTAGGTCCCTTGCTCTTTGTGGTATATATCAATGATTTAGATTTCAATGTAGGGGGTATGATTAAGAGATTTGCAGATGGTACAAAAATTGGCCGTGTGGTTGATAGTGAGGAAGAAAACTGTAGACTGCAGGAAGATATCAATGGACTGTTCAGGTGGGCAGAAAAGTGGTAAATGGAATTCAATCTGGAGAAGTGTGAGGTAATGCATTTGGGGAGGGCTAACAAGGCAAGGGAATGCACTATAAATGGTAGGATACTGAGAAGTGCAGAAGATCAGAGGGACCTTGGAGTGCATGTCCACAGATCCCTGAAAGTAACAGGACAGGTTGATAAGGCGGTTAAGAAGGCATACGGGATACTTTCCTTTATTAGCTGAGGCATAGAATATAAGAGCAGGGAGGATATGCTTGAACTGTATAAAACACTAGTTAGGTCGCAGCTAGATTACTGCGTACAGTTCTGGTCACCACATTACAGGAAGGATGTGATTGCACTAGAGAGGGTACAGAGGAGATTTACGAGGATGTTGCCAGGACTGGGGAATTTTAGCTATGAGGAAAGATTGGATAGGCTGGGGTTGTTTTCTTTGGAACAGAGGAGGCTGAAGGGAGCCTTGATTGAGGTGTATAAAATTATGAGGGGCCTAGATAGAGTGGATAGGAAGGACCTATTTCCCCTAGCAGAGAGGTCAATAACCAGGGGGCAGAGATTTAAAGTAATTGGTAGAAGGATTAGAGGGGAGTTGAGGAGAACTTTTTTCACCCAGAGGGTGGTGGGGGTCTAGAACTCACTGCCTGAAAGGGTGGTAGAGGCAGAAACCCTCATTGCATTTAAAAAGTACTTGGATATGCACTTGAAGTGCTGTAACCCACAGGGCTACGGACCAAGAGCTGGAAAGTGGGATTAGGCTGGATAGCTCTTTGTCGGCCGGCACAGACACGATGGGCCGAATGGCCTCCTTCTGCGCCATAAATTTCTATGATTCTATGATTCAAAATAAGCACTCAGACTTGTCTCCAGTGGATTGGGGAACTGAGGCACACTCACAGTAGGATCCCAGTTCCGTTCCACACTATGTTAGCTGACTTTGGCCGGGTGGTAGTAGAGATACTGAAGATGGACTCACTGCCCTTGAGTTAGCAAGTTGAAGAATCAACCGGGATTTCTTTGCCTCGCCACCACCCAGTGAACCCTGCTGGCAAATGGACCTATGCTGAGGACAGAATTAGGCTGGGTTGTCATGTTCTCCGAAGCCTCCATCATGATTAACGCGTCTGCTGGCATTATCTTGGCTTGCTACAAGACGACTGTCCCCTTGGGCGAGTTCCTGAAGGGCGTCCAGCAGTCATACACCAACATAAGACATCACCTTACAACAGTTATTGAGTAGGACGGGCCGATACTCTCTGGAGTTTAGAAGAATGAGAGGTGATCTCATTGAAACAAATAAGATTCTGAGCGGGATTGACAGGGTAGATGCTGAGAGGTTGTTTCCCCCTGGCTGGAGAATCTAGATCTAGGGGTCACAGTCTCAGGATAAAGGGTTGACCATTTAGGACTGAGATGAGGAGGAATTTCTTCACTCAGAGGGTGGTGAATCTTTGGAATTCTCTACCCCAGAGGGCAGTGGATGCGCAGTCGTTGAGTATATTCAAGGGTGAGATCGATAGATTTTTGGACTCTAGGGGAATCAAGGGATATGGGGATCGGGCGGGAAAGTGGAGTTGAGGTCGAGGATCAGCCATGATCTTATTGAATGGCAGAGCAGACTCAAGGGGCCATATGGCCGACTCCTGCTCCTATTTCTTATATACCTCAACCCAAGTCATTGGCTTGGGACCATACCTCGATATGAGTCACTGTCTTGGGACCATATCTCGATATCAGGGCAGCAGCCCTGGAATGTTCGATTCCCTGTCTGTTTCCACGTCTTGGTGATGGCAGGGGCTCTGAGTGGGAGGGGCTCCATCAATCTCTGCACCTGCATTGCATTCATCAGGGGTACAGAGAAAAGGTCCTGAGCTTTGGTTTTGTTTCTGAGCAGCTTAATCTGGAACTCTCTCCCTCAAAAAGCTGTGGAGGTTGGGGGGGATCAATTGAAAACTTCAAAACTGAGATTGATAGATTTTTGTGAGGCAAGGGTATTAAGGGTTATAGAACCAATGGAGTTAAGATACAGAACAGCCATGATCTAACTGAATGGAGGAACAGTCTCGAAGGGCTGAATGGCCTCCTCCTGCACCTGTGTTCCTATGTTCCCTAAGTAACATCACAAGGTGAATTGTAGAGTATTAGAAGCCCAATGGAGGAGAAAGGACTTTACATTAATTCCAAGCTTAATTTTAATACAGAAAGTACTTGCTTTCGATCGACCCAGATTTGACCCCCAGCCTGTGAAATTCCAATTTCAATCATTCCAAGCCAGTGCAATAGTCAGTTGTACAAATTAAACCTGACTCATTTAGCAGAGTCGAGCAGCTATAGGCTGTCCCGCTTGCCTCCGATCGGCCAAATCTCAAGCATCTTATTGAGTAACACTTTCTGACATTTGTAGTTAGCCCAGTGACGTGGCAGTGTTGCTTCACGCTGCTCTCTCAATGCAACAACAATAACTGGCATTGATTACAGTACCTGGAATGTAGAAAATGCGCTCAAAGAAGGAGGGGGGAAAAATATAAAAGGGAATATGGGTGTGGAGCCATGGCGAGAGAGGTTTGGAGAGGTGACCAGAAGCTTGGTTGAAGCAGATGAGTTTTGAGCAGGTTTTCTAATGGTGGAGGAAGAAACTGACTTAGTGGCATTTGGGGAGTTCCAGAGAGGGCGGGGGGGGGGGGTCAAGCCCACGGCAAGGCTCCCTCCTGTGAAGGCATTGCAGATGGTCCTAAAGAAGTGGGCTCATTGTCGCTCTTCAGAGAGACAGTTGAGAGAGTGCTTTTGAGCAACAATGGCGCTTGAGTGTTTGAAGAGGTCGGCCTTACCAGAGATGCGTATCCGTGACACCCAGGTGCTGAGAGATTATGAGAGGTCAAGAGGTAAGTGGTAGAGGATGTGTATTGGCACCAAAACCTTGACTTACCTTAGCTGCCATTGTGAGGTCATTGAACTTCTTGCTGCACTGTGTGGCAGCTCTTGGGGTGGTGGAGGCTGCCGCTGGCTGCTGCTGGCCACCTCCCTCCAGACAGTCCGTGCTTCTCTCCTACGGGGCCTCCGGTCCTCGATGCCCACCAGACGGTCCCTGGCCCACAGTTGTGCCAACAGTACCTCCACGGAGGCAGCAGACGTCTGAAAGGCCCTTCTAGTTACTGATACCCCCCAGGGTTTGCTGCTCTTTCTGCCGTCTTGCGGAGAAGTGATGTCCTTTAACTGGCTGCAGCCTTTTAAGGGCCGCACTGGAACTGTATCTCGCTCCCTCCCAGTGGTGGTTAGTGTGTCTATTGAGGGTTCGGGACGAAAATTGTGACGGATTATCAGCGATGGTGAATGATAGGACTGCCCACGACAAGCCTGCCAATGGGAGGAGAATTCAGGTCTAAAAGTGACAAATGCGTGGCTACGGGCTTCAGTGACAGTAGAGCTGAGGTAAGGGTGGAGGCAGGCGATAATAAGGAGAAACTGTTTCCAGTGGCAAGAGGGTCGGTAACCAGAGGACACAGATTGAAGGTGATTGGCAAACGAAGCAGAGGGCAGATGAGGAGACATTTTTTTACGCAGCGAGTTGTTGTGATCTGGAATGCGCTGCCTGAAAGGGCGGTGGAAGCAGATTCAATCGTAACTTTCAAAAGGGAATTGGATAAATAGTTGAATAGAAAGAATTTGCAGGGCTCTGGGGAAAGAGCAGGGGGGAGTGGGACTGATTGGAGAGCTCTTTCAAAGAGCCGGCACAGGCACGATGGGCCGAATGGCCTCTTTCTGTGCTGTAGGATTCTAGGATTGTGCAGGTGGAAACAATGGGTCTCAGTGACGGAGAGGATGTGTGGATTATAGCTCAGCTCTAGGACACCAAGTCAAGTCTGTTTCAGCCTGAGCAGGTAGCAGGGGAGAGGTGATGGACTCAGTAGAAGGAGAGCGGATGACGGCAAAATGACTCAGTGCCAACGAGTGATAAAGACAAAAAACTTCCATTTATATAACGTCTTTCATGACCTCAGGATGTCTCAAAGCGCTTTACAGCCAATGAAGTACTTTTGATGTGTGGTTGCTGTTTTAAAGTAGGAAAAGCGGCAGCCAATTTGTGCACAGCAAGATCCCACAAACAGCAATGTGATAATGACCGGATCATCTATTTTAGTGATGTTGGTTGAGGGATAAATATTGACCAGGACACCAGGGAGCAGTCTCTAGCTCTTCTTCGAAATAACGACATCCACCTGAGAGAGCAGACGTCGGTTTAACGTCTCATCCGAAAGGCAGCACCTCCAACAGTGCAGCACTCCCTCAGTACTGCCCCTCCGACAGTGCAGCACTCCCTCAGTACTGCCCCTCTGACAGTGCAGCACTCCCTCAGGACTGCCCCTCCAACAGTGCAGCGCTCCCTCAGTACTGCCCCTCCTACAGTGCAGCGCTCCCTCAGTACTGCCCCTCCGACAGTGCAGCGCTCCCTCAGTACTGCCCCTCCGACAGTGCGGCGCTCCCTCAGTACTGCCCCTCCGACAGTGCAGCGCTCCCTCAGTACTGACCCTCCGACAGTGCAGCACTCCCTCAGTACTGCCCCTCCTACAGTGCGGCGCTCCCTCAGTACTGCCCCACTACAGTGCAGCGCTCCCTCAGTACTGCCCCTCCAACAGTGCAGTGCTCCCTCAGTACTGCCCCTCCTACAGTGCAGCGCTCCCTCAGTACTGACCCTCCTACAGTGCAGCGCTCCCTCAGTACTGCCCCTCCTACAGTGCAGCGCTCCCTCAGTACTGCCCCTCCTACAGTGCAGCGCTCCCTCAGTACTGACCCTCCGACAGTGCAGTGCTCCCTCAGTACTGCCCCTCCGACAGTGCAGCGCTCCCTCAGTACTGCCCCTCCGACAGTGCAGCATTCCCTCAGTACTGCCCCTCCGACAGTGCAGCGCTCCCTCAGTACTGCCCCTCCGACAGTGCAGCGCTCCCTCAGTACTGCCCCTCCGACAGTGCAGCGCTCCCTCAGTACTGCCCCTCTTACAGTGCAGTGCTCCCTCAGTACTGCCCCTCCTACAGTGCAGTGCTCCCTCAGTACTGCCCCTCCGACAGTGCAGCGCTCCCTCAGTACTGCCCCTCCTACAGTGCAGCACTCCCTCAGTACTGCCCCTCCGACAGTGCGGCGCTCCCTCAGTACTGCCCCTCCGACAGTGCAGCGCGCCCTCAGTACTGCCCCTCCTACAGTGCAGTGCTCCCTCAGTACTGCCCCTCCTACAGTGCAGTGCTCCCTCAGTACTGCCCCTCCGACAGTGCAGTGCTCCCTCAGTACTGCCCCTCCTACAGTGCAGTGCTCCCTCAGTACTGCCCCTCCTACAGTGCAGTGCTCCCTCAGTACTGCCCCTCCTACAGTGCAGTGCTCCCTCAGTACTGCCCCTCCTACAGTGCAGTGCTCCCTCAGTACTGCCCCTCCGACAGTGCAGCGCTCCATCAGTACTGACCCTCCGACTATGCAGCGCTCCCTCAGTACTGCCCCTCCGACAGTGCAGTGCTCCCTCAGTACTGCCCCTCCGACAGTGCAGCGCTCCCTCAGTACTGACCCTCCGACAGTACAGCGCTCCCTCAGTACTGCCCCTCCGACAGTGCAGCACTCCCTCAGTACTGCCCCTCCGACAGTGCAGCGCTCCCTCAGTACTGACCCTCCGACAGTGCAGTGCTCCCTCAGTACTGCCCCTCCTACAGTGCAGCACTCCCTCAGTACTGCCCCTCCGACAGTGCAGCTCTCCCTCAGTACTGCCCCTCCTACAGTGCAGCACTCCCTCAGTACTGCACTGGGCATGTCAGCCTGGGTTTTGCGTTCAAGTCTCTGGAGTGGGACTCGAACCCACGATTCTGCTGACTCAGAGGCAAATCATGGCTGAGTTGAGGAGGAGGGGGTGAAGGACAGTTTGATGCCTTTTTTTCCCCTTCCCCACCTAGACTTGTGCTTGAGAACGGAGCTGCATCAGCCGAGCTATTCCACAGCACAAGCAGAACCCCAGAAACTGGAATCCTCGGAGGCGCTGCTCGACGCTTCCAACAGAGATTATTAACGTCTTAGTGCTCAGATACATTCAGCGGTGTGCTGGCAAAGGAGCCCAGCACTCAAGAGGAGGGCCAGGCTGACCGATCGCGGCCGGCACCCCTCAGGAGGAGGCGAGAGGGGGCAGGTGCTGGCAGGCGGCCCAAAAGAAAATGGCTGCCCAGCACCTGCCCTTTAATTTGCGCCGCCGCGGCTGCAAAAACGCCACCCTGACCCTGTTGGACATAGCGTCCGGCGGTAGGTCAGGGAGCGCGAGCCAAGTTTGCGGCCGGGGCGCGAGCCGAGTCTTGCGCACGGTGATGACGTCATTGCTGGAGGCACAGCGCCATGGGGCGCTACTGGCCACCGCCGCCGCTGACCTCCCGCTGAATTTCGCGGGTGCTAACGGGAGACGCCAAGCAACTGAATTTTTCCCCCAACGTGTTTAAAATGATTAAAGGAGTTGATAGGGTAGATAGAGAGAAACGATTTCCTCTGGTGAGGGGAGCCCAGAACAAGGGGGCAGAACCTTCAAATTAGAGCCAGGCCGTTCAGGGGTGATGTCAGGAAGCACTTCTTCACACAAAGGGGAGTGGAAATCAGGAACTCTCTCCCCCAAAAGCTGTGGATGCTGGGGGTCAACTGGAATTTTTCAAGACGGAGATCGATGGATTTTTGTTGATTAAGTGTATCGAGGGATGTGGAGTAAAGGCGGGTAGATGGAGTTAAGATACAGATCAGCCAGGATCTTATTGAATGGTGGACCAGGCTCGCGGGGCTGAATGGCCTCCTCCTGTGCCTATATACACACAAACACGGAGCTTTGAATAATGGATACTCTTCCTTGCCTGCTCTGCTCTCCTGCAGGTGCTGACTCTTGGTCTTTGGTTCCAAAGGTTGTCCTCTGGTAACTCGCCCAAGAGGAGCCAGTGTCAGGAATGTACCTAAGGAAGGATATACTTGCCTTGGAGGCGGTGCAACAAAGGTTCACTAGATTGATTCCTGGGATGAGAGGGCTGTCCTATGAGGAGAGATTGAGTAGATTGGGCCTATACTCTTTGGAGTTCAGAAGAATGAGAGGTGATCTCATTGAAACGTATAAGATTCTGAGCGGGCTTGACAGGGTAGATGCTGAGAGGTTGTTTCCCCTGGCTGGAGAGTCTAGAACCAGGGGTCAGAGTCTCAGGATAAGGGGTCGGCCATTTAGGACTGAGATGAGGAGGAATTTCTTCACTCAGAGGGTGGTGAATCTTTGGAATTCTCTACCCCAGAGGGCTGTGGATGCTCAGTCGTTGAGTATATTCAAGGTTGAGATCGATAAACTTTTGGACACTAAGGGAATCAAGAGATATGGGGATCAGGCGGGAAAGTGGAGTTGAGGTCAAAGATCAGCCATGATCATATTGAATGGCGGAGCAGACTCGAGGGGCCGAATGGCCGACTCCTGCTCCTAATTCTTATGTTATGTGAATTTAGTAATATGATAGACCAAGGCTGCAGTCCTACATCCACGTGCCAAGAATAGGTTCCTGGACACGGAGTCAAACACTTGCAATGTATTAAAAGTGACATGTTACGCACTCACGGACAACACCGAGATTACATAAAATGTGGCCACAGAAGGGCAACACCTTACAGTCAGTTTGAGCTCAACTTTCCAGATCTTTTCCTTCTTGTTTATCTTCCGACTAAATAATTTCCCATAATGTCGGATGCCGCACTCTGCACCCAATCTCATCGGTCTTTAATCAAGAAGTTCCTGGTTCTCTAAACATCTCTCCCTCCAGGCTTTCTTCCTGACGTCTTTCGGTCTGGAAGTTGTACAGAAAACATTGGTGGCTAGTGTCAGCGAGGCAGAGAATGTAATATTACCGTAGCATGGTGAGCTGAGTCTCTAGCTTGTAGTGATAAAGTGAATCTAAATGTTAGCACGTGCAAGCTGGCCTCGCAGAAGGCTGTAGTTAACCGTTGTACGGGCGTATACTGTCAGTTGCTTTTCCAGTCCTATAATTCTATGATTTAATGATAGAACTAATATAAAATGGAAGCAATATAAGTGACTCTTTTCATGATTTCTCAATCTTAGTCTCGAGTCAACCATTGGCAATGTATAACTGTAGCCCAATTCTGCCTCCATTTCTTCTCCATCCATTGCCCTTTCCAGAAGGGTCCCCACCATTGGCGGCCGTGCCTTCAGCTGTCTGGGCCCTAAACTCTGCAATTCCCTCCCTAAACCTCTCCGCCTCTCGACCTCTCTCTCCTCCTTTAAGGCCCCCACCCTTTAAA
The DNA here is from genome assembly GCA_030390025.1 of Squalus acanthias. NCBI lineage: Eukaryota > Metazoa > Chordata > Chondrichthyes > Squaliformes > Squalidae > Squalus > Squalus acanthias. The sequence goes on from JASTWF010000103.1 coordinate 818,279, forward strand.
ACCTACCCCTTTGACCGTGCTTTTGGTCACCTGTCCTAACATCTCCTTATGTGGCTCGGTGTCAAATTGTGTCTGATTACGCTGCTGTGAAACGTGGTTCAAGGCGCTATATAAATGCACGTTGTTGTTGTTGTCAAGGGGCGGGAATGACTGCTTGGACATGGGGCGAGTTCAGGATAGACACTTTGGGCAAGAGGCTGTCGGGGTGACTGGTACTCGTCGAGCCTTCATGCAGAGGAGAGGGAGATATTAAAGGAGAAGAGTTAGCTGCCTGCCCTGGATGCACCGTGAACACTTTGTTCTTCTAACAGGGAGTTTGCTGCTCCCATTGATCAGCCCTTTTCCTGTCAGAATTGTCTAACGTAAGCCCCTTTCTTGACGGCAAGTATTGCAGGAGAATTGTAGAACGGTGACAGGAGTCGTCGCCATAATATTTAATAAAACCTTCAGTCGATCCGAAGCCTCGCCACTCTGCAGATGTTTGATGTCTGGTCTCTTGGTTCCCCATTCACGTCTTTCTTCCAAACTTGCCAGCCTTCTCATCACTCACCCTAATGAGGCGCATCCCGAGCCACGAGAGGCACAGAGGCATTGCTTTCTGTCCCGCACTCTCGATTGAAAGGACAGATTAAACAAATAAATCACAAAGTGTTGAATCAACTTATTTCCACCCCTCCTTCCCTGGGGCCTCTGTCCAAAGTCAAGATGGATGAGAGTGTGGAAGGAATCTGCAGCCTCTTTGCTTACAATTCAAATTCTCCCAACCTCGGACATAAGAAATAGGAGCAGGAGTCGGCCATTCGGCCCCTCGAGTCTTCTCCGCCATTTAATGAGATCATGAGATATGGTCTTGGTCTCAACTCCACTTTCCTGCCCGCTCCCCATAACCCTTGTTACTCAAAAATCTGTCTATCTCAGCCTTGAATATATTCAATGACCCAGCCTCCACAGTTCTCTGGGGTAAAGAGTTCCAAAGATTCACGACCCTCTGAGAGAAGAAATTCCTCCTCATCTCCGTTTTAAATGGGTGACCCCTTATTCTGAGACTATGCCCCCTAGTTCTAGATTCCCCCACGAGGGGAAACATCCTCTCTGCATCTACCCTGCCAAGCCCCCTCAGAATCTTATATGTTTCAATAAGATCACCTCTCATTCTTCGAAACTCCAATGAGTATAGGCCCAACCTGCTCAACCTTTCCTCATAAGACAAGCCTTCCATCCCAGGAATCAACCTAGTGAATCGTCTCTGAACTGCCTCCAATGCAAGTATATCCCTCCTCAAATAAGGAGACCAAAACTGTACGCAGTACTCCAGGTGTGGTCTCACCAATACCCTGTACAGTTGTAGCAAGACTTCCCTACTTTTATACTCCATCCTCCTTGCAATAAAGGCCAACATTCCATTTGCCTTCCTAATTACTTGCTGTACCTGCATGCTAACTTTTTGTGTTTCATGTACGAGGACACCCAGATCCCTCTGTACCGCAGCATTCTGTAGTCTCTCTCCATTTAAATAATATTTTTCTTTTCTATTCTTCCAACCAAAGTGGATAACCTCACATTTTCCCACATTATATTCCATCTGCCAAATATTTGCCCACTCACTTAACCTATCTCTATCCCTTTGCAGACTCTCTGGGGTAAAAATTCAGTTGGTTGCGCCTCCCGTTAGCGCCTTAAGAGGGCGCTAATGGGGCGCAAAGCCGCTAACGCCCGGGTGCAGCGATGTTTGCGCCGCTCAGGAACTTAACTAGACATTGTGCGGCGGCGCTAAACTTTACCGCTGCGACCACCTGCGCGCGCAGATTGTGACGTCATTCCATGGTGCAACGCCCTTGGGGCGCCCCGGAGCGGAAATTGAGTGGCGCCCCCTGCCTTACCGCCTGACGCTAGCAACGACCAGAAGACTGGAACGCTATCAATCGCTGTGGGGCTGGGGGGGGCGCTATTTAAAGGGGGCCTCTTCCTGTCTTTTATTGTTGGTGGCATTTTTGAACTACGCATTCTGAGAGAGAGAGGGAGAGACTTCTGGAGAGATTCAACGTTGTGTGAAGGAGTTTTGGGTACTGAGCAGCACTTTGCAGGTTCATTTTGATTTGCCATTCCTTGTATCGATTTAGCAGAGACTGTGGGAGCTGCACTCTGAGCTCTTTGCCTGGTACTCTCCATTGTTCTTTCCAGCACATTTGATGTGCAAGTCTCTCCAGGCCGAGATTCAAGGCTGCAATGAACAGGATGTGGATGGAAAGCAAGATTAACCATCCCCTTTAAGAACTGGCCCGTGCCATTGTGTGTGTGTTCCATTGCTGACTGACATTACATGAGCTTCGCCAGCGCTCTGAGTTAGCGCCTCACTCCTTGGCCTTTGCACCTTAAGACAGGTGTGCAGCGCCTGATTTAGCGCTCCACTCACCTCCCGGGGCGGTAAAAGTGAAGTTTCCAGTCAGTGGCGATAATTAGCGCCAGGCGCTAATATTTGCGTCCAGACGATATTTGCGCCCCAAATGGGGCGCAACCTAATTTTTACCCCTCTGTGTCTTCCTCACAACTTGCTTTCCCACCTATCTTTGCACCGTCCACAAATTTGGCTCATTGCAACCGAGCTGGCCAAGGGATACTGGATTATGGACTCCTCCGACAGGATTTATTTCACCCTCCACCCCCACTCCCAATCTTTCTGGGGCAAAAGGGAAAACAAAAGGAAGAATTCCTCTTATTGCAGTGCTTTTCACAGCCTCAGGACGCCCCACAATGTTTTACAGCCAATTAAATACTTTTGTAGTCACTGTTGTAATGTGGCAAAGGCAGCGGCCAATTTGTGCACAGCAAGCTCCCACGAACAGGAATGAGACACATGACCAGATAATCTGTTTTAGTGATGTTGATTGAGGGATAAATATTGGCCCCGGATGCCGGGGAGAACTCCCCCCTGCTCTTCTGTGAAATAGTGGATTTTTACGTCCACTTGAGCATGCAGATGGGGCCTCGGTTTAACGTCTCATCTAAAAGACGTCACCTCCGACAGTGCAGCACTCCCTCAGTACTGACCCTCCGACAGTGCAGCGCTCCCTCAGTACTGCCCCTCCGACAGTGCAGCACTCCCTCAGTACTGCCCCTCCGACAGTGCGGCACTCCCTCAGTACTGCCCCTCCGACAGTGCAGCACTCCCTCAGTACTGCACTGGGAGTGTCAGCCTGGATTTTTGTGCTCAAGTCTCTGGAGTGGGACTTAAGACCCACAACCTTCTGACTCAGAAGCGAGAGGCTGCCCACTGAGCCACAGCTGACACCTGTGTATAGTCCCGCAGACACCAACCTTCGATTACCTTGACCATTCTATATGTGCGAATGTAGACAGTGGCCCTGACCGCTTCCCTCATGCAGGAGGCAGGTGGCGGAGATTGGGCCTCATTTCCATTCCACAGCAAGTTTCTAGTGCATGTGAAGCAGCTCGCTGATTGCGTTCGGCAAGTTAAAGGCTGGGGGGCGGGGCAAGGCGATCTTGAGGGAGGGCTGTGGAGGCTCGGGCATTGTGGTGTTCGATTGATGCTGATAGAATCATAGAAATTTACGGCACAGAAGGAGGCCATTCGGCCCATCTTGTCCATGCCGTCCGACAAAGAGCTATCCAGCCTAATCCCACTTTCCAGCTCTTGGTCCGTAGCCTTGTAGGGTTGGAATGGGTTAATGAGGTTCCCACGGAAAGCGGACAGTGAGGATTATTTTCTTTTTCACTTTACCTTTCCCGAGTGGTCGCTATTCCTTCATGACCATGTACAGGCTCACAGCGGGAACGATGGCTCCTAGTTTTCAAGGGCTTTCACGCTCCCTAGCCTGCAGACTCATTGAAAGAGACCTTTGTCTCTGTCGCTCCATTAAACTGACGAGATCTAGCCAGGCAACATAAAGCAGGCGTGATTACGGCTTAATTTCCCTCCATACACACACACACATTACTAACCCTGTGTTAACAGTGTCATCCTTGCTCTGAGCTCAGCACTGTCTGAGTTTAACAAGACATCCTTCAGACGAGAGATGGGCTCCAGGAGTCAATTTGTTACTCTTTGCCAAATTCCTTTGTCTCCTCACTGTTGAATTACTGGGAATGCCCCTTTAATTAGCTGGACGTAAGCCCTGCTTCACAGCCAAGAATGATGGTGAATCATGTGCTGCCCCGTTCTATGTTGTATATCTCAACAGCGCAGTGTACCTGCTCTGTATCTAACCCGTGCTGTACCTGCCCTGGGAGTGTTTGATGGGACAGTGTAGAGGGAGCTTTACTCTGTATCTAACCCATGCTGTACCTGCTCTGGGAGTGTTTGATGGGACAGTGTAGAGGGAGCTTTACTGTGTATCTAACCCGTGCTGTTCCTGCCCTGGGAGTGTTTAATGGGACAGTATAGAGGGAGCTTTACTCTGTATCTAACCCGTGCTGTTCCTGCCCTGGGAGTGTTTGATGGGACAGTGTAGAGGGAGCTTTACTCTGTATCTAACCCGTGCTGTACCTGCCCTGGGAGTGTTTGATGGGACAGTGTAGAGGGAGCTTTACTCTGTATCTAACCCGTGCTGTACCTGCCGTGGGAGTGTTTGATGGGACAGTGTAGAGGGAGCTTTATACTCTGTATCTAACGCGTGCTGTACCTGCCCTGGGAGTGTTTGATGGGACAGTGTCGAGGGAGCTTTACTCTGTATCTAACCCGTGCTGTACCTGCCCTGGGAGTGTTTGATGCCGACACTAGGCGATTCAATGGAAAAGTGTTCCAATTCCCCAGTAATAACACCACCTTCTCTGATGAACATAAATTGACCAGTAAAGAGAAGCAACAATCAATGCTGTGATGGCACGAGTTAGATTTGAAATTCTGCTCCTTTTATAAAAAACCTGTAACATTCCCCTTATCTCCATTTGCCAGACGGAAAATCATTTACTCAGGGCTGCGTTAGTCTCTGCATCTCTGCTAATAGGCTGCATTGAGCGAGGGATAACTGTGGGTTTATGTCATCTCCGTAACACAGCTTTGGACTGTGCCAGTTGACAAGGTCAAGCTCCTTATATTCAATGGATAATTTTTTTTTTAATTGGTACGTTTCGGGGATTTTTGACTGATTCCAGGGAAGTGTTCTTCCTGAAAGTTATTTTTTTAAGTGGACCACCCAAGGAATAGAAGGATATGCCGATGGGGTGAGATGAAGAGGGGTGGGCAGAGGCTCGTGTGGAGCATAAACACAGGCACCGACCAGTTGGGCCGAATGGCCTGTTTCTGTGCTGTAAATTCTGTGTAAAAAGAAAGACTTGCATTTCTATAGCGCCTTTTACGACCTCAGGATGTCCCAAAGTGCTTTACAGCCAATGACGTACTTTTTGAAGTGTAGTCACTGTTGTAATGTAGGAAACGCGGCTGCCAATTTGCGCACAGCAAGCTCCCACAAACAGCAAAGTGATAATGGCCAGATAATCTGTTTTTGTGAGGTTGATTGAGGGATAAATATTGGCCGCAGGACTCCGGGGAAATAGTGGCCGTGGGATCTTTTATGTCCACCTGAGAGAGCAGACGGGGCCTCGGTTTAATGTCTCATTCGAAAGACAGCACCTCTGACAGTGCGGCACTCCCTCAGCACTGCACTGGGAGTGTCAGCCTGGATTTTTGTGCTCAAGTCTCTGGAGTGGGACTCGAACCCACGACCTTCTGACTTGGAGGTGAGAGTGCTGCCCACTGAGCCACAGCAGGAAGGATTCGAGAGATTAGTACGGATGGGAAATTTATTGTGTCTTACTCTCCTTCCATCAAACTCGATATGCACCTCACTACAGCATCTAACTGCACCTTGAATGATTGTAGACTTTCTGTCGCTGCTCTCCTTCCTGGCGATCTTTCCAGGTATTGGTCACTCTAGTTGAAGACATGTTTCCTGATACAGACCCAGGGATGCCAACCCTCCAGGATTGCCCTGGAGACTCCGGGAATTGGACATTGAGTGGCAGGACACTGCTGCCGACAACCCAGGAGAAAAGTTATAGGGGCAATGAAAGATTGTGTGTTTTTTTTTCATTTTCTATGAACAATTCTGTTTCCTAGTTATAAAAATATCGGAGATCGGGGAAAAACGGCTGTTTGACTGACGGTCAAGAACCATCCAATCGGGTAACGAAGAGTTTGTTCGCTTTCTGATTGGCCGCGGGAAGGCGGGGCGCTGCGAGGACGGACTTGTCAGGCGTCCAATAGAAGGAGAGAGGGGGCGGGGCGGATGGAGGTCATGTGATGAAACCTCCAGGAATACGTCCAACCAGAGCTGGCGACCCCTGTGTCCCCTTGTTGCGGTTTCAGTTGACAGGGTGCCTGCGCTTCGATGGACAGGCCGAAACTTCCCCGTGCCTGCTGGCTGTAAGGATGGGGAATGAGTTGGGCAATCTCAATCCAGCTCCTGGGCAGGGGCCCACAGTAGACAGCCCGCTCCTCCTGGCACTAATTGGCACTGTCACAAAGACAGGCCTAAGGATAGTTGGTTTGGGAAATATTACATTAGAGAGAGTTCTTATGGGGCTGTGGTGCATTGCTGGCGATACGAGAATCGGGTGGGAAGGTGGAGTTGAGGTCGAAGATCAGCCATGATCTTATTGAATGGCGGAGCGGGCTCGAGGGGCCGAATGGCCGATTCCTGCTCCTAATTCTTATGTTCTTATGTAACGGAGGAAGCTTTGCCGTGCATTTGGCTGTGCTTTACTTCACCTGGAGCGGTTTGATGCTGACATTGGCTTGTCTGAAGAGGTCCATTCCCCAGCACTGACACCCCTCCCATTGATAAAGAATCATCGTAGAGCATATTAATGTTACACAGATTGAAACATAGACTAAAAACATAATTTTACTAGTTCTCTCATTGCAAAAAAGAAAAAAACATTGGTAGTGGTTCCACTCGATATCTTGTCCGCCTCTGTAAGGTTGCCTCTCATTCGCCACCAATGAAGGCTGAAGATTTTTGAATATTCCTCAGGGACAAGTACAATGGTGTGCGCTGCCATGTCATGTTAGACAACAACAACCTGCATTCATATAGCGCCTTGAACATAGTAAAACATCCCAAGGCCCTTCACAGGTTATACCGAGCCACATAAGGAGATATTAGCCAGCATAATTCACACTTCATCCAGAGCCATCCTTTGTTTCTTAACCTGTCCCATTACCATCTCCTTTTGCCTTGAATATCTCTTAATGTCTCTTAACCTCTTCTGCCTTCTATCCTATCACAGACCTTCCCTTTTGTTCTTTCATCCCCTCCCCCCTTTCCCAGCCCCTGCACTTGCTTAAAAATCTGTTCCATTTCCTGCTTTTTTCCAGTTCTGACGAAAGGTCATCGACCTGAAACGTTAACCCTGTTTCTCTCTTCACAGATGCTGCCTGACCTGCTGAGTATCTCCAGCATTTTCTGTTTTTATTTCAGATTTCCAGCATCTGCAGTATTTTCTTTTTGTAAGGAGATATTAGGGCAGGTGACCAAAAGCTTGGTCAAAGAGGTATAGAAGCATAGAAGATAGGAGCAGGAGTAGGCCATTCGGCCCCTCGAGCCTGCTCCGCCATTTAATGAGATCATGGCTGATCATCCAAATTCAGTACCCTGTCCTTGCTTTCTCCCCATATCCCTTGATCCCTTTAGCCTTAAGAAATATATCTATCTCCTTCTTGAATATATTTAATGAATTGGCCTCAACTGCCTTCTGTGGTAGAGAATTCCACAGGTTCACCACTCTCTGGGTGAAGAAATTCCTCCTCATCTCAGTCCTAAATGGCTTACCCCTTATCCTTAGACTGTGACCTCTGGTTCTGGACTCCCCCGCCATCGGGAACATCCTTCCTGCATCTAGTCTGTCTAGTCCTGTTAGAATTTTATAAGTTTCAATGAGATCCCCTCTCATTCTTCTAAACTCTAGCGAATATAAGCCTAATCGACCCAATCTCTCTTCATACGTCATTCCTGCCATCCCAGGTATCAGTCTGGTAAATCTTCGCTGCACTCCCTCCATGGCAAGAACATCCTTCCTCAGATAAAGCGACCAAAACTGCACACAATACTCAAGGTTTGGTCTCACCAAGGCCTTGTAGGTTTTAAGGAGCATCTTAAAGGAGGAGAGAGGCGGAGAGATTTAGGGAGGGAATTCCAGAGCTTAGGGCACGGCTGTCAATGGTGGAGCGATGAAAATCGGGGATGTGCAAGAAGCCAGAATTGGAGGAGCGCAGAGATCTCGGGGGTGCTGTGGGGCTGGAGGAAGTTACAGAGATAGGGAGGGGGCGAGGCCACAGAGGGATTTGAAAACAAGGATGAGAATTTTTAAATTGAGGTGTTGCTGGGCCGGGAGCCAATGTAGATCAGCGAGCTCGGGGGTGATGGGTGAACGGGACTTGGTGTGAGTTAGGACACGGATAGCAGGAGTTTTGAATGAGCTCAAGTTTACGGAGGGTGGAAGATGGGAGGCCGGACAGGAGTGCGTTGGAATAGTCGAGTCTGGATGAGGGTTTCAGCAGCAGATGGGCTGAGGTGGAGATACACGATGTTACAGAGGTGGAAGTAGGCGGTCTTTGTGATGGAGCGGAGATGTGGTCGGAAGCTCATCTCGGGGTCAGATAGGACATCAAGGTTGCAAACAGTCTGGTTCAGCCTCAGACCGTTGCCAGGGAGAGGGATGGAGTCGGTGGCTCGGGAACGGAGTTTGTGGCGGGGACTGAAGACAATGGCTTTGGTCTTCCCAATATTTAATTGGAGGAAATTTCTGCTCATCCAGGACTGGGTGTCATACAGGCAGCGTGACAAATCAGAGGCAGTGGAGGGGGTGAGAGAGGTGGTGGTGAGGTCGAGCTGGGTATCGTGAGCGTACATGTGGAACCTGACGTGGTTATCTCGATATCTTGTACGTCTCTGTCGGGTCCACTCTCCACCTCTCCAGGCTGAAGAGTTTTGCGTCATTCTCTAACCTTTCTTCAGGGCCAGGTACCATGGTGTGTGTTGGCACGTCACGTTAGACAGGAGATCTGTGCCACTCGCCCTAAGCCTCTGTAACCTCTGGCTGTTTCTTTTGCTGCGGATTCAAGGTAATTTTCAAACTGGACAGAAACATCTAACGGAGAGCTGCCAGGCTCTGATTAAAGCAGGAGATTTAACTGAAAGCAGTGCTTTTAAATCTGTACAGTCGTGGATTTTGGATTAACATAAAAATAAGCCTTGTGACCGATCAGTCTGACAGGAAAGATGCGATACAGCAATGACCTTAGCCCTGTAACCGGGGTTCAGGAGCAATCAATGGGCGAAGAAATGCAGCAACAATCACAACTGAGCAATTGGTTTGGTGTTTGATATATTAAACTGGGTAATCCCTCCTCGGTTTAAGCCAGTACTCCATGTTTCCCGATATCGTTGGACCAAAACAGAAATACTTTCTTTTGTTTAACCCTTAGGCAGCCAGCAGGGTTCAAGGGAAATCAACAGCAACAACAACAACTTGTATTTATATAGCGCCTTTAACGTAGTAAAACGTCCCAAGGCGCTTCACCGGGGCGATTATCAAACAAAATTTGACACCGAGCCACATCAGGAGATATTAGGACAGGTGACTAAAAGCTTAATCAAAGAGGTAGGTTTTAAGGAGCGTCTTAAAGGAGAGGAGAGAGGCGGAGAGGGTTTAGGGAGGAAATTCCAAAGCTTAGGGCCAGGGCAGCTGAAGGCACGGCCGCCAATGGTGGAGCGATTAAAATAGGGGATGCGCAAGAGGCCAGAATTGGAGGAGCACGGAGATCTCAGGAGGGTTGTAGGGTTGGAGGCGGTTACAGAGATCGGGAGGGATTTGAACATGATGATGAGAATTTTAAAATTGAGACGTTGCCGGACCGGGAGCCAATGTAGGTCAATGAGCGCAGGGGCGATCTCCCTGATCCCAGCAGTTTTGGCAATTTTCACCTGACACCGAGACAGACTTTACAATATCAAATTACTAATAAACAGACATTAGTAGGTTTATTCCTGCAGTCTTATCCTTCCCTGATGAAAGCACGATCTAAGGGAACAGGTGCTGCAGGAGGTTAGACACTGAGCTTTGACCTCCAGCCCAGGATTATGGGATGAAGGTCCCCTCTGTCTGCTGGCTGTAAGGACCTCTGTGGAATGAGTTGTCCAGTCTCAGCCCAGCTCCTAGTGGTCATGGGCATAGCACGAAACCGCCCCACAATTTGGCACTAGTTGTCATCGCCACTCAGAAAGGGGAGAGGGATAAACCCGGCAACTACAGGCAATGTTCCCCCAATTCTAAATTTGGGTGCGCGGTCCCTTTAACGGCTGTGCGGCCTGTTCAAAGTTAGGCGCATGCGCGAAATTTCACACCAGTAGGCTGCGCGGGACCAGCAGACGGCTGTGCGGCCACGCCGCTTAGAGGCAATGTTGACTACAGGCTAATCAGACGCATGTCGGCGGTGGTGAAACATTAATCTGGGACAAAATGAACATGGGTTGATAAATGAAAGCCAGCACGGATTTGTTAAAGGCAAATCATGTTTGACTAACTTGATTGAGTTCTTCGATGAAGTATCGGAGAGGGTTGATGAGGGTAGTGCGGTTGATGTTGTGTATATGGACTTTCAAAAGGCGTTTGATAAAGTACCGCATAATAGACTTGAAGCCCATGGGATTAAAGGGACGGTGGCTGCCTGGATTCGAAATTGGCTAAGGGACAGAAAGCAGAGAGTAGCGGTGAACGGTTGTTTTTTCAGACTGGAGGGAGGTATACAGTGGTGTTCCCCAGGGGTTGATGTTGTGACCACTGCTCTTTTTGATATATGTTAATGACCTGGACTTGGTATACAGAGTATCATTTAAAAGTTTGTGGATGACACAAAAGTCAGAAACGTAGTAAACAGTGAGGAGGATAGTAACAGACTTCAGGAGGACATAGACAGGATGGTGAAATGGGCGGACACGTGGCAGATTAAATTTAATGCAGAGAAGTGTGAAGTGATACATTTTGGTAGGAAGAATGAGGAGAGACAATATAAACTAAAGGGTACAATTCTAAAGCAGGTGCATGAACAGAGAGACCTGGGGGTGTTTGTGCACAAATCATTGAAGGTGGTTAACAAAGCAGTTAATAAAGCTTATGGGATCCTGGGCTTTATAAACAGAGGCAGAGAGTACAAAAGCCAGGAAGTTATGCTAAACCTTTATAAAAAAACTGGTTCGGCCCCAGCTGGAGTATTGTGTCCAATTCTAGACGCCGCACTTTAGGAAGGAGGGTGCAGAGGAGATTTACCAGAATGGTACCAGGGATGAGGGACTTCAGTTATGTGGAGAGACTGGAGAAGCTGGGATTGTTCTCCTTAGAGCAGAGAAGGTTAAGGGGAGATTAAATGGAGGTGTTTAAAATCATGAGGGGTTTTGATGGAGTAAATAAGGAGAAACTGTTTCCAGTGGCAGGAGGGTCGGTGACCAGAGGACACAGATTGAAGGTAATTGGCAAAAGAACCAGAGGGGAGATGAGGAAAACAATTTTTACACAGCGAGTTGTTGTGATCTGGAATGCGCTGCCTGAAAGGGCTGTGGAAGCAGATTCAATAGTAACTTTCAAAAGGGAATTGGATAAATACTTGAAAAGGAAAAATTTGCAGGGCTATGGGGAAAGAGCAGGGGGGAGTGGGACTAATTGGAGAGCTCTTTCAAAGAGCCAGCACAGGCACGATGGGCCGAATGGCCTCCTCCTGTGCTGTATCATTCTCTGATTCTATGACAGGCCTAAGGAAGGTTAGTAAATGTTACTGGTTTTTTTTTTAGCACAGTGGTAGTGCCACTACTGTGGAGAGGAGACTTTGTCTTCACACGGACAGTGCAGTGGTCACTCCCACCAATGCTATTGTGGACAGACATGTCCGCGGTAGGTAGGTTGGTGAAGATCAGGTCAAGTAGGTTGTGCGGCACGGTGGTATAGTGGTTACTGGACTAGTGATGGTACTACCGAGCCACTCTTGGTGATGGACATCGAATCCCCCGTTACACAGAGTACATTCGATGCTCTGGCTTCGTTCGGTGCTTCCCTTAAGCGATGTTTAGCGTGGAGGAGTACCGATTCATCAGTTGTGGGGACGGGGGTGTTAGGCGGGGATCAGTAGGAGGTCTGGGGGTGCTTTTCTTGTTGAGGTGCATTGTTGGCGAGCCTAGCTTTGCTAAAACCTGGAGTCGAGGTTTTAATACTCACAGTGGCCACCAGCACTGACGGTGGTGCAGTGGTTCTGTTACTGAACTAATAATCCAGGGAGCAGAAGTTCAAATCCCACCAAGGGCAGTTTGAGAATTTGAATTCAGTTTTTAAAAATCTGGAAATAAGAAGCTGGTCTCAGTAAAAGTGACCCTGATTCTGTCGGATTGTCGTGAAAACCCATCTGGTTCACTGATGTCCTTTAGGGAAGGAAACCTGCCGTCCTTACCCGGTCTGGGCCTATATGTGACTCCAGACCCACAGCAATGTGGTTGACTCTTTACTGGCCTCTGAAGTGACCCAGCGAGTCACTCAGTTTATATGAAACTCTGGGCAATAAGAGACTTGCATTTTTACAGCACCTTTCACCACCTCAGGACGTCCTAAAGCGCTTTACAGCCAATGAAGTACTTTTGAATGTAGGAAACACAGCAGCCAATTCGCACTTTGGGACATTCTGAGGTTGTGAAAGATGTTATATTAATGCAAGTTCTTTCTATCGTACAGAAAAATCACCCTATTTCCGTCTGTTTATGTAACTGTGTTTCGGCTTTATCTGCCCGGCTCTTATCGTTGTTCCTTTCTATTTTTTACTGTCTCATCTTCCTCCCTCTCTGAATATCTCTGAGACACTAAAAATAGATAAGCCGAGTTTTTTTGGTTATTTTTATTCGTTTTTATGGGATGTGGGCGTCGCTGGCAAAGCCAGCATTTATTGCCCGTCCCCAATGCTGCAGACAGACCTGGAGTGGGTCTATTTAAAACGCTGGATTAACTCTAACGAACAAAATTAACTGTAAAATCACAGTAATTATAAAATCATCGTTTACTGGCTCTGTGTGAGTGTGTGGGGGTGGGGTGGGGGAGCAGGGGGTGGTGGGGGACAGGGAGAGGCCTGTGGGGATATAAATGTGGAAGAAATTTTTTGATATGATGAAGGGAGTGAAAGGCACAGAAAAGGCCATTAGTAACAGTTGGATTCCGACCTGCTGTTCGAGGCTGGCTTTGGTGCACAAGTAATGGAGCAAAACTGATCGCAGGTCACGTGGGAAGAAGAGAGCAAGAGAATAACTTTGAGAGGATAGGTCTGACAAACAGAATAGCGAGCAGGCACACTTCCTCCTGCAGCACATTGCAGGAAATCTCGCTAATTATAACAAATCCTCAACAGTGGGAACCTTGCTGCAATGCTGCAGCAAGTCAGTAATTCAACTCCATTTCCCAGCCTAAAATCAGGCCACGGGTCTCAGAATTTCCCGGCGCGATGTGCGATGCCCAAACAGGGCCGCAAGTGCCCCGGGCACCATATTGGCTCAGGCGGCTTTTAGTCGTCCAGGGCGCTCGCCTGAAACAGGCGCCAGGCTCCTCAAATATGCAAATCGGGGTCCTAGATATGCGGAATCCTGCCACCTATGGGCGGAGCCTGCTCGGCCAGTCGCCCCTGGGCTTTGAGCAGCCTGGCCGGCGGTCCTCAAAGGAAACGCTCCTTCTGGGTCCACCGAAATACTCCGGCCTGCAGTAGGCCCGTTTAGGACTCCTCCCCGTCCTGGCTTGTCTACCTACCACTTCCTGGCCACACCCCACCCTCCCCGACCGACCAACCCCTTCCCCGCAAATGCAAATATTATCCCACGGATTTCCCGTCCTCCTCGACCATTTCGTGTCTGCCGCTTGCCGGCGGTGTTTAAACGAGGCCTCAATTTGGCTCGAGCTCTGCCTGACTGTGGACCCATTTTGGGCGCAAGTCGATTCTCGGTGCGCGTAACCATTGTCCCAAAGAACGCGGCCTCGATTTTTGGGGGGGAAGATGGGAATTGTGCAGGCGAGTCCCAGTAATGGGCGACGCACTCGGGAGAGTCCGGGGACATGGATGACAGGCCAATGTTAATGGCAGGGCATCATTAACATAATGATCCCTGAGTCCCCACGCTCCTGTATATATATTATATAATAACACACCGTGTGTTACTGGGTATAACACTCCTGTATATATTATATAATAACACCCCGTGTGTTACTGGGTATAACGCTCCTGTATATATTATATAATAACACCCCGTGTGTTACTGGGTATAACGCTCCTGTATATATTATATAATAACACCCCGTGTGTTACTGGGTATAACGCTCCTGTATATATTATATAATAACACCCCGTGTGTTACTGGGTATAACGCTCCCGTATATATTATATAATAACACGCCGTGTGTTACTGGGTATTACGCTCCTGTATATATTATATAATAACACACCGTGTGTTACTGGGTATTACGCTCCTGTATATATTATATAATAACACCCCGTGCGTTACTGGGTATAACGCTCCCGTATATATTATATAATAACACGCCGTGTGTTACTGGGTATTACGCTCCTGTATATATTATATAATAACACACCGTGTGTTACTGGGTATAACGCTCCTGTATATATTATATAATAACACACCGTGCGTTACTGGGTATAACGCTCCTGTATATATTATATAATAACACCCCGTGTTACTGGGTATAACGCTCCTGTGTTTATTATATAATAACACCCCGTGTTACTGGGTATAACACTCCTGTATATATTATATAATAACACACCGTGCGTTACTGGGTATAACGCTCCTGCATATATTATATAATAACACACCGTGTGTTACTGGCTATAACACTCCTGTATATATTATATAATAACACGCCATGCGTTACTGGGTATAATGCTCCTGTATATATTATATAATAACACACCATGCGTTACTGGGTATAACGCTCCTGTATATATTATATAATAACACACCGTGCGTTACTGGGTATAACGCTCCTGTATATATTACATAATAACACACCGTGTGTTACTGGGTATATCGCTCCTTTTTATATATTATATAATAACACACCGTGCGTTACTGGGTATAACGCTCCTTTTTATATATTATATAATAACACACCGTGCGTTACTGGGTATAACGCTCCTTTTTATATATTATATAATAACACACCGTGCGTTACTGGGTATAACACTCCTGTATATATTATATAATAACACACCGTGTGTTACTGGGTATAACGCTCCTGTATATATTATATAATAACACACCGTGTTACTGGGTATAACGCTCCTGTATATATTATATATTAACACCCCGTGTGTTACTGGGTATAATGCTCCTGTATATATTATATAATAACACACCGTGTGTTACTGGGTATAACGCTCCTGTATATATTATATAATAACACACCGTGTGTTACTGGGTATAACACTCCTGTATATATTATATAATAACACACCGTGTGTTACCGGGTATAATGCTCCTGTATATATTATATAATAACACACCGTGTTACCGGGTATAACGCTCCTGTATATATTATATAATAACACACCGTGCGTTACTGGGTATAATGCTCCTGTATATATTATATAATAACACACCGTGCGTTACCGGGTATAATGCTCCTGTATATATTATATAATAACACACCGTGCGTTACTGGGTATAACACTCCTGTATATATTATATAATAACACACCGTGTGTTACTGGGTATAACGCTCCTGTATATATTATATAATAACACACCGTGCGTTACCGGGTATAACGCTCCTGTATATATTATATAATAACACACCATGCGTTACCGCGTATAACATTCCCGTGTATATTATATAATAGCACACCGTGCGTTACTGGGTATAACACATAGAAACATAGAAAAATAGGAGCAGGAGTAGGCCATTCGGTCCTTCGAGCCTGTTCCGCCATTCAATATGATCATGGCTGATCCTCTATCTCAATACCATGATCCCGCTCTCTCCCCATACCCCTTGATGCCTTTTGTGTCTAGAAATCTATCTACCCCCTTCGTAAATATATTCAGTGACTCGGCCTCCACAGCCTTCTGTGATTGAGAATTCCACAGGTTCACCACAATCTGAGTGAAGAAATTTCTCCTCATCTCAGTCCTAAATGTCCTACCCCGTATCCTGAGATGGTGACTCCTCGTTCTAGAACCCCCAGCCAGGGGAAACATCCTCCCTGCATCCAGTCTGTCCAGCCCTGTCAGAATTTTATACGTTTCAATGAGATCCCCTCTCATTCTTCTAAACTCTAGTGAATACAGGCCTAGTCAACCCAATCTCTCATACGACAGTCCTGCCATCCCAGGAATCAGTTGGGTGAACATTCGCTGCACTCCCTCTATGGCAAGTATATCCTTTCTTAGGTAAGGAGACCAAAACTGCACATAGTACTCCAGGTGTGGTCTCACCAAGGCCCTGTATAACTGTAGTAAGACATTCTTGCTCCTGTACTCAAATCCTCTTGCAATGAAGGCCAACATACCATTTGCCTTCCTAACTGCTTGCTGCACCTGCATGTTTGCTTTCAGTGACTGGTGTACAAGGACACCCAGGTCCCTTTGTACATCAACATTTCCCAATCTTTCACCATTTAAATAATACTCTGCCTTTCTGTTTTTCCTACCGAAGTGGATAACTTCACATTTATCCACGTTATACTGCATCTGCCATGTATTTGCCCAGTCACTCAACTTGTCTAAATCGCCTTGGAGCCTCTTTGCATCCTCCTCACAACTCACAATCCCAAATAATTTCGTGTCATCAGCAAACTTGGAAATATTACATTTGGTTCCCTCATCCAAATCATTGATATATATTGTGAATAGCTGGGGCCCAAGCACTGATCCCTGCGGTACCCCACTAGTCACCGACTGCCACCCCGAAAAAGACCCATTTATTCCTACTCTCTGTTTCCTGTCTGTTAACCAATTTTCAATCCATGCCAGTAAATTACCCCCAATCCCATGAGCTTTAATTTAGCACACTAACCTCTTATGTGGGATTTTATCAAAGGCCTTCTGAAAATCCAAATACACCACATCCACTGGTTCTCCCTTATCTATTCTACCAGTTACATTCTCAAAAAACTCCAGTAGGTTTGTCAAACATGATTTCCCTTTCATAGATCCATGTTGACTTTGTCTAATCCCGTTGATATTTTCTAAGTATCCTGTTATCACATCCTTTATGATAGACTCTAGCATTTTCCCTACTACTGATGTTAGGCTAACCGGTCTGTAGTTCCCTGTTTTCTCTCTCCCTCCTTTTTTAAATAGTGGGGTTACATTTGCCACCCTCCAATCTGCAGGAACTGTTCCATAATCTATAGAATTTTGGAAGATGACAACCAATGCATCCACTATTTCCATGGCTACCTCTTTTAGTACTCTGGGATGCAGATTATCAGGCCCTGGGGATTTATCGGCTTTCAGTCCCATTAATTTCTCAAGCACTATTTTTATACTAATACTAATTTCCTTTAATTCCTCCTTCTCACTAGACCCTTGGTTCCCTAGCATTTCTGGGAAGTTATTTGTGTCCTCTTCCGTGAAGACAGAACCAAAGTATTTGTTTAATTGCTCAGCTATTTCCTTGTTCCCCATTATAAATTCTCCCATTTCTGACTGTAAGGGACCTACATTTGTCTTCACTAATCTTTTTCTTTTTACATACTTGAAGCTTTTACAGTCCACTTTTATGTTCCTCGCAAGTTTACTCTCATACTCTATTTTTCCCCTCTTAATCAATCTCTTGATCCTTTTTTGCTGAACTCTAAACTGTTCCCAATCCTCAGGCTTGCTACTTTTTCTGGCAACTTTATATGACTCCTCATCGGATCTAATACTATCCTTAATTTCTTTTGTTAGCCATGGTTAGGTCGCTTTTCCTTTTGTGTTTTTGCGTCAGAAAGGAATGTATAACTGTTGCAATTCATGCATTCGTTCCTTAAATGTTAGTCATTGCCTATCCACCGTCATGCCTTTTAATGGAGCTCCCCAATCTATCATAGCCAACTCACTCCTCATACCTTTGTAGTTTCCTTTGTTTAGATTTAGGACCCTTGTTTTGGATTGGACTTCTTCACTTTCCATCATAATGAAGAATTCTATCATGTTATGGTCACTCTTCCCTAAAGGACCCCGCACAACAAGATTATTAATTAATCCCTTCTCATTGCACAATACCCAATCTAGGATACCCTGTTCCCTAGTTGGCTCCTCAACGTACTGGTCTAAAAAACCATCTCGTACACACTCCATGGGGTCGATTTTCCCACTGGAGGCGGGATGGAGGCGGGATTTGGTTTGGGTGGGTTTGAAACCCGCCTCCACTGATAGTTTTGAAAAAATTGCGATTTTCCCCTGATTGGCCACTTGATTTCAGAGGTGTGGGTTGCCCTGGGTTAATTAGGGGGAAAAATTCGGTTGATTAGCGCCTCCCATTAACGCCCTAAGAGGGCGTTAATGAGGTGCAAAGCAACTAGCGCCCGAGCGCGGTGATGTTTGCGCCACTCATGAGATTGACCAGACATTTTGCGGCGGCACTAAACACTACTGCCACGATCTCGAGCGTGCAAGGCCCTGGTAGCACCCCAGAGCGGATATTGAGTGGCGCCCCCTGCCTTTCCACCTGCCGCTAGCAACAACAGGTAGAGGGGAACTTTTGCAGTCGGGAAAGAGCTGGGGGAGCGCTATTTAAAGGCGGCCGCTTCCTGACATTTTTTGTCGGCGACATTTTTGCACCGCGCATTCTGAGAGAGAGAGAGAGACTTCTGGAGAGATTCAATGCTGTGTGAAGGAGTTTTGGGTACTGAGCAGCACTTTGCAGGTTCATTTTGATTTGACCTTCCTTGCATCGATTTAGAAGAGACTGTGGGGGCTGCACTGATTCGGGGTGTCGTCCTGCACCTGCAGAATCGAAGGCATCAGAGATGCAGAGAGAGAGTGGCAAACATGGCCAGAGGGAGGAGGGCCAACAGGCCTCTGCACAGGAGACCTTACCCTCCCAGGGTATTCCGGGAGCAATTCTCCTACATTCATTTGTCTGAGGAGCAGTGTTTGCGCAGGCTGCGCTTCAGCAAGGAGGTGGTCACTGAGCTCTGCCACCTGCTGCAACCAGATCTGCAGCCTCAACTGAGGACCAGGACGTCTCTGTCGGTGGCAGTGAAGGTGACACTGGCTCTGAATTTTTATGCCAGCGGCTGCTTTCAAGCATCTACCGGGGACATCGCCAATATCTCCCAGTTCGCTGTCCATTGTTGTATCCGGGAGGTGACAAATGCCCTCTATAAAAGGAGACGCCAGTACATCTCTTTCCCCATGACCCGGGCCAAACAACATGAATGCACATGTGGCTTTGCGAGGATAGCGGGCTTCCCCATGGTGCAGGGCGCCATTGACGGCACGCATGTGGCATTGCGTGCACCACATGAGAATGCAGAGGTATTCCAAAACCGTAAGGGCTACCACTCCTTAAATGTGCAGTTGGTCTGTGACCACAGACAGCTGATACTCGCCGTCAATGCCCGCTATCCTGGCAGCAGCCACGATGCTTTCATCCTGTGCCAGACTGGTGAGCCAGACCTTTTCCAGGCACCGCATCGGCCAAGTTGTTGGCTCCTTAGGGACAAGGGTTATCCACTCTGCACCTGGCTGATGACACCGCGCCATAACCCCAACACCCCTGCCGAGCTGCGGTATAATGAGAGCCATCTCACCACCAGGAACATAATTGAGCAGACGATCGGCATGCTCAAGCAATGGTTCCGCTGTCTGGACCACTCGGGAGGAGCCCTGCAGTACTCTCCTGAGCGAGTCTCCCTCTTGATAGTTGTGTGCTGCATGCTGCATAACCTGGCAATCCTCAGGACCCAGCCAATGCCACCAGGGATTGGTGCACCACCTGAGGAGGAGGAGGAAGAGGAGGAGGATCAGCAGCAGCACCAAGGTGGGAGGGAGGCCCACAATGTTGCCACTGCAAGGGCCGTCCGTCAACGGCTGATAAGAAGCCGCTTCTAGGCCCCTACTCAGAAGATGGCTTCTGGCATGGAGAACAACATCATGGAAAGCAACCCGCAACCCCTACTGCCGGCCAAAGCTGGAATGATTCCAAAGGACAAAAATGTAAATTTTGAATACAACAACTTTTTTCTTTAACAAACTCTGTGTGTGTCATTTATTCAGGACAAACAATTCGAATCAAACACAACAAATCATGAATTAACAGAACTGGTTCTCACAAGATGGAGATAAACGGCAAAACAGTAAACAAATGTAATCACATGAACCTCGACCTTCACTACAAACATTCCCACCATTTATTTAGACCTCCTACTGTTTGCCCTTCGAGGGTGATCTCCATCCCCTGCGCACTTCCCCCCTTCCCACCCTACTGCTCCTCCATAAGGGGGCCCCATTGGCTGCAGCAAGGCTGGTGGAAGGCTGCTGAATGTCAGATGCAGAGACTACAGATGCCCTTGAAGGACGCCCTCGACGAGCTCTGGGCCTGGAGGCCCCGGCTGCAGACTGCACCAACTCTGCATGGGCGGCAGCAGTCTGGGCTGGCTGTGTTGCAGGCGGTGGCAAGTGCAATGGGGAAGTGCCAGTGGTGGGAGCAGGAATGCTGTCATCCTGAGAGAGGACAGCACCTTCCTGCTCGACCGACACACTGGCACTCCCACGGGGCAGCACCTCAGCATCCGGAGCAATCTGCTGGAGCACAGATTGCTGGCCTGCTGCGGCACGATGAGAGCCCCGGGGCAATGTGGCCGAACCAGCGAGGATGGCAGCAGTCAGTGCTTGCGTAACATCAATCTGAGACTGCATGAGAGCAGTCTGAGACTGGATGGCAGCAGCCAGTGACTGAATTGCAGCACTAAGCCGTTGCGTTGCGTCGGCCTGTGCTGCAGCGGAGTGTTCCACACTCCTTGCCAGTCCATCAATGCTTTCGGGCACCCTTGCCATTGCACCCATGAGCTCAGTGTGCATGCTCAAGGCCTGGCTATTCATGGCTGCGATGATGCGCTCCTCCTCTGAGTCCAGTGCAGCAAGACTCGCTGGCCTATTCTCCCTCCAGGGAGATGGCCCCCGAGCTTCCCTACCCCCATGGCGTTGCTGCAGGCCGCTGGGTCCCGGAGCTTCGTCCTCATCAGACCCTTCCCCCCCTGCTCCCCTCCAGGGAAGGCGTGGTCCCAGTGTGGGCATGGGCTCCCTCGGGAGACGCAGGCGGTGAGGCTCCGGCTTCCTCCACCTCCTCGCCTGGGGCGTCGCTGCCACTGGTTGGTTGAGGGACAGGCTGGTCAGCTGGTGGTTCACTATCTGAAAGCAGGGAGGTACAAGAGTGGCTTTAGCGTGAGGACAGGGGGGCAGTAAGGGAGCAAGGACTGGAGACATTTAGTAAGTTGGATTGAAAGTGTAAAAGGCTGGTGTTGTGAGAGAGGAGAGAAAGCTGATGAACTTACCATTGCTGTCCCCAAGGGGGTCGACCTCTCCAGCGGCCACGGCACCTATCACCTGGCTGGCAACGATCCTGTGGTCGCGCGCCTCCAGATCGCTGAGGGTCTGCAGCTCAGCCGGTCCTCCTCCCGTGCGTTGCTGCTGGCGCCTGTTGTGAGATAGCTTGGCCTGCAAGAAAAAGGACGGCGTCTGAGTGAATGTGCAGCCATGGTCGTGCCTGATGTGCCTCCTATAGGTGAATAGCCCTTAATGTATGCAAGGTGTGGAATGTGCGTGTGTGTTTTATGAGATGGCCATAGGTCTTGGATGAGTGTTGGGCATTTGGGTTTTTAAACCCTCTGGGCACAGAGTGAAGTTGAGATGGAGGGATGTAGAGGTATTGAAAAGCAGCCACTCACCCTGACCAGCCTAGTGAGGTCGTTGAACTTCTTCCGACATTGTGTGTGGGTCCTGGGCACCAGGCTCCTCGAGGAGACGTGCTGAGCCACCTCCCTCCAGACTCTTCTATAGTCACGGGGCAATGGCCTCCTGCCACTCTGTGGGTAGAGCACTGCCCTTCGCCGCTCCACTGCGCCAACCAGAGCCACCAAGGCCCGGTCGCTGAAGCGCTGAGCTCTTTCCCTGGGCCTCTCCATTGGTGGTTCCAGCACAATTGATGTACAGGTCTCTCCAGGCTGAGATTCAAGGCTGCAATGAGCAGGGTGTGGCTGGAGTGCAAGATCGACCCTCCCCTTTAAGAACTGGCCGGTGCCAGTGTGTCTGTGTTCCATTGCTGACTGACATCACATGAGCTTCGCCAGCGCTCTGAGGTAGCGCCTCGCTCCTCGGCATTAGCGCCTTAAGACAGGTGTGTAGCACCTGATTTAGCGCTCCAATCACCTCCAGGGGCGATAGAGGCCAAGTTTGCAGTTGGAGGCGATAATTAGCGCCAGGCGCTAAACTTTGCGCCCGGCCGATAATTGCGCCCCAAACGGGGCGATACCGAATTTCTCCCCTTAGTGTTTTGGGACTGAGACTCGCCTCTGCTGACATCACTATTCCAGCCTGATTTAAGGGCTGTTTGCTGTCTTGGATCATTCCACTGGATTTCTGCTGATGCTGCACCACCTGCAACATATTCTGAGAAACCACTATGTCCAATTCCAAGGCAAGGGCCTCCCCGAGGTTCTTGGATGAGGCGCTGCAAATGTTGGTTGAGGGGGTGACAGCAAGCAGGGAGGTGCTCTTTCACTCATCTGGGAGGAAGAGGCCTCCCAAAGAAACCAAGGCTATGTGGGTCCAGCTGGCAAGGGATATAACCTCCAGATCTGTGTGCAGTTGGGTGAATGTTTATGTGTATTGATGAAATGCCATCCCTGTTGGAAAGCATTAAAATGATTTGATGCTCGAAGGGCCGGATGGCCTACTCCTGCTCCTATCTTCATCTCCTATCTTCTATGTTCTTCCGCCTTAGGCAGCTCCACATTGTGGGCTCCGCGACACTTGCATTGTCAGGTTGGTGGCCAGAGCGAAAGGAGGCCAGAGAGTCATGTCCATTGTCAATGATGTCTTAAGATGGAGCCAAGGACATGTGCCAACTTGGCCAACCTATGCAAATCTGGCCAGGATAAGTTCATACCTTGCATCACGGGCAGCCATGTGCTCGCGTGCTGCCGCTGCTGCTGGTTGATAGACCGGCGCTCTGTCCTCCTCCTGCGCCTCCTCCTCCTCATCCTCATCTGAGGAGGGCTGGAACTGAGACACTTGCTCATCAGGAAGCTGCAAGCCACGACGCTGTGTCATGTTGTGCAGCGCACAGCAGACCATGACCATTCTGGAGACCCTGTATGGTGTATACTGCAGGGCTCCACCTGATCGGTCAAGGCAACGGAAGCACATCTTCAGCAAGCCAATGGTTTGCTCTATGATGGACCTGGTCGAAGTGTGGCTGGCGTTGTAGCGCTCTTCAGCCTCGTTAGCTGGCCTCCTGATCGGCGTCATTATCCACTTCTTCAGGGGGTAGCCTTTGTCACCAAGGAGCAATCCGTTAAGTTGGTTTGGTGGATTGAAAAGCAGAGAAACATTGGAGTGCCGCAGGATGAAAGAGTCATGGCAACTTCCACAGAACTTGGCGCAAACATGCAAGAACTCCTTCTTGTGGTACATTGAGGGAGTGGAAGCCCTTTCGGTTGACAAAGATAGCTGGGTTGTGATGGGGTGCCCTAAGGGCCACATGTGTGCAGTCTATGATGCCCTGCACCCTTGGCAAGCCTGCCATATTTGCAAAGCCGACCGAACGGGCGGTTATACTTGCTTCATCCCTTGTGAACTGGATGTAATTGTGCGCCTTTGCGAAAAGGGCATCGGTAACCTGCGTGATGCAACTGTGGGCGGCCGACTGGGAGATGCCGCTGATGTCTGGTGATGATCCCTGGAAGGAGCCTGAGGCAAAGAAGTTGAGTGCAGTGGTGACTTGGACAGCCACTGGTAAGGGTTGTCCACCCGCTCCTCTGGGCACCAGGTCTTGCTGCAGCAGTGCGCAGATCTCTCGGACAACCTCTCGCGAAAGTCTCAGCCTCCTTTGGCACTGCTGCTCACTCATGTTGAGGTAGCTCATCCTTTGTCTGTAAACACTCTGTCGGGGGTATCTCCTGCGGCGACGTGCCTCGATGCGCTGGCACCTTCTGCCCTGTGCAGCATCAGGTGGCTGAGCAGGAGGTTGGGGCTCCTGCTGCTGTTGCTGCTGAGCTGCCTGGTTCTGCTGCTGCCGTTGCTGCTCCTCATCCGAATCTGAGCTCCATGGTGAAAGGAAATGAATGGTTCCCATGCTGCTGGCAGATGCCTCCGTTGGGGAAGCGCTCAGTCCAAGTGGGGAGAGGGTCTTCCAAGGAGGTCCCACAGTTGATAGATACAAGCTGCAGCACCTCCGACTTCAGAAGGCCTGCTAAAAATGCTGAAAGACTTTTTAAAGCAAAGTTCTGCCACCTGCAACTAATCCCTGGTGAAATCTACGATTTAATGGTGGAGCTGTAGCTGTGAGGAGACCACCCACTTGTCAACCCATTTGCCAGGTTTAGCTGGCGTGGTTTAGGAGGGTCGTGGAACACGCCGAAATGGTCAAAAAATAACGAGGGCCTCTCAAAATAGGCTTAGAGAGGCCCCTTAACAGCTGGCCAGCTGGAGGCGGGACCATTTCCCGCCCTGCAAAACCGGCACCGGCAGAATTCCGCGGAGGCGGGTTGGAGGCGGGTTCTGAACCCGCACTCGTTGTTTCCGATTTTCCCGCCTTTCCCGCCTCCAAACCCACCTCCTCGGGGCTCAGAAAATCGCCCCCTCGGAATTCACCCTCCACAGTATTATTGCTAATTTGGTTTGGCCAGTCTATATGTAGATTAAAGTCACCCATGATTACTGTAGTACCCTTGTTACATGAATCTCTAATTTCCTGTTTGATGCCGTCCCCTACATTACCACAACTGTTTGGAGGCCTATAGACAACTCCCACCAATGTTTTCTGCCCCTTGGTGCTTCTTAGCTCCACCCAGACTGATTCTACATCTTGATTTTCTGAGCCAATATCCTTTCTCACTATTGCTCTGATTTCATCCTTTAATAACACCACCCCACCTCCTTTTCCTTTTTGCCTGTCCTTCCTAAATATCAAATATCCTTGGATATTCAGCTCCCAGCCTTGGTCACCCTGCAGCCATGTCTCCGTAATCGCAATTATATCATATCCGTTTACATCTATTTGTGCTGTTAATTCGTCTACCTTATTATGAATGCTTCGTGCATTCAGATACAGTGCATTTAGATTTGTCTTTTTAACATTTTTAGACAGTCTGACATTTTTTTGTACTATGGCCGCATTTGTCTTATTACCATTTTTTCTTAACCGAACCTATTTGTTAGTGCACTCCTTTGTTTGTACGCTCTGTCCCTTCCTGAAACAATCTGGTTATCCTTACCCAAATCACTTTCCTGCACTGCTTCCTTGTCTTTTCTCTTTAGCATTCTTGATTTCTCTCCACCAGGACCCTCCCCCCACTATTTAGTTTAAAGCCCTATCTACCTCCCTAGTTATTCAATTTGCTAGAACTCTGGTCCCAGCATGGTTCAGGTGTAGTCCATCCCAACGGAACACCTCTCTCTTTCCCCAGTAGTGGTGCCAGTGACCCACGAATCGAAACCCAATTCTCCCACACCAATCTTTGAGCCACGCATTCATCTCCCTGATCCTATTGATCCTATGCCAATTTGCTCGTGGCTCCGGTAATAATCCAGAGATTATGACCTTTGTGGTTCTGCTTTTTAATTTAGTCCCTAGCTGCTCAAACTCTCTCAGCAGAACCTCTTTCTTTCTCCTACCCATGTCATTGGTACCTACGTGGACCACGACAACTGGATCCTCCCCCTCCCACTCCAAGTTCTTCTCCAGCCTTTACCCTGGTACCGGGTAGGCAACACAGCCTTTGGGACTCACGCTCCTGGCTGCAGAGAACAGTGTCTATTCCCCTAACTATACTGTCGCCTACTACAACCACCTTCCTTTTTACTCCCCCCACTTGGTCAGTTTGCTCGTCCTCCCCGCAGTCCCCGCACTTGTCCACAAGGGTTGCAAGAACCTCGAATCTATTGGACAAGTGCAGGGACTGAGGCTCCTGCTATACTACCTCCTGGATCCCCGTACCTGCCTCACTCGCAGTCACACCCTCCTGTCCCTGACCACGTGTCAATTCTAAAGTATTTAATCTAAGGGGTGTGGCTGCCTCCTGGAGCAAAAGGTCCAGGTAACTTTCTCCCTCCCTGATGTCTCGCAATGTCTGCAGCTCGGACTCCAGCTCCTCAACTTGGAGCCGAAGTTCCTCGAGCCGCAGACACTTACCGCAGATGTAGTCGCCCTGGACAGAAATGTCCACAAGCTCCCACATATTGCAGCAGCAACACATCTCCTGCTCTCCCATTATTTTATTTATTTAATTAATTAGTTTAGTGTTAATCAAATTAATTACCTCATTTAGTTTATTAAATTAATTAAATTAAGTTTCGTTTTTAAAATGTAATTATGTGTTATATGTTAACTTAAAACTTAGCCCACAGTCACTGCCAATCACTTACCTGCCTTACCTGTGATGTCACACTGCCGTTTTCTATTGTTGATGCGGGTCTGCTGCTGCTTTTATCCCCGCTCTCGGGCCTCGGTCTCTCCCGCTCTCGGGCCTCGGTCTGCTCCCGCTCTCGGGCCTCGGTCTCTC